>BPLQ01001782.1:0-441902 GCA_021605075.1 Caerostris darwini | reverse complement strand
GGATTGTCATAAAAATTGCTAATAATAAACCATGACATTGAAGAACAAATATATTAAAAAAAAAAATTTTGTAAACTGCGAATCTTTAAGGTATTTAATATTAATTGTTCAATATATTTCTTTATAGTCAACTGTGAATGAAAATAACCCTACTCTAACTGTTAAACTTATTATATTATATTAAATATCTTATGAAAGAACAAATTATTAAAAAGTATAATAGAAAATCAAACAAATCTTAATATTTGATAAACTTGCGTATGATTTCAAAATAGCATTGTTTATTATTAAAAAGGCTCCATACATAACATTGATATCAATTTAGTTCTATACAAAAGCACACCACGGAAAATGAAATGAGCTGATATTTATGCTTAAAAATGAAAAATCTTTGCAAATATGAATTTTTAAAAAGCGTTCAATATACATTTAAAATATTTTTTAAAGAAAAATTAATTTCTTTACTACAGGAAGTATAATTCAATTAAAATAAATGGCATTAAAAATTTGTTTAAAAATACTGTTCTATAATATTGAGAAACTGTTGTACTCAAGCATTTAATCCAATATAATATAAAATATAAGAGAAATATATACAAGAGCAAGTAATATATAGTGAGAGACAACATAGTCATTCACTTTTTGCAATTGTCGATGAGATTTGGCGAAATAGTTTTATCTGGTATTGATCAACCTGCAATTCTTCATGTGACAGATTGTCCAATAATTCTGTTATTTTCAAATTTATATCCTTTTGTCTATTCAATAAAGCAGGATGATTATAATCCTTTACTTCGCACACGATCATTTTGCACAATTCCTTTAATTCCTCTGTCATTTTTCGGTGCTCCTGTAGTACTTTAAGTAAAGTTTTCGAATCTTGCTCTCTCACACGACAATCACATGCAGTCAATTTTTCAGGATCGAGCGAAGTATGTGCATTCAGTTCTTGTCGTAAGCAATCAAAACTATTCGAAGCATACAGAAAAGTGCTTTCTATTTCTTCAATTAATTGCACAAGATGTTGGAAGTTTCGTTTTCGGTTTTTATACATTTTAAACATAATATCAGTTTCGTAATTTAAACAATAATGCAAGTTTTGCGTAGCCTTGGTACTGCAATTTAAATTCGGAATCAGAAGAACGATAGGTGAGTTTTTGGTTCTTTCATAACATCTATATATAACTATACTTTCTTGAATTCACTTCATTTTGTTTTTATATTAATGCTCGCTGATTGACTGCTTTGATTTCGATATTTCCATTTCTAGCTTTATGTTGTTGTTGTTGTTGATGTTGTTTCTTATCCCACTTGGCTGGCCAAAGCCCACGAGCCATACGTACTCATGATTGAAGGGAAGAAGCAGCTTCTATTGTGATGGAGCACCCGTAGGTGAAGCCTGACTTTGGCTCCGTGACGCTCTTACAGTCATGGGAGACCGGGGCCTACGGCTTAAAGTGGATTCCGAACCACTACAAACATCCATGGCACCGCCGGGGATTGGAACCCGAAACCTGTGGCACCGAGCGCCAGAGAGCTGGCCAGAGCGCCATTCAGGTCCCAAATTTCCCAAACGCACGCGGTGTTCCCAGGTGGTCACCCACTCTTATAAGTAAAATATAATAACAAGCAATTCATAAGGTAAAAAATGAAAATAAGTTATTATATAAAATGTATTTATAAAATTAATTATTAACTTAAATTATTATCTGAAATTTAACGACTTTTTAAAATAACAAAGCAATAAAGTATGAATAATTTTTAAATAATTTTGCTAGGAAAGATTAAAGCAAATAATTTTCTCAAATAAAACAACCTCCGCAATGTGTAGAAAAATTTGAAGATAGTTTTTAAAAGTTGTTATCAATTTAAATAGTTACAGCCATATTTAAACTATAAAAATTATAGATATTCTATATATTCATATTTAATAGATTAAACTAAATTTAATAACAAGTGATGTTTGTCATTCAACAAAAGTATAGATAAAAATTTCATAATGAAATTCTTAATTTTGTAACCCCTGTGTCTTTTATTCTTCGGTCCTTTTTGAAATATTTTCAACATTTCTTGTATTCCTATTGTTTATAAAATATCTGATAAGATTACTATGATATTTTGCTTCTCACTAAAAGATTTCTTATTCTTTCAATAATTTGTCATAGTCCCTAAAATTTGAGCTTGAAATTGGTTGATATGAAAAAAGGTTTTATGCTTTGGACGATTAACAGAAACTCAGTATCAGTAGAAACTGTAAAACTTTGTGCCAAATCATCCATCCACCATTTTCAAACATCCTCCTCACCTGATGTCATGACCACAAACAGCAAGTCAATATCAGGAAATGCTCAGATTCTGCTAAAAGTTCAACCAATGTCTTGCTGTGTCTCCACCTCAATGCGGGAGCCTGAATGGCCGAGTGGCTAGCGCTCTGGCGCTCGGTAACACAGGTTTCGGGTTCGAGTCCCGATGATGCCATGGATGTTTCTAGTGGTTCGAACCGCTTTAAACTGTAGAGTCCGCGGTCTGTTTAGCCCTCGTGCGCACAAGATGACCGTAGAGCGACAAACCAAACCACCTCAATGCAATAACTAACTATTTCATTACATCTCAAGCATTTAGTAAAACTATTAACAACACACCATATTGGTAACAACTAGGATCAGATGCTATCGAAACTTAATCGAGATCCCAGATTTTCTAGGAATTACTGACCAAACACTCTATTAAGTTCCATTGAGAATTTTTTTGGAAAAACATCCACTTTCAGATGCAAAATTTCTGCGCAGAAAAATTCATTCTTCCATCGGAACAATTTGGTTTAAAAGAAAATATTCAGCCTGTCATCAAGTAACAAATATCACTTTCGAAAATTCTAACCACAAGCCAATAACAGTTTCTTTTAACAGAAAACCTTTGATAGTATTTGGCAAAACGGACTTCACTGTAAAATGTACATTGTATTAGCCCTTTAACAATTGATTAATTTGCCAATAAAATTTCAAAATCAGCATAAATGGTCAATTTTTACATCCAGCTATATGAAGGCTGGTACACACTAATAAATTGTTGTTTTTATTATGACAATTGTTTGAAATAAAATATGTATATACGGAATCCAGATGTGTTTGGAACGAGAGTCAAAAGTTCAAATCAGGTTTTTTTTTCAGTTTACATTCTGTAAATAACTTAGGATTATTTTCATTAATGAAATTCAGCATTTTCGTTAAATTAAATATTTGATACAATTATACAAAATCATACAATTATATTTCCCAATTTGGATTAGCCTTTTAATAATTGATTAGCTGGCCAATATAATTTCAAACTCTGCATAAATCTGCAATGGTCAATTTTTACATTCCACGTATCAAGCCAACGGCCGTACCATGCTGAATATACCGGTTCTCGTTAGATCACCGAAGTCAAGCATCATTGGACGCGGTCGATACTTGGGTGGGTGACCACCTGGGAACACCGCGTGCCGTTGGCAAATTTGGGACCTGAATGGCCGAGGGTCTAGCGCTCTGGCGCTCGGGGCCACAGGTTGCGGGTGCGAATCCCGGTGGGGCCATGGATGTTTGTAGTGGTTCGGAATCCACTTTAAGCCGTAGGTCCCGGTCTCCTATGACTGTAAGAGCGTCATGGAGCAAAAGTCAGGCTTCTACCTACGGGTGCTCCATCACAACAGAAGCTGCTTCCTTCCCCTTCAATCATGAGCACGTATGGGCTCGTGGGCTTGGCCAGCCAAGTGGGATAAGAAACAACAACGTATCAAGACTGGTACACACAGGGCCGGATTTAGATGAAAAGAGGCCCTAGGCTATTCCACTTATGAGGCCCTTTTACCTCCCATTTTTAATTTTGTAAATTACATGTGAGATAATAAAATACATCACGACTGTAACCATGCACTTTATTTATGTAAGAACAAATTAGAGCTTAGTAGCATAAGGCAAGTCAATATTTTCCATAGTAATCAGTGAACGTATGAACTATACTTTGGAGCAATGTAGTATATAGAAACGAACGGACCCATTGGGCCGAACGCGTTGATCTTAACCAATATATTTTTATGTTTGTTTATTAGTCATATGGGTACAATTTCTAATTATTTTCGATTCAGTGTTTGTTTTTAGAATAGTGTAATTCTAATTTTTGATAACAGATTGAATGTAGGCCCCGCTTGATCTAGAGGCCCTAGGATGAAGACTAGTAAGTTTATAGGGAAAATCCGGCCCTGGTACACAACATTAAACAGTAGCTCGTTTTTTTTACCACTGTTTGAAATAAAGTTTGCATGTGGTGTATCCAGACGTGTTAGGAATGTGAGTAAAAAGTTCAAAGTTCAAGTACGTTTTTTTTTCTAATTTATATTCTTTAAATAAATTGGGATTAAGTTCATTCATGAAATTCAGCGTATTTATTAACACCAATATTTCTAAATTGTTTGAATTTTTGAGTTGTAGTTATTTTAAAAATATTTTGCATATGTTGAAGAAATGTTAATATTAGTCTTTCGCAATTTATTTATTTATAAAGTTGAAAATAGTTGCTCACCAATTTACGATACCAGGAATAGATGAAATATGCCAAATTTCAAATAATACATTGAGATATCAGTCTAGAATTCCAGTTATAGCTGTCTTAATCCGAATGTCCCCTTTCGATATAAACATATTTTAAATGTTTAATTTTTTTATATAGCTCCTCGTAGAAGCTTAATTTTGAAAGAAATTCTCGAATTATAGAATTGCATTATACGTAAAACAGTTAAAAGATTTATAAAATATATTCTATTTGCAAAAAACATAGAATATTTTTTACATATTCGTCAAAAACTGTGTAATATAATTTACAAGAAATCGTAAAGTTACATTAATAGGAAATCTCTAGATTGCACATGAATATATTATCCAATTATAATCTGTCCTGTCATTTAGTTCCCTCTTTTTGCTGAGAAAAGCTTTCTTTAAAATACTTACTTTTGTGGAGCTCCTATGATTGGTAAATTTTTAGACAACATGATGGTTTACTAAATAGTATTTTACATTAAATCTTTTTAGCTCTTTTATGAACCGAATTCACTGTACGAAATGACACAATGTGCTTTATTGCTAAATGATCCTGGGGTAAAAGTACTTAGTAAAACAAGTATAAATGTTAAAAATTATGTCTTGTAATTACTTTTACTATTATGTGAAAATTATGAAATTCATTTATAAATTTTTACAATATTCAAAGTAAAATTATATCGACATTAATTATATACAACATATATTAATATATAATGACCAAAAATAATATATATCGACTAATCACCAACATTTTTAGCGTATTCATTTTCTTAAAATTTAGTAATTTTTAAACTGTTAAATTAACACTTATACACGTCACGTTATAACTCAAGATGTATATAAATAATATATTTTTCAAATGCTTAACGCCATATTTTCGGAGATTAAACCATTTCCTTCAAGAAGAATTATTTCAATAACTTGTTGTCCATTGTCGATGTTGAACTACGGAAATTTTAATTTGATATGTGAAGTTTTTAGTTGACCCGGATTCCATAATAGGAAATAAATTAGCTTATATTAGGGTTATTGCAAAATTGTTGCTAACAAACCATTACTTTGCTGAACAATTATATTAAAAGATAAATTTTATTTTTATCAAATTTCGAATCCATAAAGTAATTAATGTTTATTATCCAAATTATTTCTTTGTAAAGCAGTTGTGATTTAAAATAACCGTACTCTAAACAAAAAAACTTCACGCATTTTAAAATATTTATTAGCCTAATATTAAAAATGACAAAGAAAAGAAAGGCAATCATACATTTTTACAAATTTAATAAACAGTGTTATTTTGTAAAAATTCATAATAAACCTTAAAACATATTATTAACATTAGATCAATGCGATACACCAGCTCACTACAATTCAAACACAATTCACATAAAAAAAATTTATAAAAATTTAAATTGTCTGCTTATAAAATTTAAATTCTGCTTATAAAAATTTAAATTGATTAATTTATTTCTTTACAAATTTCAATTTATAAAATGTGTAGATAATACATTGCAAATATTATTTTGAGTAAAGGGATTTTATCTACCTTATAAAGTTTAAATTGAATTAATTAATTTGCAAAAAAAAGTAGTTAAAAATATTGTTCAATTATACAGAGTAATATAAGAGGGTATACACAGGTAAGTATATGCAAGTGAGAGGCAACAAATTCATCCGCTTCTTCAAAAATTGGACATGTTTTGGTGAGATTCTAAATTAATCTTGTAACAAACAACCTGAAATTCTATATACAACACATTGTTCAATAAATCTCTTATTTTCGACTTTATATCACTTTCCAATGTGTGCAATAAAGTTGGATGATTTTGATTCCTTACGTCGCACACGATTATCTCGTATATATTCATTATATTCTGTGTTTCTTTTCGGAGTTCTTGTAGTCGGTTAATTAAAATTGTCAAAAAATTATGGAGATTTGAATTGTCTGCTTATAAAAATTTAAATTGATCGATTTATCTCTTTACAAATTTTTAATTTTTAAATTTGTTGATAATACATTTAAAATATTATTTAAAGAAACAAGACTTTCTCAGCCATATAAAAGTTAAAATTCAATTAAAACAATTTGTATTAAAAATTAGTTAAAATATTTGTTCAATTATACAAGGTTAATAAAAGAGTGTATATACAAGTAATTATATAGAGTAAAAGACATATAGTGGGGAGACGACAAAGTCATTCCCTTCTTGCAATATTCGACATGTTTTGGCGGAATTGTAATTTAATCTTGTAACAATCAACCAGAAATTCTTTTATACAACACATTGTTCAATAAACCTCTTATTTTCCACTTTATATCCCTTTCCAGTCTAGACAATAAAAGGATGGATGATTGCTATACTCCACTTCACGCACTGTGACATCGAAGAATTTCATTAGATGCTTTATTACTTTTTGTTGTTCTTGTAGCCGTTTAATTAAAATTGTCGACTCTATTTCTAGCGCAAGACATTCATCTGCGGTTAATGTTTCAGGATCGAGCGATAGATGTGCATACACATCTTGTTCTATGCGATTGAAAACATTGGAAGCAAAGTAAAATAGTATTTTCTATTTCTTCAGTCTTGTGCTCAAGACATTGGTGGATTCGTCTTAGGTGCTCATCCATTTCAAAAATAATAGTTTCGTAGCCTTTGATACTGTAATTTCAATCCAGAATCAGTATAATGGGTTTTGGTTAAGGTGGCAGATGACATTTATATACAATTTATACTTTTCTTGAACTCACTTGAATTATTTTTTTTTTGTTATTGATGTTATTTTATTGATTGCTTGATGCCAATTTTTCAAGTTCTTGCTTTATAAAGAAAAGAAATTACGGCAATCACATTTGTTTAAAAATATTGTTCCAAAAGTTCGAGGAAACATTTTAATGCAACTTTTATACAAAATAATACAAAATATAAAAGAAATATATACTAGAGCAAGTGATATATAGTGAGTGTAAACAGAGTCACTCATTTTTTTTTTTGCAATCTTCACTTGATTTGGCGAAATAGTTTTATCTCGTCTTGATCCTCCTGCAATTTCTAATGCGACAGATTGTCCAATAATTGTCTAATTTTCCCTTTATATCCTTTTCCGGTCTATCCAGAAAAGTAGGATGATTATAATTATTCACTGCGCACATGATCATCTTGCACACGTCCTTTTATTCCTCTGCCATTTTTCGGTGCTCCTGTAGTACTTTAATTAAAGTATTTGATTCTTGATCTCTCACACGGCAATCACAGAAAGTCAATTTTTCAGGATTGAACGAAGTATGTGCTTTCACATCTTGTCGCAAGCAATCAAAAGTGCAAAAGTGCTTTCTATTTCTTCCATTACTTGCACTAGACTCTGGAAATTTCGTCTACGGTTTTTATACATGCGTAAAAAAGAAAAAAAGCTTTAAAAAAAAAAACGTATTCGTAATTTAAAAAATAATCCTAGCTTCATAGCTTTGATACTGTAATTTTAATCCAGAAACAAAGCGATAGATGAGCCTGGATCCTTCAAAACACCTATGTGTCACTTATACCTTTCTAGAATTCACTTAATTTTTATTTTACACTAATCCTCGCTGATTGTTATATGCTGAGATTGATCCAGATGAGAAGAGATAGGATGAGATCGATTCCTGATTGTTCCAGATTAAAAGAGTTTGGATGAGATCGATTACTGATTGATTCAGATGAAAAAAAAAAAAAAATTGAATGAGATCTATTCCAGTTTGTTCCAGATGAGAAGAGATTGCATGAAATCGATTTCTGATTGATCCAGATGAAATGAGATTGGATGAGATCGATTCCTGATTGATCCAGATGAAAACAGATTGGATGAGATCAATTTCATATTGATCAGATGAGAAGAGATTGCATGAAATCGATTTCTGATTGATCCAGATGAAATGAGATTGGATGAGATCGATTCCTGATTGATCAAAATGAGGAGAGATTGGATGAAATCCATTCCTGATTGTTCCAAATGAAAACAGATTGGATGAGATCGATCCCTGATTGATCCAGAGGAAAGAGATCGATCCCTGGATCCAGAGGAAAAGAGATCGATCCCTGATTGATCCAGAGGAAAAGAGATCGGGATGAGATCGATTCCAGATTGATCCAGGTGAGATTGGTTCCTTTAAAATATCTATATATAACCTATACCTTTTTTGAATTCACTTGATTTTTTTAATAAATACTCGCTGATTGACTGCTGTATCTCATTATTATTTCTAGCTTTCTACAGAAAAGAAAATAACAAGCACTTCATAAGGTAAAATGAATATAAGTTAATGTATAATATGTATTTATAAAAATTAATTATTAACTTAAATTAATATTTAAATTTAACGAAGCTTAAAATAAAGAAAAATAAATAATAAATCATTGTAACAATGATGTTGTGAAAGCGTCGTGTATATTTTTCAAAGAATATCTTCTGATTTCAATTTTATTTATTGCTTTTGAATGACGGAAACTATTTCTGAGGTCTTTACCTTTTACATAGCAATAGATATTTAGCAAATTCCACATTATTGGATAGTAGCACAAATGTCTACTTACGAATTATATATTTTTGTACTCAAAATTTTGGAACATACCTTATCTAGGTGGTAGGAAGTGTAAAAGCCTGACACACTTTTAGTTAATCAGTAGCAATTCCCACTGATAAATCTGGGGTTAAGAAGATCTGAACTCAACCCTAAATCCTCTGGCACTTGGTACCTGGGTTTCCGATTCGAGTCCCGGCTGTACCATGGATGTTTGTAGTGGTTTGTAATCCACTTTAAACTGTAGGTCCCTGTCTGTTTACCCTAACTTGTGCACAATATGACCGTAGCCAAGCCAAGCCAAATCAAACCTTTCCCTAAATAATAAATAACATTCTCAGTCCTCCTGCTGCTATGTACTGAATGCAAACATTCTTGTTTTTATTCTGTGGCTGTTTAAAATTGAAGAAAAAAAAAAAGGTTTTTTTTAATAAAAACTGCAATATGTAGAAAAATTTGAAAATTGCTTTTTTCTATAATTTTATTATCAAATTGAACAGTTAAATGTTACTATACACTATAAAAATATTGTTTAAAAAAATTAAAAATACACTAAAAAATTTAACTTCCTTTAAATTTTTTGTCCGTTACTGGAATATTGAACAACGGAAATAATACATGATTAAATGAAAGTTTATCATCAAGCTATTAAAAATCATGGATTTCATAATAGAAAGTAAATTGGTTTTAATTAGGTTTGTTGCAAAATTGTTATCAATAAATCATTACATTGCTGAACAAATGTATTAAAAGTGAAAATTTTATTTTTATCAAATTTCGATTTCTTATTGTAATTAATTATCATCCAAATAATGTCTTTGTAAAACTGTTGCGATTTAAATAACCGCTCTCTATATATGAAAACTTCACGTATTATAAAATATTTAATACCAAAATAATTAAAAGGATAAAAAACAAAGCCAATCATACATTTTGACGAACTTATGACTAATTGCAAAAATGACACACCTTAATATCTAACCTAAAATAGCCTTGAACATAATATTAGCATCAGTTGAAGTCTATACACAAGAACACTACAATTCAAATTTAATTTTTTATTATTTTCCATTCAAGCATTTCCAAGTTCACCAGTTCAGTTCCAAATCTGATTATAAAAATTTAAATTGATCAATTTATTTTTTTGCTAATAATACATTAAAAATATTATTTAAAGAAACAAGATTTTCTCTACCATATAAAGTTTAAATTCAATTAAAATAATTTGTTTTAAAATGAGTTTAAAATATTGTTCAATTACATAAGGGTAATGCAAGAGTTTATATGCAAGGTATACATATAACATAAATACATATTGTGAGTGACAACAAAATCATTCGCTTCTTGCGAAATTCGTCATGTTTTGACGAAATTCTAATTTAATCTTGTAGCAATAAACCAGAAATTGTTTACATAACACTTTGTATAATAAATCTCGTTATTTTCCACTTTATATCGCTTTCCAGTCTAGACAATAAAGTAGGATGATTGCAATTCTTCACTTTGCCCACTGTGACCTCGTACATTCTCATGATATGCTCTATTATTTTTCGGTGTTCTTGTAGTCGGTTAATTACAATTTTCGACTCTTCGGCTCTCTCGCACGACACTCCTCTGGAGTTATTGTTTCAGGATCGAGCGCTGTATGTGCATCCACACCTTGTTCTATGAGATAGAAAACATCCGAAGCAAGTAAAATGGTATTTTCTATTTCTTGAGTTATGTACTCAACACATTGGTGAATTAGTCTTAGATCCTCATGCATTTTAAAAAATAATACAAGTTTCTCAGCCTTAACGCTGTAATTTCAATCCAGAATCAGTTCAATGAGTTTAGGTTAGGGTGACTCTATACACATCTATATACAATTCATACTTTTCCTGAATTCACTTGAATTTGTTTTGTGATTAATGTTGATTTATTGATTTGCTTGATCTCGATTTTTCCAGTTCTAGCTTTATAAAGAAAAAAATATCTCTAATTCATATGTTAATAATTAAAATCATTTATTATTAAATTTGTATATATATAAATTAAATAATGACATGATTAATATCTGAAATTTAACGATGTTTAAATTAAAGCATTTTAACATTGACATAGTTAGGAAAGCTTTACCACTTTTTAAATGAAGATCTTCTGATTTCATTATTAACTATTGCTTTTTGAATGACGACATTTGTTAATTTCTTTACAATGTTATATATATTGACAAATTCATCGATACTTGGATATCATCACTGATGTCCAATTATCGATAACCTTCTTTGTAACATCACTATTATACCTTATCCTTTTGTCAAGATTGTAAACGCCTGCCTTATTTTTAGTCGCAATGTCATCGATTATGACATTGCTTCACTGGAAATTCCTGAACTAAGAAAAGCTGAACTCATCTCTAAATATTTTGCATTACTATTCAAAGGACTGCTGATGATTCCTCCTGTCGTTGTGTACTGAATGCAAATATTCTTTTTATCGTGTGACTGTTTGAATTTGAAAAAAACATTATTTTCTCGCGTTCTGGCAAAAATCTCGTCGCAATATGTAGGGAATAAGCATGTGTCGCTCTATGGTCATTTTTTGCACACTTTAGGCCAATGAGACAGGGATCTATAATTTAATGGGGATTCCGAATCCCTAACAAGCACCCATGCTACCGACAGAAATCGGACCTGAAGCATATTGTACCAAAGACCAGAAGCTAGCCAATTGACCACCAGTCCACAGGAATAAGTTGAAGATAGTATTTTTAAATTTAATTTTTTGATAGAATACTTAAAACCTTATTTACACTACAACAATTATAGATATTCAAAATAATTTATAACTAAACAGAGTAAATTAAATTTAAAAACAATAATGCTTTCCATTTCAACAAAAGAGTAGATAAATATCTCATATTGAACTTCTTTAATTTGAAAAACACGTTTCTTTTGCATTTTAGCAAGTGATAATTTTAAATATTTTCTGGATTTACTGTATCGTTATTGTTTGTAAAATAATATAATTCTGGTATGATTACTGATCAAACTTATACAAAATGCTCTTTTTTCGTAAAACTTTCTTAATCTATCAAAAACTGGTCATAGTCTTTATACCATAAAATGTGATGTCGAAATTGATTGCTACGGAAAAAATATTTTATGTTACGGATTACGAACTTTGTATTGTTGACAGCGTTTCTAAGAACTGCACATGTTTTGTTGTAAGCATTTCTCTCTAATTTCCAAGTGATTTTGAAAGAAACTTGAGTTCGAATCATCAAAAATAGATGCATTATCAAATGTTGATCAAAAATAGACGCATTGAATATTTTTTTAAAACTGACATGTCAATCTCATTTATCTGCCAGGATAAAGCGAAATATTTCTGTAACAAAGTAATTTTTAAAAATAGACCGTGATCTTTTATGCCGTAATCCGACGTTACTCACTTTGCACTACCCAGGAGGAGCGTATAACTGCAGATAAGAGCCCCGGACGCGGAGTAACAATGATCTTTCCTATTAGGACCGGGACCTACGGTTTAAAAGTGGATTCCGAACCACTAAAACACCCATCGGAACGCCGGGATTTGTACCCGACACCTGTGGTACCGAGCACAAGAGCGCTAGCCACTATGCCATCAGGCCCCGTATTGAAATGGATTACAAACCACTAAAAACACCCATGGCAACGGCGAGATTTGAACCATACCTGAAACGCTACCACCGCTAGCCACTGGCAGACCCCTGTATCAAAAAATCCCATAGGAATTCATCAATTACCACAAAACCACATATCATATGAAACTCACCTCCGATCCTGAGACTTATTCAGAATCCCAAGTTAGAACATTAATAATTGCGACAGTCTCAACTGCATAGAAGAAGACACAAACATACCTGAATAAAATTTTTCATCTTTAAATTGTTTTAGTACTACTAGTTTTAAAGAACCATAATAGTTATCAAACTTACCACAACAACAAAATCATAATAGCTATCTTCTGCCTCCCACCAATTGGTAGATTCATAACACACAAGATCAGTAACCTGATACAAAACCAAAAACCAAGTTTTATATTTGTAGAATTCAACTGAAATCATCCCGCTTGGGTAGTGATTATACGTCATACGAACAACCTGATCCATTTGAGCTTCAATAATTTAAACATCTTTAATGTAATAGCACCAGATGTTCTAACTTATTTCTGTATCCGCCATCTCTACCATTGTAAACTGCATTGAGCCATCTTTAACAAATTTAACTCTGGCACCACACATGACATCCAAAACTATTTTATCCAAATTCAATCCAGAAAATCTTAAGATTTCTGAAAATCATGATATCGACTCATGAATAAATGAATTCCATTGTGAAATTATAATAACAATCAAACTATCCAAAAAAACCCAGTTGATTTCAAATAAATTACCAAATGCTGTCCCTAGACACAGAATTAAAGTTCAAAGAAAATAGAATCCATAAAATCTGGCATATTACAAGATATCCTCAATATAAGCAAGAACTACCTGGATCCAAAACTAATAACATCTAGATTTGTTATATCCTAAATTACACATGACAAAAACAAAGAATACAAGTTGTAATATCTTAAATTTCACATCATGGTAATTTCTTAACAGATTGAATTCCAGAGAAGAAACAGATTGAACAGATTGAACAGATTGAATTCAGAGAAGAAACAGATTGAAGATTGAATATATTCTAAATGAAATGTTCAACATCAAAAAACACATTAATATTATATATAAACGGGACACAAACAAAAATAGAATTAAGGAAATACAAGAAGCTGCATTTTATTATTACCATTGTGTGAGATAAAATATGCTTATAGAGAATTCAGCAATGCTGGAAAACTAAGAAAAAAATTCAAAATAAATTTCTTTTTTCTTTTTAAATTTACATTATATAAGCCAATTACAATTATTTTCTTTTAATGAGACACTATGTTTTACATACAAGCAAACATTTATAAATTGTTTGAATTTGTTACTTCGCACAGACAATCCTAATTTTACGAGCTCTCATTATACATGACACTGCATATTTGCTGTCAGATTTGAGTGACAGGTTATTCTCATTAGTACAAAAAACTAATTGCATGTTATATAACTATCCACAATACCGTTTGCCAGCTGTAAAATTTGAATGATAGGTTGATGTTATGTACTGGTTACAGAATGTACATTCTTCTCTCCTGGGAAAGAAATACTGCAACTCTTCACGTGGAAAAAATGCTACAATAAATTAAAAAAAATTCAAAAGCAGTTTTTTTTTTCGAATTTATATTCTCTGAATTAAATAGAATTATTTTCTAAAAGAAACACTGTGTTATTTATAAAACAGACGTTTAAAATTTGTTCAGTTTAAGATATTTAAAAAAATTGTTGCATGTACTGAAGAACTGTTTACATTTAATCTTTCCGCAGTTTTATTGTTTTTTAAAAATGAAAAAAAGATTTTCTCAACAATATATTCTACTTATAATCGATAAAATGTGCCAAACTTCCCAAACCAAATCCATCTAGGTTTCGACTTATAAACGTTTTAATCTATATCCAATATCCAGTCTTGATAACAATATTTTTCCAAATATTTACATTTCACTGAATTCCTTTATTTTCAGAGAAATTGAAGAATTTTTGAATTGCGTTATATTTCAAATAGCTAAGTCACTTATGAAATATAGTTATATTACATAAGATATTGATGTAAGTCCCACACGAAATGAAGAATATAATTAATTCCGATAAAATCTTTTATTTTATGTTAATTGTTGTAAGTGTTGGAAGTTGGAATTGTATGTAAAAATATATAGATAAAAATTACCTCTATCAGGAAAAGCGATTTAACATTTGAAACTTTTAATGTTGATGATATTTATGAATTTTTCTTTGTTGAACGAAAGTATTAATCTTAAAAATGTTTTAAATTAAGAATTACGCATATGCACCTTTTAAAAATCTAAGCACATGACATTTTTATGCTTTTTAAGTATTTAACATTGTATTTTGCTCCATCCGACTTTTTCTATCAAAGAGAAATTTTCAAAAGAATTTTTTAACCCATTAGTCCGTTGCTAATATTCAACAGTAGAAAATATAACAACCCCTTAATCCGTTGCTAATATTCAACAACAGAAAATATAACAACCCCTTAGTTTGTTATTAATATTCAACAGTAGAAAATATAACAACCCTTTAGTCCGTTGTTAATATTCAACATTAGAAAACATAAAAAAACCCCTTAGTAAGTTGTTAATATTCAACAACAGAAAATATAATAACCCCTTGTCCGTTGTTAATATTCAACAACAGAAAATATAACAACCCCTTAGTCCGTTGTTAATATTCAACAACAGAAAATATAACAACCTCTTAGTCTGCTGTTAATATTCAACAACAGGAAATATAACAACCTCTTAGTCTGCTGTTAATATTTTTTTTTCTCATGCAGCTAGCAAACACTTAGACTGCTTGGTCTTGGAAGCCTTAAGGCAATCGCTGCACAGACGTTACTCCCTTTGCATTACCCATGGGGCGCGTGAAACTTGAAGATAAGCCACGGACGCAGAGTAACAATGCTCCCACAACGCTCTACGATCGTATTAGACCGGACCTACGGTTTAAAGTGGATTCCGAACCACTACAAACATCCTTGGCACTGGCGAGACTCGAACACGAAACCTCTGGTACCGAGCGCCAGAGCGCTATCCACTCGATCGTTCAGGCCCCCGTTGTTAATATTCAACAATAGAAAACATAACAACATCATCTCCCTCAAATATTCATTCTATTATTGTTTTTTGGTTCAAACTAAACCATTACATTTTTTTAACTTGAATCTTTGTACTTCGTAAACCAATTTCAATTATATATCTGTTAAAATCTCAATTTTTAATATGTTATGGACACTAATGATAAGTTTGAAATCTGACCTCTTTCGTTATGCTTGGTAAAAATGCCAATATAAAAAACTCGAGTTACCAAATGGGTATGCACCAATTCTGTAAAATTTTTTGTTGGTTTTTTAATCTTGTCTTTTAAGTTCAATACAATTTTTACAACGTTGACCTAACGGAAATTACGTCATGTCCTTTAATCCTCTCATTGAATTCGTTTTTCATATGGAATTATGCATGTAAATTCATATACTTTTACAAATTGTATCAAGTACAGTTTCATTCTTAAGAAAACTCTGGATTGTGCTTAAGTATATTATCTGTTTATGTTGTTGTTGTTTCTTATCCCACTTGGCTGGCCAAGCCCACGAGCCCATACGTACTCATGATTGAAGGGGAATGAAGCAGCTTCTGTTGTGATGGAGCACCCGTAGGTAGAAGCCTGACTTTTGCTCCGTGACGCTCTTACAATCATATGAGACCGGGACCTGCGGCTTAAAGGGGATTCCGAACCACTACAAACATCCATGGCACCGCCGGGATTCGAACCCGAAACCTGTGGTACCGAGCGCCAGAGCGCTAGGCACTCGGCCATTCAGGTCCCAAATTTGCCAACGGCACGCAGTGTTCCCAGGTGGTCACCCACCCAAGTACTGACCGCACCCAATGATGCTTGACTTCGGTGATCTAACGAGAACCGGTATATTCAGCATGGTACGGCCGTTGGCCTTATATGTTTATTGCGTGTACATGTAACCTAATTCAAATCTCTCCACTGATAGAAGCTTCGTTTAAAATCTTGAAAACTTGTCGACTTCCCAACCTTTAGAGAAAGTTATAATTTTCTAACTTTCATTGCTCTTTAAATCAAGAAACGAATACATGAATCGAATTCAGTATGAGGATATTGACATTTACAATAGGTTTCGTTGTTGGTGTAACAGGGTAGAAATACAACACACAAGACAATTTTATTAAGTCACGTAACTGCTTTTAATGTTATGTGATTGAAAATGCAGATGCTACAATGTAATTCAACTGTTACGCAAATATAATACATGACAAAATATAACTTAAGAAAAATATATACAAGAGTGTGATATATACTGATAGACAACATATTCAATCACTTTTTGCAATCTTTGACTCGATTTCACGATTTAGCTTTTTCTGGTATTGATCAATCTGCAATTCTTTATGCGACAGATTGTCCAATAATTGTCTTATTTTCCTCTTTATATCCACTTCAAGTCTATCCAGTGACGTAGGATGATTATAATTCTTCACTTCGCACACGATCATCTCGCGCAGTTCCTTTAATTCCTCTGTCATTTTTCGGTGCTCCTGTAGTACTTTAAATAAAGTTTTCGAATCTTTCTGTCTGGCACGACAATCACATGCAGTCAATTTTTCAGGATTGAGCGAAGTATATTCAATCACTTCTTGTTGTAAACAATGAAAACTATTCGAAGCATATAGAAAAGTGTTTTCTATTTCTTCAATTAATTGCACAAGTTGTTGGAAGTTTCGTTTTCGGTTTTTATACATTTTAAAAATATTACTAGTGTCGTAATATAAAAAATAATATAAATAATATTGCAAGTTTCGTAACCTTGATGCTTCAATTTTAATCCGGAATCAGGGTGATATATGAGAATGGTCCCTTCAAAACAGCTATATATAACTAATACTTTTCTTGATTTCACTTGAATTTGTTTTTACTTTAATGCTCTCTGATTGACTGCTTGATCTCAATATTTCCATTTCTAGCTTTATAATGAAAATAAAATAACAAGCATAAGCTAAAAAAGAAAATAAGTTAACAATTAATTTTATAAATACATATTATACATTAACATAAATTAATATTTAAAATTTAACGATGCGCAAAATAAAGAAATAATAAATAACAATGATGTTGTTAGTAAAGCTTCGTGTAATTTTTAAATTTTTTTTTCTTTCTAATGCAGCTGGCAAACACTTAGACAGATTGGTCTAGGAGGCCTCAAAGCAAGTGCTTCACAGACGTTACTCACTTTGCATTACCCAGGGAGCGCGCGCAACTTGAAGATAAGCCACGGACGCGGAGCAACAATGCCCACGCAATGCTCTACGATCATATTAGACAGGGACTTTTGGTTTAAAGTGGATTTCGAACCACTACAGACATCCATGGCACCGCCGGAACTCGAACCCGAAACCTGTAGTACAGAGCGCCAGAACGCTAGCCACTCGACCATTCAGGGCCAGTTTTTTAAATGATATCTTCGATTTTCAATTTCAGTTGTTGTTTCTGATCGAGGAATACTTGTTCTGACCTGTTATAAAAGAATATCTTCTGATTTTAATTACTGCTTTTGTATTGACTTTACAAGTGTATAGATATTTAGCAAATTCAACATTACTTGGATTGCAGACAGTGATTCTTTTACGAATTATGTATTTTGTACCCCAAATTTTGGAATATACCTCTTTAATGTGGTAGGAAATGTGAGAGACTCGCAGACTATTATTTAACCGATAGCAATTCCCACTGAAAAATCTTTAAGTGCGAAAATCTGATATCATCCTTAAACCTTTTACAATATTCTGAGGCCTCCTATCGTTATGTACTGAATGAAAATGTTCTTGTTTCCTCTGTTACTGCTTGAAATTGAAGAAATTAAATTAGTTCTGTCAAATAAATCATTGCCTCACTACGTCGGAAAATGTGAAGATGGTTTTTTTTTTTTTTATAATTTTAATATCGAATTGAATAGTTAATAATTTATTTACACTTAAAAATTATTGACATTGTATATAATTCATATTTAATGAGTGTAAATTGAAGTAAAAATCCACTGATGCTTTCTATTTCAATAAAAGCACAGATAAATATTTCATTTTGAATATTTTCATTTTAGACCACTTGTTTCTTTTAAAATTTAGCAGGTACTAATTTTTAAATATTTTCTGCATTCCTTTTATTTTTAATGTTTCTAAAATAGCCAATAAAATTACTGATCCAATATATATAGATCTTTTGACTTCCCATAAAACTTACTTAATCTTTAAAAAGTTGGTCATAGTCCTTATATCATAAAATTCAATCTTGAATTTGTTTGCAAAGGAAAAAGGTTTTCAAGATATGGACAACGAACCTTTTATTATTGATCGTTTATTAACAACTGTAGATGTTTTGTTGCAAACAAATATTTCACCGCGAAATATTTCTATAGCACAAAAAACGAAACACCATACTTCTATAGCATCGAAACACTTCTATATACAAAACAGTCCATCGCCAAGTGCAAATTTAATTGCATCCTGAAGCAGGTATGACAAATCCAAGGTTCAGCAATAGCCACAATAAAAATGTTCGGAATCAAACACAACAATCTGTTTTATCAGCAAGGATCACGCTAAAAACTTCTGTATGAGAGTAAAAATAAATTAACCCTAGAAATACGTCAATTATCACAACCCACGTATCATAGCATTTCATAATATTCACCACACGCACACTGAGACTCATTCGAAATCCTAAATTCTTGCGTCTACATATTTTGTAGTCTCACCTAAAAAGAAAGAGAAACAAATCTACATCCAAAAATGACATTTATCTTCAAACATTCTTAGTTCTATAACTTTTTGAAATACCACAGTAGTCAAGAGGCGAAAATTTCTTACCGATTAAAATCTAGTCGAAAACTCACAGTACACCATCCACAATCACTTCACTGAGAAATGCAAGAATATTCCACCCCATCATGCAAATACTGATTTCGTGCTCTTATTCAATATCAAACGATAAAACGTTTGCCAAAACTTGGAATTCTCCTTCAATAAAACTAAAAAAAATTATGGCAACAATCAAGTAAATTTTGTAGAGGATGAACTAACTCTAATTATCATTCGAACATCATCCTCACTCCAATTGATATCATGATCACAAACAATATCGGGAAATCCACAAGTCCTGCTTTGCACCAAGTTTTGCTGTGTCTCCACCTCAATGCAATAACAAAATTAACCAAAATTTGAACAAATGCATATAATTCCATTACTTCTAAAGCCCTTGGTAACAACTAATATCACCATGTTATCAAAACGTAATCAAGATCTCAGATTTTCTATGAATTATATACTGAACACCCGGTTAAGTTGCATTGAGAAAGGTTTTGAAACACTTATCACACATAAAAATTCCACTGAGAAAATCCCCTTGTTCCATAGGAACAATTTGGCTTTAACGAAAAATCTTCAACCTGTCATCATGTCGCGTCGTTGTTGTTTTTGAAAATTCCAACACCGAACTAATAACAGTAGGTGTCTTTTAGATGTACCGAAAGCTTTTGACAGACTTTGCAAAACGGACTGCACCCTAAAATGATACAACTAAATTTCCCAACTTGGATTAGCCTTTTAATAATTGATTAACTGACCAATTATATTTCAAATCCGTATAAATGGTCAATTCTTTGCATCCGTATCAAGGCTGGTACACACCAATAAACACGAACTGATTTTTTATTACCATTGTTTGAAATAAAATTTGCATATAGGGAATCCAAACATGTTAGTAAAGAGTAAAAGTTTAAAGTCAAGTGATTTTTTTAAATTTACATTCTTTAAATTAATTAGAATAATCTTCACGAGTGAAATTCTGCATTTTAATTAACGCAAGTATTTATAAATTGTTTGAATTTAAAGAGTTGTAGTTACTTTAAAAATTTGTTGCATAGGTTGAAGAAATGTTAATATTAACCTTCCGCAATTTTATTACTTTATAAAGTTGAAAATAGTTGCTCTCACCAACATGTGCTACATGGAATAGATAAAAAAGAACCAAATTTCCCTTAATTCAGATATCAATCTAGATTTCCAGCTGTAACTCTCTTAATCTAGACTAACATCCCCGTTTGATTTAAACATATTTTAAATCTTTATATTTTGTAGAGCTCCTGGTATAAGATAAATTTCAGAATATTCTGGAATTAATTAATTGTGGTATTCTGCAAAAAGTTATGATTCATCTATGATTCCATGAATAAAATAGCATTATTTTCATGGGTGAAATACGAAGTCTTTACAAACACTTAAAAATTGCTCGAATTGTAGTTATTATTAAAATTTATTGTATGTAGAAATGTTAATATTAATTCAACAGCAATGTTATTACTCTATATAAGTGAAAACAGAAGTTCTCACAAATATGTGCGGCAAAGTATGGATGAATTAGGCCAAATCTTACATAATACATTAACATATGAGCTGTACATGTGTAGATCCATCTGAACATGTCTTAAACTTGATCAACATCCAATATTGATTTAAACATGTTAAAGCCAACGGCCATACCATGCTGAATATACCGGTTCTCGTTAGATCACCGAAGTTAAGCATCATTGGGCGCGGTCAGTACTTGGGTGGGTGACCACCTGGGAACACTGCGTGCCGCTGGGACCTGAATGGGGCCGAGTGTCTAGCGCTCTGGCACTCGGTGCCACAGGTTTCGGGTTCGAATCCCGGCGGTGCCATGGATGTTTGTAGTGGTTCGGAATCTCCTTTAAGCCGTAGGTCCCGGTCTTCTATGACTGTAAGAGCGTCACGGAGCAAAAGTCAGGCTTCTACCTACGGGGTGCTCCATCACAACAGAAGCTGCTTCCTTCCCCTTCAATCATGAGTCCATATGGGCTCGTGGGCTTGGTCAGTCAAGTGGGATAAGAAACAACAACAACAAACATGTTAAATCTTTACATTTTATAGAGCTATTGATATAAGCTTAGTTTTCTGCAAAAGTCTCGGATTATTCAAACAGTTAACAGATTCATGAAATATGCTTTATCTGCCATAAGAAACAGAATATGTTTCAGAAATTAGTCAGATATAGAATTTGTAATATAATTTATAATAAATCGAAAAGTTACGTTACTAAGAAATCTCTGGATTGTACGTAAATATATTATCAGATTATAATCTGTACTGCAATCTAGTTCCATCTTTTCGCTGATAGAAACTTTGTTTAAAATACTTTTTTTGTTGAGCTTCTATGATAAGTTAATTTTTAGAAAACGTACAAAAAGTACAAAAACTTTTAGTAAGCTAACCTCTTACAAATAAATTCATTGTACGTCGGGACAAACAATATGTTTTATTGCTAAAGGATACTGGGGGAAAGCACTTAGTAAAACACGTATAAATGACTTATTCTTGTAATTCTTTTTACTATTATGTGAAAATGAAGAAATCTTATTTATACATTTTTATAATACTGAAAGTAAAATTATATCGAAAATAATTATGTGCAACATCTATTAATATATAACGACAAAAAATAATATATACTAACTAACATTTAAAAGAAACATATTTATACCGATTTTTAAAATTATATATAAATTTATTAGCATATACATTTCTTAAAATTTTCTTTAATAAATTTTAAACTTTTAAATTAACAATTATAGTCACGTTATAACTCAAGCTTTATATAAATAATATATATCTTTCAAATGCCTAACGCCATATCTCCAGAGATTAAACCATTTCCTTCAAGGAGTATTCTTTCAATAGTTTGTTGTCGTTTGTGAAAGTTGAACAACGGAAATTTTAATTTGATATTCAGATGTTTCAGATTCTATAATAGAAAATAAATTAGCTTATATTAGGATAATTGTTGCTAATAAACCATTACTTTGCTGAACAATTATATTAAAAGAGAAATTTTATTTTTTATCAAATTTCGTAAAATCAACTCAAATTCGTAAGTAATTAAAGTTAATTATTCAAATTATTCCTTTGTAACGCAGTTGAGATTTAAAATAACCGTACTCTAAACATAAAAAACTTCATGCATTTAAATAGTTAATAATCTAATATTAAAAATTAAAAAGAAACAAAAGCAATCATACATTTTGACAAATTTAATAAGCAGTGCTATTTTGCAAAAATTCATAATAAACCTCAAAATATAACATTAACATCAGATCAATACGATACACAAGCTCACTACAATTCAAACACAATTCAATCATTTTAAGTTCCTTAGATTTGAATTAAAAAAAACCTTATAAAAATTTAAATTCTGCTTATAAATATTTAAATGGATCAATTTATTGCTTTACAAATTTGAATTTATAAAATGTGTAGATATAGACTTAAAATATTATTTAAAGAAACAAGATTTTCTCTACCATATAAAGTTTAAATTCAATTAAAAGAATTAGTAAAAATATGTTAAACATTTTGTTCAATTATACAAGGTTAATACAAGGGTGTATAAACAAGGGTAACAGACATATAGTGAGAGACAGCAAAGTCATTCGTATCTTGCAAAATTCGACATTCTTTGTCGAAATTGTAATTTAAGACGGTAACAATGAACCAGGAATTCTTTATATAACACTTTGTACAATAAATATCTTATTTTCAACTCTATATCCCTTTCCAATCTATGCAATAAAGTTGGATGATTTTGACTCTTTACTTTGCACACGATTATCTCGTATGCTTTTTGTATATGATCTATTGCTTTTCGGAGTACTTGTAGTCGGTTAATTAAAATTGTCGACTCTGGCTCTCTCGCACGACACTCATCTGCAGTTAATGTTTCAGGATCGAGCGCTGTATGTGCATTCACAGCTTGTTCTAGGCCATTGAAACGATTTGAAGCAAGTAAAAGGATATTTTCTACTGCTTTAAATTTGTACTCAAGAAATTCGTGGATTCGTCTTAGGTTCTCATCCATTTCAAAAAACAATAGTTCCGTAGTCTTGAAACTGAACTTTTAATCAAAAATCAGTTTTAATGGGTTTAGAGTAAGGTGACTCTACACACATCACATTTATATACAATTTAAACTTTTCTTCAATTCACTTGAATTGGTTTTGTGATTAATGTTAATTTATTGATTGCTTTGTTCCCAATTTTTCCTGTTCTAGCTTTATAAAACAAAGAAATTACGGCAATCACATAAAGTCAATTTTTCAGGATTGAGCGAAGTATGTGCTTTCACATCTTGTCGTAAGCGATCAAAACTGAAAAAGTGCTTTCTATTTCTTCAATTACTTGAACTAGACTCTGGAAATTTCATCTTCGGTTTCTATAGATCTCAAAAAAAGACAGTGTTATTCATAATTTAAAAAATAATACTAGCTTCGTAGACTTGAGATTGTAATTTTAATCCAGAATCAATTCGATGGAGACTGGTTCCTTCAAGACACCTATATGTCACTTATACCTTTCTAGAATTCACTTGATTTTTATTTTACATTAAACCTCGTTGATTGGTATATGCTGAGATTGATCCAGATGAGAAGAGATTGGATGAAACCAATTCCTGATTGATCCAGATGAAAACAGTTTGGAGGAGATTAATTTCTGATTGATCCAGATGACAAGAGACTGGATGAAATCGATTCCTGATTGATCCCCATGAAAAGAGTTACAATGGAATTGATTCCTCATTCATAAAGATGAAAAGAGATTAAATGAAATCGATTCCTGATTGATCCAAATGGAAAGAGATTAGATGCAATAAATTTCTGATTGATCCAGATGAAAAGAGATTGGATGAGATCGATAACTGATTGATCAAGATGAAAAAATTTGATGACATCGATTCCAGCTTGATCCAGATGAAAAGATATTGGATGAGATCGATTCCTGATTGATCCAAATTTAACGAAATTGGATGAAATCGATTCCTGATATCCATATGAAAAGAGATTGGGTGAAATCTATTCTTGACTGATCCATATGAAAAGACATTGGATGAGATCGATTACTGATTGATACAGATAAAAAGAGATTAGATGAGATCAATTTCTAATTGTTCCGGATGAGAAGAGATTGCATGAAATCGATTCCTGATTGATTCCGATGAAAATAAATTGGAAGAGATCAATTTCTGATTGATCCACATAAGAAGAGATTGGATAAAATCGATTCCTGATTGATTCAGTTGAAAACTATTTGGATGATATCGATTCCTGATTGATCCAGATGAAAAGAGATTGGAAGATATTGATTCCTGGTAGATCCAGATGAGTAAATATTGGATGAAATCGTATCCTCATTGTTCCAGATGAATAGCGATTGGATGAAACTGATTCCAGATTGATCCAGTTGAAAAGTATTTGGATGACATCGATTCCTGATTAATCCAGATGTAAAGACGTAGGATGAGATTGATTCCTGATTGTTCCAGATAAAAAGAGATTGGATGAGATGGATTCCTGAAAAAAAAGGTATAAAATCGATTCCTAATTGATCCATATGAAAAGAGATTGGATGAGATCGATTCCTGATAGTTCCAGGTGGAAAGATATTGGATGAAATGGATTCCTGATTGATCCAGATGAAAATAGATTGGATGCGATCAATTCCTTATTGATCCACATGAGAAGAGATTGGATGAAATTGATTCCTGATTTTTGCAAATGAAAGGATATTGGATGTAGTCGATTCCTGATTGTTCCACATGAAAAGAGATTTAATGATATCGATTACTGATGGATCAAGATGAAACAAATCACATAAGATCGATTCTTGATCGTTCCAGATGAAAAGAAATTGAATGAGATCCATTCCTGATTGATCCAGAGGAAAAGCGATTGGATGAAATCTATTCCTGATTAATCCAGTTGAAAAGTATTTGGATGAGATCGATTCCTGATTAAACCAGATGTAAAGAAGTATGATGACATTGATTCCTGATTGTTCCAGATGAAAATAGATTGGATGAGATAAATTCCTGATGGTTGCCGATGAAACCAGATTGTATGAGATCAATTCTCTATTGATAAAGATGAGAAGAGATTGGATGAAATGGATTCCTGGTTGATCCAGCTGAAAAGTATTTGGATGAGATTCTTTCCTGATTGTTCCAAATAGAGATTGGATGTGATCAATTTCTGATTGTACCAGACGGGAAGAGATTGAATGAAATCGATTTCTGATGGGCCAGACGAAAAGAAATTGGATGAGATCGACTCATGATATCCAGTTGAAAAGACATTGGATGAGATCGATTACTGATTAATCCAGATGGAACAAGATTGGATGAGATCCATTCCGGAGGGATCCAGATGAGAAGAGACTGGATGAGAGAAATATTTGATTGCTCCAGAGGAGAAGATATGGGATGAAATGGTTTCCTGATTGATCCAGATGAAAATAGATTGGATGCGATCAATTCCTGATTGATCCAGATGAGAAGAGATTGGATGTAATCGATTCCTGATTGTTCCACTTGAAAAGGGATTTAATGATATCAATTTCTGATTGCTCCAGACGAAAATAAATTGGATGAGATCTGTTCGTGATTGATCCAGATGAAAAAAGATTGATTCCTGATGAATCGAGATGAAACGAGATTAGATGAGATCGATTCCAGATGGATTCAGATGAGAATGCATTGGATGAGAGCAATTTCTGATTGATCCAGATGAGAAGAGATTGGCTGAAATGGATTCCTGATTGATCCGGTTCAAAAGTATTTGAATGAGATCGATTCCTGATTGATCCTGATGAAAAGAGATTGGATGAGATTGATTCCTGTTGGAGCCAGATCAGAAGAGATTGGATGAAATCTATTCCTGATTGATCCAGATGAAAAGAGATTAGATGAGATTAATTTCTGATTAATCTAGATGAAATGAGATGTAAAGATATTGTTTCCTGATTGATCCAGTTGAGATTGGTTCCTTTAAAATACCTATATATATAACTTATAACTGGCTGGAATTCACTTGATATTTTTTTGTAATAAGTACTCGCTGATTGACTACTGTATTTCAATATTGATTCTAGCTTTATAATGAAAAACAATTAACAAGCAAATCATAAGGTAAATATGAAAATTATTTAATGTATAATATGTATTTATAAAATTAATTATTAACATAAATTAATATTTAAAATTTAACGAAGTTTAAAATAAAGAAATAATAAAGCATTGTAACAATGATGTTCTTATGATTGGATCAAAGAATATGTTCTGATTTCAATTTTACTTATTGCTTTTGAATTACGGACACTATTTCTTAGGTCGTTCTCTTTACAAAGATATAGATATTTAGCAAATTCAACATTACTTGTATAGTATAACAAATGATTCGTAACGAATTATACATTTTGTACTCCAAATTTTGGAACATACCTTGTCTAGGTAGTAGGAAATGTAAAAATTATGTTCTCAAATGAAAACCTTACGTTAATATGAAGAAAAACTTAATGATAGTTTTTTTGTAATTTTATTATCAAATTAATTAGTTAGATTTTCATTTAAACTGTGAAGATTATAGATCCTGTTCATATTTATTTATATTAAATTGGACTTAAAAATAAATTATTCTTTCCATTTTTACAAATGGCAAGATAAACATTTCATAATGCAGTTCTTTGTTTTGGAACCCCCAGTTACTTTTATACTTTGTAACTGACATTTTTGAAATATTGTCAGTTTTTAAAGCATTCTTTTTTTTATCAAAATTTCTGACACGATTACACTTATCCAATATATATGGATGATTTACCTGCAGTAAAATCTTTTTTATTTCCAAAATTTGGTACCTTAATCCTTCCACCCTTGTATTTCATTTTGAAATTGATTGATATGAAAAAAGTTTATGCATTGAACTACGAGCATTTTGCTCTTGTTGAAAGTTTTTTTTAACAACTACACATATTTGTTGCAAATATTGTTCTGTAATTTATCCGCAGTTTATAAAGGTACACTTCTATAGCAGGAGTGTCAAAATCCTCGCCAAAAAGCACGTTAAATATTTTCTGTATCTAAGAAAAAACAAATTTATCATAGAAATCTTCTATTGTCTCAACCCACATATTATACCTATCCACGATACTCACCATAAACACTGAGATTCATTTTAAATCCTAAAAGCTATCCAGAAATGCAACAGGCCCACCCAGAGAAAGGAGACGTAAATAAGTCTCCCAAAATCATTAAACTAAAAATAATTTGAAGATAAGTGAGTTTTTAAAAAAATACAATAATCACAAGGCGAGATCATCGACTGCGATCTACTCGAAAATTTTCCCTTAAACGCTATTACTGTATTTGTATTCTCATTTAATATAAAAGACTGCTTTATTTCCAAAATTTGGAATGGAAACTTCAAAGAGATTTCTTTCTTTAACTTGTTGTCCATTGCCGATATTGAACAACGGAAATTATAATTTCTGTATTTCTAAAAATCTAATTTGTTCATTTCTTGTGCTACATATATGGAAGTTTAACATCAAGCTTTAAGATATCATGGAATTCATCGTCAATATGAGAAGAGATTGGATGAAATCGATTCCTGAATCATCCAGATGAAACGATATTGAATGAGATCAATTTCAATTGGATCAATTGGATTGATCCAGATGATAAGAGATTGGAAGATATCGATTCCTGATTGATCCAGTTCAGATTGGTTCCTTTAAATTATCTATACATAACATATACCTTTCTTGAAGTCACTTAATTTTTTTTGTAATAACTATTTGCTGATTGACTACTGTATATCAATAATAATTCAAGCTTTATAATAAAAATAAATGAACAAGCTATTCATAAGGTAAAAATGAAAATAAGTTAATGTATAATATGTATTTATAAAAAAAGTTATTAACATAAATTAATATTTAAAATGTAACGAAGTTTAAAATAAAGAAATAATAAAGCATTGTAGCAATGATGTTCTTATGATAGGATCAAAAAAAACTTCTGATTTCAATAATTGCTTTTGAAACACGGACACTATTTCTTAGGTCGTTCTCTTTACAAAGATATAGATATTTAGCAAATTCAACATTACTTGCATAGTATCACAAATATCTCGTTATGAATTAAATATTTTGTACTCCAAATTTTGGAACATACCTTATCTAGGTGGTAGGAAATGTAAAAATAGTGTTCACAAATGAAAATCTTATCTTAATTTGAGGAAAAATTTAATGATAACTTTTTTGTGATTTTATTATCAAATTAAGTAGTTAGAATTTCATTTATACTGTAAAAATTATAGATCCTGTTCATATTTATTCATATTAAACTGGATTTAAAAATCAGTGATTATTTCCATTATAACAAAAGACACGATAAATATTTCGTAATGAAATTCTTTATTTTGGAACCCCTGTGTCTTTTCAACGTTGGTAAATGACATTTTTGAAATATTTTCAGTTTATGAAGCATTTTTTTTTTATCAAAATATCTGACAAGATTACACTTATCCAATATATATTGATGCTTTACCTCCAGTAAAATCTTTTTAATTCAAAAATTTGGTACCTTAATCCCCGCGCCTTTTTATTTCATTCTGAAATTGATTGATATGAAAAAAGTTTTATGCATTGGACTACGAGCATTTTACTCTTGTTGATCGATTTTTTTTAACAACTGCAAATATTTGTTGCAAATATTGTTCTTTAATTTAACCACAGTTTATAAAGGGACAGTTGTCTAGAAGGAGTGTTAAAATCGCAGCCAAGAAGCACGTTAAGTATTTTCTGTATCTAAGGAAAAATAAATTTATCCTAGAAATCTTCTATTGCTCAACCCACATATCATGTCTATCCACGATACTCACCACAAACACTGAGATTCCTTTTAAATTCTAAAAGCTATCCACAAATGCAACAGGCCCACCCAGAGAAATAAGACGTAAATAAGCCTCCAAAAATAGAAAACTAAAAATAATTTGAAGATAAGTGATAAGTTATTAAAAAAAAATAAAACAATAATCACATGGCGAGATCATCGACAATCATTTCACTAGAATATACTCGAAAATTTTACCCTTAAACGCTACTACTGTATTTGTATTCTCATTTAATATAAAAATCTGATAAATTGCCAAAATTTGGAATGGAAAATTCAAAGAGAATTCTTCCTTTAACTTGTTGCCCATTGCCGATATTAAACAACGGAAATTTTAATTTCTGTAATTCTAATTTCTGTATTTCTTGTGCTTTATATATGAAAGTTTAACAGCAAGCATTAAGATATCATGGATTCCATAATGGAAAATAAATTGAATTTTATTAGGTTTGATGCAAAAGTATTACCAATAAACCATTAATTTACTGAACAAACGTTTTGAAAAAATACTACTACAATTCAAAATTAATTGTTGATTATTTTTCAATTCAAACATTTCAAGTTCAACAGTTCAGTTCAAAATCTGCTTATAAAAATTTAAATTGATAAATTTATTTCTTTACAAATATGAATTTTTAAAAATTGTTGATAATACATTTAAAATTTTATTTAAACAAAAATGATTTTCCCTACCATATAAAGTTTAAATACAATGAAAATTTGTATCTAAATTAGTTTAAAATATTGTTCAATTATAAAAGGGTGATACAAGAGTTTATATACAAGGGTAAAATACATTAGTGAGGAACAACAAAGTCATACGCTTCATGCAAAATTCGTGATGTTTTGACGAAATTCTAGTTTAATCTGATAACAATCAACCAGAAATTCTTGATATAACACTTCGTACAATAAACTTCTTATTTTCCACTTTATATCCCTTTCCAGTCTAAGCAATAACGCAGGATAATCGCAATTCCTCACTTCCCGCTCTGTGAGCATGTAGACTTCCATTATATTCTCTATACCTTTTCGATGCTTTTTCAGTCGGTTAAATAAAAATGTCGTCTCTGGCTCTCTCGCACGACACTCATCTGCAGTTAATGTTTCAGGATCGAGCGCTGTATGTGCATTCACAGCTTGTTCCATGTGAGAGAAAGCATTCGAAGAAAGTAAATTGGTACTTTCTATTTCATCTATTATGTACTCAAGACATTGGTGGATTCGTCTTAGGTCCTCATGCATTTCAAAAAATAATTCAAGTTTCTCTGCCTTGAGGCTGTACTTTCAATCCAGAATCAGTATAATAGGTTTAGGTTAGGGTGACTCAATACACATCTATATACAATTCATACTTTTCTTGAATTCACTTGAATTTGTTTTGAGATTAATGTTGATTTATTGATTTGCTTGATCTCTATAATTTCATTTCTAGCTTTATAAAGGTAAGAAAATATCTGTAATTCGTAAGATAAAATGATTTAATATTTAATTTGTATATATAAAAATTAGTTTAATTTAAATATCTGAAATTTAATGATATTTAAATTAAAGCATTTTAACAATGATGTAACTAGACTTGTTAATTATCTTTACAAGTCTATATATATTTACCAAATTCATCGTTACTTGGATCACATCACAGAAGTCCAATTATCTGTAATATTTTTTAATTCCATTTTTATATCTCTTCCAGGTGGTCTAAAATATGAAATCCTCACACACTTTTAGTTAATCGATGCCAATGCTCTACTGGAAAATCCTGAACTAACAAAAGCTGGACTCTGCACGGAATCTTATGAATGAATCCTCCTGTCGCTATTTACTAAATGCAAATAATCTTGTTTTAATCTGTGAGGGTTTGAATTTGATGAAAACAAATTAGCGTTCTCTTAAGAGTCTCGCCACAATATGTGGATTAATTTGATTGTTTTTTTGTTTCGCTCTACGGTCATATTTTGCATACTTTAGGATAATTACACCGTGGTCTACGATTTAACGTGGATTCCGAACCACTCGCAAATACCCATGCTAAAACCAGGAAATCAAAATTCAGACTGTTGTACCAAAGGCCTGAGCGCTATTCAATTGTCGATCAGTCCACAGGAATAAGTTACAGATATTATTTTATAATTTTATTATTATTAATTTAAATAGTTAATTTTTTTACACAAAAAATATGTATATTCTATATAATCCATATTTAAACAGAGTTAATTTTTAAAAAAATGATGGTTTGCATTTCAAATGGTAGATAAATATTTCATATTTATGCTCTTTATTTTAAACAACCTGTTTCGTTTATAATATCGCAAGGGATAATTTTGAAATATTTTCTGCATTCCGTCTAATCTTACTATTTCTACAATAACAGGCAAGATTACTGATTCCAAAAATATAGATATTTTGCCTTCTCCTAAAGCTACCTTAATCATTCAAAAACTGGCCATAGTCCTTGTAACTTAAAAAACCTGATCTTGTAAATGATAGCAATGAAAAAAAATAATGTTTTGGACTTCAAATTTTTTATTGTTGACGGTTTATTAACAACTGCAGATGTTTTGTTGCAAACATTGTTTTCTAATTTCACCGCGTTTTTCAAAGAAGCTATTCTATAGCAAGAATGACAAAACAGTTCATCACCAAGAGCCAATTTTATTCCCAAGCAGGCAGGACAAATCCGTTGATCAACAATAGCTACATTAAGTCTATTCTAAAGCAGACATGTCAATCTTGTTTATCAGCAATGATCATGCTAAATATCTTATTAGTCATCTGTTAGAATTATTTATCTGTTAATATGAATGGAAAAAACAAATTAAGTATATAAATTCATAAATTATCACAACCCCCGCATCATAGCATTTCATAACACTCACCACACACAATGAGATTTATTCGAAATCCTAAATTATTACATTTACATATTCTAACAGTCTCTCCCAGAAAAAAGATAAGCAAATGTACACCAAAAAAATAACTCTACCTTTAAATTATGTTCAGCTATATACATTTTTAAAATACTGCCATAGCCACATCGCCTGAATTTCTTATGGATTAAAATCTAGAGAAAAACTCACTTTATACCGTCATACAAACACTTCACTAAGATCAAGCTAAATATATTCTGTATCAAAGTATCTTAAATTAAACCTAGGTATTCGAAAATTATCACAACCCACATATCATAGAAGCCCCTGACACTTACCTCCGAATTTGATGTTCATTCAAAATCCCAAATTTTTAAATCTACAGATGCGACAGGCGCATCCACAGAAAAAGGCACGCAAATATACCTCCAAGAATCGTGCCTTACCTTCATATTTTCTTTCATATTTGAAGTTTGAAAATACAGCAATAGTTATCAAACTTGCCACAACAGCAAAATTATAATAGCTATCCTCTAATGTCCTCCAATTGATAGATTTGTAACAAAAGTACATGAATCCATTGCAAATCATAATAATCAAGTTTTATCATTTCGAGATTTTAATTCATAACGTTTGTAACATGGTAAGGCACCGTACGAACAGCCACATTCCTTTCAGCTTCAATAACTGAAACACCTTTAATGTAAGAGCATCAACTGTTCTAACTTATATCTGTCTCCGTAATATAATTGTAAACTACATTTATCCATCTCTAATAATTTTAACTCCGGTACCGCAACATGACCATGTCCAAATTTATTTTATTCAAACTCAAACCAGGAGATCTTAATATTTCAAATACGCATGATGTGGACTCATTACTAAATTAATTCAACTATGAAATTAAAATAGCAATCAAACTAACAAGTAAAGTCGTTGAATTCAAATAAATTTACCAAATGCTGTCCATGGAAACAAGAGTTAAAGTACAGAAAATAGAATCTATAAAATCTAGCAGATCACAAAATATCCTCAGTATAACCAAGAACTAAATAGGCTCCAAAACAAAATTAAAAAACTAATTTGTATCATCCTGAATTACATATTATGGGAATTTTTTACGGATTGAAATCCAGAGGAAAACTCACTGTACGCCATCAACAAGCACTTCTCTAAGGAATACTCGAAAATTTCACCCCTATGTGCAACTACTTGATTAATATTCTGTTTCAGTAGAAAACCTGTTACTTTTTCACAAACGTAGAATTCTACATCCTAAAAATATTGGAAACCTAAAGAGATGATCAAATCAATCTCGTCGACGGTAAAATAACCCGAATCATCATTTCAACATCATCCTCACTCCAATCTATGTCATGACCACAAACAGCAAGTCCACATCATTAAATCCCAAAGATGCTCATCCAAGCAGAGTCTAGCCGTGTGTTCGCCTCAATGCAACATTAAATTTAACCACATTTTGAACAAATGCATCAAATTCTGTTACTTTCCAAGTACTAGGTAACAACTAATAATATTTTTTTACCAAAATTTAATCAAGATCCCAAGTTCTCTAAGAATTGTATACCAAACGTCCTATTAAAAAAATATATAGTTTAAAAAACTAAAAAACACGCTTTTAGACTTAATCAACCTTTTTTTTCTTCTTTCTAATGCAGCTGGCAAACACTTTGACAGCTTGGTGAAGTTAATCAAACTGAACAGTAAAAAATAAATGTTAACATAAGAATAAAATTACTGACGAGAAAATGAATGTCACTGTTCTAAAAGCGTGGGGTGCTCGATATCAATCGTTATAATTTTTCACTAGTTTCATTCCTAAATGTCATACAAAGCACCCCAAGCTTTTAGAACAGTGACATTCATTTTCTCGTCAGTAATTTTATTCTTATGTTAACAATTTTTTTTTAATTTTTAGTTTGTTAACTTTAAAAGCGTGTTTTTAAACTATACTATTTAAATGAGGTCCCGGTACGGCGGACTGGCACTATAATTCTTACAATAATTTAATTGTGGGTAAAGCAAATGCTAAATGCGAATATGTCGAGCCAGCCAGGATTCGAACAGGGAATCTCCTGATCCGTAGTCAGGCGCGTTATCCGTTGTGCCACTGTCCCATGTAGGTTAGTATGTCTTAGGTACTTTCATTCTACATGGGTTAAATTGTTGTTCATAAGTTAAAATAAAATCTTTAATCCTGGCGATCCTAATCATGATGAGATAATAAACTTATCAAACCTTTATCAAAATATTTTATTGTCCTTGATGTATTAATATTTTAGTCGCTCCTTGATAAGTCTGCAATGTTTAAATTAAATCTGATCGCCTAAAGTAGGGTAAAATTGAGCCCAAAGAGTCAATTACAAACAAACATACTTACAGGTGAACATAATAAAAGCGTGTTAAAAATATTTTACCTGTCATCAAGTAACAAATATCACTATTGGAAGTTTCAAACATACGCCACCATCAGTAGGTGTCTTTTTAGATGCGCAGAAAGCCTTTGACTGTCTTTGGCAAAACGGACTCCACTTTAAAATAATACAACTATATCTTCCATTGTATTAACCCTTTAATAATTGATTGATTGACCAATATAATTTCAAACTCTGCATAAATTGGACAATTCTTCACATCCCACCATATCAAGACTGCTACACACCAATAAACAGGAGATGTTTTTTTATTATTACCACTGATATAAGCTTAGTTTTCTGTGAAAGTCTCGGATTATTGCACTGTGTTATACTTCAAACAGTTAAGAGATTTATGAAATATGCTTTATCTGCTATAAAAAACAAAATATCTTTCAGAGATTCGTCAAATACATAATTTGCAATATAATTTATAATAAATCGTAAAAGTTACGTTAATAAGAAATCTGTGGATTTAACATAAATATATCATCCGATTATAATCTGTCCTGCAATCTAGTTCCATCTTTTTTCTGACAGAAGCTTTGTTTAAAATACTTACTTTTTGTTGAGCTCCTGTTATTGGTTAATTTTTAGACAACACTATGGTTTTCTAAATAGTATTATAATTTAAATCTTAACGCTTTTATGAATCGAATTCATTGTGCGATGTGGAGCACAATACGTTTCATTACAGAATGAACAGGGGTAAAGTACAACACACAAGGCATAATTTTATTAAGTCACGTAACTCTTTTTAATAATATGTGATTGTAAATGTTGAAATCTTATATTTATGAAATGTTGAAATTTTTATAATTCTCAAAGTAAAATTATATCAATAATTATGTATGAAATATATTAATGCCATCGATTTACACCTACTAATCGTATTAAATTTTAAAAGAAACGTATTTTTACCGATATTTGTTAATATATATAATTGTTGAGCGTATTTATTTTCTTAAAATTTAATAATTTTTAGATTAAAAATTATACACACGTTATAATTCTAGTCGTAGCATTTTCATGATATTTTTAAAAAACCTTATCGATGTATAGTCCATTGAGTAGTTGAATTGCCCATTGCCGATGTTGAACAACATAAATTGTGATTTGTGTCGTGGCGCTGCCATCCACCTACTAAATGAATGATACGTATATAGGAAACTGATGGGAAATGTATATTTTAAATTTATGTATTATGTGTTTATAAATTTGGTTGTTTGGTTTTGTCATTGTATTTCAATATTCACTAGGTTGCAATTTTTTAATTATGTGTGAAATATTTTCAAGTCCTGAATAATAATTTAAAAAAAAAAAAAAAAAAAGGAAAACAGTAAAAGGAAAAGAAAAGAAAGAAAAGTGTTTTAATTTGCGAAAATCCGGCGCCATTTCCATACAGACTCAGTTCTTGGTTGGGATGTTGGTGTTTGACTTCCTTGACTTCCGGCGTGGTCAGGGTAGAAGATGGATGACCCCATGAAGTGCGGATTGTAGCCTCAGGCTCTGTTCACCCCGGATGCAGCCTGAATCTCGACCAATCGAGGCCTATATGGACATCAGCTATGACGTGGTCAGATCTTGCGCTTATAAGATGTGGAGGATGGGAAATTGGCGGCCTTTTGATTGTGACAGGACGATGGAGGCATAGAAATTGAAAACTGGAAAAAAAGCGAGGGTAGCCGCTGCGTCGAGGTGATGATTTCTGCTGGAAGACAATCCGACCTGATTGGGTATTGACCCATCACAGTAGCAAAGTGCGACAGAAATTGTGCTGAGTAAAGAAAAGCACAATATGTTTTTGTCGAAATGATGACGATATTATTTGAGATTGGCCGTTACAGACGACATTTTTACAGGCGAGTGATTCAACGTGCCATCGAAGAACAAGAAGTGATGAGTACTCATTTGAATATTTGATTTTTCTTTATAATATTTTTTTCTCTTCCTTTGAACATTATATTTTGAAAGCATTCAACATTCAGAGACTGATAATGATTAACTCTCAAGTGATAATCTGTGTGTCAGCTTTATTTATTTAGTTAATTTTTTTAAGTTGATCAAATTTAGTTGTGTACCACTAGCAACAAATTGGTCATAAATTGTGGAATTATAACACAGTGAGAGTTCAGTGGACGTTACTTTTTTTTTATTGTGTATCAACTCACTAGATAGAATTTAGAGTGTTATCCTTTTTTTTTTATTTAATTTGCTTGTGGTAGTTATGTGTAAAAGATAAAACACATGATTTGATTTATTTTCTGTTTAATCTAATGCATTGTGTTAAGTGTATTGTGTGTATAAGAAATTGCATGATATTGGTAGGGCCCCTAGTTTAATGTTGTTAACTCAAGTTATATTGTCGTTGATTTAATTCCGTGTATGCATTTATTCTAAGTTAATTCTTTTGCTATATCTATTTTTAATATAATAAATCTAATGTTAATGCTTGTAACAGGCCTTATTATTTATTCCTGCAGACATTGCACACACTATGCTGATGTCGTTTAGGTAAAATTTTAATTTCCTGGGTTTAATAATTTAAACACAACGCAATTAATTCCCTTATAGTGTCTGATTTGTTTTGTTTTAAATTCGAGTTTAGAGGTAATAGAATAAATAACTAAATTACTAGATAGCAACACGCCATTTGATATATGAAATTTTATCAATTTCTGTCATCATGGATTTCATAATAGAATGTAAATTGGCTTATATTTTAATAGTAACAAATTTGCAATCTACCTACAATAACATTGCCGAATAATTGTACAAAAGAAATATTTTTATTTTCCGCATATTTGGAGTCTTTAAAGTATTTAACTTTAATTACCCAACTTATTATTTCTTTGCAAAACAATTGTAAAATAAAATAACTGTACTCTAAATAAACAAATCTGATCTGGTATTATAAAATATTTATTAACAAAATATAAAAAAAGGATAAAAAAATAACAATCATATATTATAAAGAACTATATATATATATTATGATGAATTATTGCAAAATAGGACTGCTTATTATTAATAAAGCACTAAACTTAATATTAACATCAGTTCAATTCTATAAACAAGATCAATACGTTTCAAATTCAGTTCAAACATTTCAAAGTCACGAGTTCAGTTTCAAATCTGCTTGATCAATTTATTTCTTTAAAACTATGATTTTTATAAAATTTGCTGGAAATACATTTAAAATATTAATTAAAGAAACAAGTTTTTTTCTATCATAGAAAGTTTAATTCAATTAAAATATTTTTCATTAAAAATTGTTTAAAAAAATTATTTTATACTGTGGCGAAAGCCGCAATGTTAATAAAATGCAGTATGTAAAAGTAAGTATATACAAGGATAAGAGACATATAGCGAGAGACTACATTCGTCATTCGTTTTCTGCAAACTTCGACTCGTTACAGCGAAATTTTAGTTTAATTTGGTAACGATCAATCTGCAATTCTTTATATAACACTTTGTTTAATAACTCTCTAATTTTCCACTTTATATCCTTTTCCAGTCTATTCAATAAAATATGATGATTGCAATTCTTTACTTCGCACACAGTTATCTCGTACAATTCTGTTAAATGCTCTATTACTCTCCGGTGTTCTCGTAGTCGGTTAAGTAAAATTGTCGACGCTCGACTTCTCACACGACAACCATGTGCGGTTAATTCTTCAGGATCGAGTTCTCTATGTCTAAGCACATCTTTTTGTAAGTAATAGAAAACATCTGAAGCAAGTGCAATAGTTTCTTCTATTTCTTCAGTTATCTGCTCAAAATATTGGTGGATTTGTCTTAGGTCCTCCTCCATTTCAAAAAATAATACAAACTGCTTAGTATTGATACCGTAATTTTAATACTGTATCAGTTTGACGCTTTTAGATAAGATTGAGGATGATTTGAGTTTTGGTGAAGCTGCGCAACAGCCGTTAGCTTGTATCAGATAAGCTTCTATAAGATTTCTTTAAATCATTATATATATCAATTATACTTTTCTTGAATTCACTTGATTTTGTTTTGTAATTAATGCTCTCTGATTGATTGTTTGATCTCAATATTTCGATTTCTGGCATTATAAACAATTTAACAACTCTTAAATCATAATGTAAAAATTGAAACCATTTATTGTAAAATATGTATACTAGTATATAAAACTAATTAAGTAAGTAAGGTAATATATAAATTTAGACATGTTTAAACTGGAGAATTTTAACATTGACATTATTAAAACATCTTCATGAAGTTCCTTAAAAGAATATCTTCCACTATTAATTTTAATTATTGCTTTTGAATGGCAACTAATTTTTTCTGAGTTGGTCATTCATTCTCTTTATAATGGTATAGATAATTAGAAAGTTCAACAGTACTTCGATGGCATCAGAGATGTCTTGTTACAAATTAAAACTGTTCTGCACCAAATTTTAGAACATACCTCATCCAGATGTTATAAAATGTAAAAAAAAACCTCACACTTTTAGTTTAACAATTCCCCACGATTAATCTTGAATTGAGAAAAACTGATCTCATGCCTAAATCTTGTACAACATTCTGAGGCCTCCTATCATTGTGTACTGAATGAAAATATTCTCGTTATATTCTGTGGCTGTTTGAAATTAAAGTAAATTAGTGTCCTCAAATAAATACCTTGCCTCACTAGGTGAAAAAAAAAATTATTGTTAAAGATCCCAAATTCTTCCGTATACGTATGCGACAGGTACCTCCACAGTGCAGGACGCATAAATAAAACTCAACAAAATGTCCCTCACCTTCACATTATTTGCATCACTACAGATTTTAAAATACCACAATAGTTATCAAACTTGCCACACCAGCAAAATTATAATAGCTATCCTCCGTCGCACTTGACAGATTAGTAAGAAAAGAAAAAGAATCCATTGCAAATCTCAATAATTAATTTTTTTTTTTTACTTTCAGTTTTACATTCCTAACACCCTGCTTGAAACATGGTTAGACGTCGTTCGAACAGCCGAATCTCCTACAGCTAAATAAATTTTAGCATCTTTAATGTAATAGAAATGACTGTTCTGCTTTAATTCGGTTCCGCAATCTATATAATTTTTTTTAAAAAACTGCTAAACTGCATTTAGCCAACTCCAATATCTACTACTCAGGCACCCAGGATTATTTTTATTCTAATTTGTCATAAGAAATCCAACCATGTCAAATGCCCATGACATCTACTCCTCACTAAATGAATTCAACTTTGAAATTAAAATAGCAATCAAACTATACAATAAAGCCGTTGAGTTCAAGTAAATTTATCAAAGGCTGTCCAGAAAAACAAGAATTATCATACAAACAAAATGCAATCCTTATCTGGCAGATTACAAGACATCCTCAATATAACTAAAAACTAAACTGATTCCAAAACGAAATAAAGAAATTTGCAATATTCTAAATTACACATGACGTAAATTTCTTAACGTATCGAGATGTAGTGTTGTACGGCATCAACAAAAACTTCACTAAGAACTACTCAAAAATTTCACCCATCCTTGCAACTACTGATTTCATATTTTCATTCAATAAAAACGACTAACAAGCCTTAACTTGGAAATCGAATTCCAAGGAATCTCAGAAATTATGACGATAATTAAATCAATCTCGACGAGGATAAAATAACCTGAATTATAATTCAAACATCGTCCTCATTCCACCTGATGTCATGACCCCAGACAACAAGTCAAAATCAGGAAATCCAGGGGTCCTGATAGTATTATAAGCAGAATCTGACTGTGTCTAAACCTCAATTTAATAATCAACCAAAATTTTGAACAAATGCATAAATTTAAATTTCTTCCTAAGCACTTGATGACATCTAATAACATTATGTTATCAAAACTTAATCAGGATCTCTAGTCTTCTGGGAATTTTAGACCAAATACCTATTAAAGAGCATAATTAAATCTTTTGACAAAAAAGTAATCAAATATCTTTCTCCATTCTCCAAACTCCATTCTTTCAGCGGAATTTCCCAACATGCAATAGTCCATTAATAATTGATTAACTGACCTATAAAACTTCAAACTCTGCATAAATGGTCAATATTTTACATCCCACCGTATCAAGATTACAAACCAATAAAAAGGAGCTGTTTTTTATTATTACCACCGCTTGAAATAAAATTTGCATATAAGGAATCCAGGCACGTTAGGAAATATGAAAAACATTCAAAGCACAAGTGAATTTTTTTAATATATTTGCATTTTATAAATAAAATACCATTATTTATAAGGAATGCCTAGATCATGCCAAGAATTTCCACCATCTGGATCCTGCAGAATTCTCGAAAAATTCTTGCTGTGTCTAAACCTTAATGCAAGAAAAAACTGAACCAAAATTTTAAACAAGTGCATCAAATTCCATTACTTCCCAAACACTTGGAATACAGCTAATAGTCATATTAGCAAGACGTAATCATGTTTCGAAGTATTTACAAAATTTTAGACCAAACACCAAAAAATAAGCAGTATAGTTATTTTTTTTTTCGAAAAAATATTAAATTTCTTTCAGAAATAAAAATCATTTCACACTTAAAAATTCTGCCCTGCAGTATTATACTTTAAATCTGTTGGCGATTTTATAAATCAATTTCATTGTATGATGAGACTTACTTATAACGGTACTGTGCACAAAATGTAAGACCAATTTTTTTTTTCAAAAACTTTATTTATTCTTCCAAATTTAATTCATCGCCTTCAAAGTAATCCCCTCCGGATACAATGCACTTATGACAACTTTTCTTCCAATCCTCAATGCATGCTAAAAAGTCATCGGCAAGGATGGCCCTCAAATCTCACAGCGATTCACGTTGAATCTCTTCAACCGACTCAAAACGGTGTCCCCGGAGTAGTCTTTAGAGTTTAGAGAATAGCCGGAAGTCGCACGGTGTGAATGCGGTGGTTGTGGAACGATATGGGTTTCATTTTGGGCGAAAAAGTCACGAAGAATTAATGCAGTGTGAACTGGCGCATTCAGTGTTTTCGGTACCAATCGAGATTTAACGTGTTTGAGGCCCAAAATGGAATTGACGGATCCTTATGAAATTGCAACATCAGCAGCAAGATCTCTAATTGTAAATCGACGGTTTGCAAGCAGCAAATCTCTAATTTTTTAGACGTGAGCCTTGTCGGTTCAGCCTGATGGTCGACCAGATGGCTCTTCGTCTTCAAGGCGTTCTCTGAATTCCTTGAACTGTTTATACCACTTGTAAACATTTCTTTCCGATATCGGAATGCTCACTGAATGCCTTCTGCAACATTCTATACGTTTCCTCAAACTAAATTTAATGCAAGTTCTTTTTCAATTATTTAAGACATTTTAAAAATCGACAAAATCAGTTGGAACGTCTCAAAAAACCAAGCGTAATTTAAACACTAATAAATAATACGTCAAATTTCACACAGATGTCTAAAACAGTGCCAGCAACCTAAAAAAGAAAAAAATTGAAATTCCAGTCGACACGGGAAATTTAAATTTAAAATTGGTCTAATTTTTTTGACACAGTAGTATAACTTTATTATTAGGTTAACAGGGTGAAAGTGGGACACACATGGCGCAATTTTATTAAGTCACGTGACTACTATTAATAATACGCAATTGAAAATGTTCATGCCTTCATATCGATAAGAAACTGATTTCGATAAAAAAAACAATTATGTCGACATAAATAATATAGTTTCACTAATCATGTAAACATTTAAAGGCAACTTATTACTACCAATTCATATTATATTTGAATCAGCGAAATTGTTATTTTCTTAAAGATTAATGTGAGGGTTCGTTAAATTTTTTCTATTTTAAACCGAACAACACTTTTATGACTGGAATACATTGTACAATCGTACACATAATTCGCTTCATTGCTGTACCGGGGTTAGGAAATAAAATACCTGGAATAGTTTTATTAAGTCACGTAATTGTTTTGAATATTATTTTTTCGATTGAAAATGCTGATGCTTTACTTACAAATTATTTACAATACTCAAATATCGATAAAAACTATGCACCACATCAATTTATATGTATACCGTTAAAAATGACATACACCAAATAATCGTGTTAACATTTAAATGATATTTTTACGGATTTTTGTTAACATATATAATTGTTAAGCGTATTTATTTTCTTTAACTTAAATAATATTAAAATTGTGAAATTATCAATTAACACGTATCCAGTTATACTGCAAGACTTATAGAAATAATATATATTTCAAATACCTAACACCATATTAAACAATTTCTTTGAAGGGGAATTATTTCAATAGCTTGCTGCCCATTGTCGATGTTGAACAACGGAAATTATAATTGGATAAATTGAGGTTTATCATCAAGATCTCAGATATCATGGATTCCATAAAAGCCAGTAAATTGGCTTTTATTAGGATTATTGCAAACTTTTATCACTAATCCATAACTTTGAGGAACAAATAGATTAAAAGTAAGAATTTTATTTTTATCAAATTTCAAACCCTTTAAGTAATTAATGTTAATTATCCAAATTATTTCTTTGTAAAGAAGTTGTGATTTAAAATAGCCGTACTCTAAATTTAAAAAAATTCATGCATTTTAAAATATTCAATAACCTATTATTTAAAATGATAAAGAAAAGTATGTCAATCATACATTTTGTCAAATTTAATAAGCAGTGCTAGTTTGCAAAAATTCATAATAAAGCTCAAAACATAATATTAACATCAGATCAATACGATACACAAGCTCACTGCAATTCAAATACAATTCAATCATTTAAAGTTCCTTAGATTCATATAAAAGTTAAATTATTCTTATAAAAATTTAAATAGATAATTTATTGCTTTACAAATTTGTATTTATAAAATGTGTAGATAATACATTTAAAATATTATTTAAAGAAAGATTTTCTCGAAAATATGAAGTTTAAATTCAATTAAAATTAATTGTACTAAAAATTAGTTTAAAATATTGTTCAATTATACAAGGTACAAGGGTGTATATACAAGTAAGTATATACCACAGTAAACGACATATAGTGAGAGACAACAAAGTCATTCGATTCTTACTAAAAAATCTTACTTCTTATTAAAAAATCTACATGTTTTGTCGAAATTCTAGTTTAATCTGGTAACAATCAACCAGAAATTCATTATATAACACTTTGTACAACAAATCTCTTATTTTCCACTTTATATCCCTTTCCAGTCTAGACAATAAAGTAGGGTGATTGCAATTCTTCACTTCGCGCACTGTTTCCACGTAGACTTCCATTATACGTTCTATTTTCATTCGATACTTTTGTAGTTGGTCAAATAAAATTGTCGACTCTGGCTCTCTCGCACGACACTCATCTGCAGTTAAAGTTTCAGGATCGAGCGCTGTATGTGCATACACATGAGTTTGTTCTATGTGATATAAAACATAAGAAACAAGTGAAATAGTTTCTTCTATTACGTCAGTTAAGCGCTCAAGACGTTGGTAGATTCGTCTTAGGTCCTCATGCATTTCAAAAATTAATACAAGTTTCTTAACCTTGATGCTGTAATTTCAATCCAGAATCAGTATTATGGGTTTAGGTTAGGGTGACTCAATACACATCTATATACAATTCTTACTTTTTCTTGAATTCACTTGAATTTGTTTTGAGATTAATGTTGATTTGCTTGATGTCAATTATTCTAGTTATAGCTTTATAAAGAAAGAAAATATATCTGATTCTTAAGATAAAAAATAAAATAATTTAATATTTAATTTGTATGTATAAAATTACTTAATGGCATAAATTAACGTATGAAATTTAATGATGTTTAAATTAAAGCATTTTAACAATGATATAGTTAAGATAGCTTTGCCAGTTTTGTAAATGAAGATCTTTGATTTCATTTTACTTATTGACTTTATATATTTAGAAAACTCATCGTTACTTGGATCACATCACTGAAGTCCAATTATCTATAATATATTTTTGAACCCCATTTTTATATCTCATCCAGGAGGTCTAAAATGTAAAATCCTCACACACTTTTAGTTAATCGATGCCAATGCTCTTCTGGAAAATCTGGAACTAACAAAAGCTGGACTCACTACTAAATCTTTTGCATGAATCCTCTTGTCGCTATGTAATAAATGCAAATAATATTGTTTTACTCTGTGAGTGTTTGAATTTGATGAAAACAAATGAGCGTTCTCATAAAAATCAGGGCACAATATGAGGATTAATTTGATTGATTTTGTGTTTCGCTCTGCGGTCATATTTTGCATACTTTAGGCTAATTACACCGGGCCCACAATTTAACATGGATTCCGAACCATTAGCACCCAGGCTTCCTCCAGAAAATCGATCTTGAAGCCTGTTGTACCAAAGGCCAGAGCGCTATCCAATTGGCCATCAGTCCACAGGAATAAGTGGAAGATATTATTTTTTTAAGTTTTATTATTATTAATTTGAATAACTATTTTTTTTTGTTGCACAAAAAATATGGATATTCTATGTAATCCATATTTAAGCAGATTTAATTGGATTTAAAAAAAAAAAAAGATGGTTCCATTTCAACGGGGGAAGGGGGTATGATGCTTTACATTTAAAAGGATAGAGAAATATTTCCTTTACAATACAGCAAGTGATAATTTTCAAGTAATTTCTGCTTTCCCTGTATTCTTACTTTTTCTACTATAATTGGCAAGATTACCGATTCCACATATATAGATTTTTTGCCTTCTCCTAAAGCTTCCTTAATTATTCAAAAACTGGTCATAGTCCTCATTACTAAAAAAACAGGATCTGGTAATTGATAGGTATGAAGGAAAAATTATGTTTTGGACTTCAAATTTTTTATTGTTGACAGTTTAGTAACAACTGCTGATGTGTTGCTGAAAATATTGCGCAAAACAGTACATCACCAAGAGCCAATTTAATTATATTCTAAAGCAGGCATGACAAATCCGTTGATCATTAACAGCTACATTAAGTCTATTCTAAAACAGACATGTTAATCTCCTTTATCAGCAAGGATCATGCTAAATATCTTCTATACGAATGAAAAAAATAAATAAACCATATAAATTCATAAATTATCACAATCCACGTATCATAGCCTTTCGTAATACTCACCACACACACTGAGATTCATTCCAAATCCTAAATTAATATATTTACATATTCTACACTCTTCTCCTGAAAAAAAGAGAAATGTACACCAAAAAATATCTCTATCTTTAAATTATTTTCAGCTCTATAAATTTTTTAAAATACGCCACAGGACACGGTCTGAGTTTCTTATGGATTAAAATCCAGAGAAAAAATTACTTCATACCATCATACAAACACTTCACTAAGATCACATTAAATATATTCTGTATCATAGAATCCTAAATTAAACCTAGGTATTCAACAATTATCACAACCCACATATCATCGCAGTCGATGAAACTTACATCCGGATCTGATATTCATTCAAAATTCCAAATTTGTAAATCTACAGATGCGATTTGTTAATCCACAGAAAAAGAGAAATATACACACAAATATACCTCCCAAAATGTCCCTCACCTTCATATTTTCTTTATCATTACAAGTTTTAAAATACATAAATAGTTATCAAATTTGCCAACAAAACAGCAAAATTATCAAAACAGTAAAATTATAATAACTGTTCTCTGTCGCCCTCCAATCGATAGATTTGTAACGAAATTACAGGAATCCATTGCAAATGACAATAATAAAGTTTTATTACTTTGAGATTTCAATTCATAACGCCTTACTTGTAACATGGTTAGATACTTAACCCCTCCCCCTCTTCCCTTTCCTTTTTCCATCAGACCACATGGGTTCTTGGATTTGATCTAGATGTCTATCAAGTGGGATAAGAAAAAACATGTTTATCATAAAGTTTTCAGATGGATTCGGATTGCAATGCCTGATAAATCATGATGACAATGTAAAATCCGATTACTGTAAAATCCTGAACTAAGACAGGACAGAACTCATCCCTAAATATTTGACAACATTCCAAGTCTTCCTGTCATTACATACTAAAGGCAAATATTGTTTTTTATTATGTGAATGTTTGATTTTGAATCAGTCCGCATACAACAGAAAATAAATTTTCTAACATTGGGATTGTCATAAAATTGCTAATAATAAACCATTACATTGAAGACAAATAAATTAAAAGAAATATTTTTGGAAAACTGTGGATCTTTAACGTATTTAATTTTAATTGTTCAATATATTTCTTTGTAACCTACTGTGAATTAAAATAGCCCTACTCTAACTATACAAACGCGGACGTTTATTATAAGATATTTAATATAATAACGAATTATCTAAAATGATAAAAGGAACACCAAGAAAGTCTTAATTGTTGATAAACCTTGTGTATCATTGCAAAATAACCTTGTTTATTATTAATAAAGCTCAATACATAACATTAACATCATTTTAAATCTATACAAAATAGCACCACGAAACAGGAAAATGACCTGATGAATTTGAAATATATATTTACAAATGGAAAATTGATCAATTTCTTTACATGTAAGAATTTTTGAAAAACCGTTGAACATATATTTAAAACATTCTTTACACAGAAAAACATTTTTCACCATAGGAAGTGTAATTCAATTAAAATAATTTGCATTAAAATTTGGTTTGAAAATAATGTTTCAAACGCTTCAGAAAACCTTGTAATTCAGCTTTTAATCCAATATAATATAAAATATAAGATAAATATATACAAGCGATATATAGTGATAGACAACATAATCATTCACTTTTTGCAACCTTCGATTCAATTTGGCGGAAAAGTGTTATCTGGTATTGATCAACCTGCAATTCTTTATGCGACAGATTGTCCAATAATTGTGTTATTTTCCACTTTATATCCACTTCCAGTCTATCCAGTAAAGCAGGATGATTATAATTCTTCACTTCGCACACGATCGCCTCGAACAGTTCCTTTAATTCCTCTGTCATTTTGCGATGCTCTTGTAGTACTTTCATTAAAGTTTTCGAATCTTGCTCTCTCACACGGCAACCACATGCAGTCAATTCTTCACAATTGAGCGAAGTATATTCATTCACTTCTTGTTGTAAACAATCAAAACTATTCGAAGCATACAGAAAAGTGCTTTCTATTTCTTCAATTAATTGCACAAGGTGTTGGAAGTTACGTTTTCGGTTTTTATACATTTTAAAAATATTACCAGTGTCGTAATCTAAACAATAATGCAAGTTTCGTAGCCTTGGTACTGCAATTTAAATTCGGAATCGGAACGATAGGTGAGTTTGGTTCTTTCATAACATCTATATATAACTAATACTTTTCTTGATTTCACTTGAATTTGTTTTTATATTAAGGCTTGCTGATTGACTGCTTGATTTCGATATTTCCATTTCTAGCTTTATAAGTTGTTGTTGTTGTTGATGTTGTTTCTTATCCCACTTGGCTGGCCAAGCCCACGAGCCCATACGTACTCATGATTGAAGGGGAAGGAAGCAGCTTCTATTGTGATGGAGCACCCGTAGGTAGAAGCCTGACTTTGGCTCCGTGACGCTCTTACAGTCATGGGAGACCGGGGCCTACGGCTTAAAGTGGATTCCGAACCACTACAAACATCCATGGCACCGCCGGGATTGGAACCCGAAACCTGTGGCACCGAGCGCCAGAGAGCTAGCCAGAGCGCCATTCAGGTCCCAAATTTCCCAAACGCACGCGGTGTTCCCAGGTGGTCACCCACTCTTTATAAGTAAAATATAATAACAAGCAATTCATAAGGTAAAAATGAAAATAAGTTATTATATAAAATGTATTTATAAAATTAATTATTAACTTAAATTATTATCTGAAATTTAACGGACTTTAAAATAACAAAGTAATAAAGTATGAATAATTTTAACAATAATTTTGCTAGGAAAGATTAAAGCAAATAATTTTTCTCAAATAAAACAACCTCCGCAATGTGTAGAAAAATTTGAAGATAGTTTTTTAAAAAGTTGTTATCAATTTAAATAGTTACAGCCATATTTAAACTATAAAAATTATAGATATTCTATATAATTCATATTTAATAGATTAAACTAAATTTAATAACAAGTGATGTTTGTCATTCAACAAAAGTATAGATAAAAATTTCATAATGAAATTCTTAATTTTGTAACCCCTGTGTCTTTTATTCTTCGGTCCTTTTTGAAATATTTTCAACATTTCTTGTATTCCTATTGTTTATAAAATATCTGATAAGATTACTATGATATTTTGCTTCTCACTAAAAGATTTCTTATTCTTTCAATAATTTGTCATAGTCCCTAAAATTTGAGCTTGAAATTGGTTGATATGAAAAAAGGTTTTATGCTTTGGACGATTAATAGAAACTCAGTATCAGTAGAAACTGTAAAACTTTGTGCCAAATCATCCATCCACCATTTTCAAACATCCTCCTCACCTGATGTCATGACCACAAACAGCAAGTCAATATCAGGAAATGCTCAGATTCTGCTAAAAGTTCAATCAATGTCTTGCTGTGTCTCCACCTCAATGCGGGAGCCTGAATGGCCGAGTGGCTAGCGCTCTGGCGCTCGGTAACACAGGTTTCGGGTTCGAGTCCCGATGATGCCATGGATGTTTCTAGTGGTTCGGAGACCGCTTTAAACTGTAGAGTCCGCGGTCTGTTTAGCCCTCGTGCGCACAAGATGACCGTAGAGCGACAAACCAAACCACCTCAATGCAATAACTAACTATTTCATTACATCTCAAGCATTTAGTAAAAACTATTAACAACACACCATATTGGTAACAACTAGGATCAGATGCTATCGAAACTTAATCGAGATCCCAGATTTTCTAGGAATTACTGACCAAACACTCTATTAAGTTCCATTGAGAATTTTTTTGGAAAAACATCCACTTTCAGATGCAAAATTTCTGCGCAGAAAAATTCATTCTTCCATCGGAACAATTTGGTTTAAAAGAAAATATTCAGCCTGTCATCAAGTAACAAATATCACTTTCGAAAATTCTAACCACAAGCCAATAACAGTTTCTTTTAACAGAAAACCTTTGATAGTATTTGGCAAAACGGACTTCACTGTAAAATGTACATTGTATTAGCCCTTTAACAATTGATTAATTTGCCAATAAAATTTCAAAATCAGCATAAATGGTCAATTTTTACATCCAGCTATATGAAGGCTGGTACACACTAATAAATTGTTGTTTTTATTATGACAATTGTTTGAAATAAAATATGTATATACGGAATCCAGATGTGTTTGGAACGAGAGTCAAAAGTTCAAATCAGGTTTTTTTTTCAGTTTACATTCTGTAAATAACTTAGGATTATTTTCATTAATGAAATTCAGCATTTTCGTTAAATTAAATATTTGATACAATTATACAAAATCATACAATTATATTTCCCAATTTGGATTAGCCTTTTAATAATTGATTAGCTGGCCAATATAATTTCAAAATCTGCATAAATCTGCAATGGTCAATTTTTTACATTCCACGTATCAAGCCAACGGCCGTACCATGCTGAATATACCGGTTCTCGTTAGATCACCGAAGTCAAGCATCATTGGACGCGGTCGATACTTGGGTGGGTGACCACCTGGGAACACCGCGTGCCGTTGGCAAATTTGGGACCTGAATGGCCGAGTGTCTAGCGCTCTGGCGCTCGGGGCCACAGGTTTCGGGTTCGAATCCCGGTGGTGCCATGGATGTTTGTAGTGGTTCGGAATCCACTTTAAGCCGTAGGTCCCGGTCTCCTATGACTGTAAGAGCGTCATGGAGCAAAAGTCAGGCTTCTACCTACGGGTGCTCCATCACAACAGAAGCTGCTTCCTTCCCCTTCAATCATGAGCACGTATGGGCTCGTGGGCTTGGCCAGCCAAGTGGGATAAGAAACAACAACGTATCAAGACTGGTACACACAGGACCGGATTTAGATGAAAAGAGGCCCTAGGCTATTTCACTTATGAGGCCCTTTCACCTCCCATTTTTAATTTTGTAAATTACATGTGAGATAATAAAATACATCACGACTGTAATCATGCACTTTATTTATGTAAGAACAAATTAGAGCTTAGTAGCATAAGGCAAGTCAATATTTTCCATAGTAATCAGTGAACGTATGAACTATACTTTGGGGCAATCTAGTATATAGAAACGAACGGACCCATTGGGTCGAACGCGTTGATCTTAACCAATACATTTTTATGTTTGTTTATTTGTCATATGGGTACAATTTCTAATTATTTTCGATTCAGTGTTTGCTGTTTTTAGAATAGTGTAATTCTAATTTTGATAACAGATTGAATGTAGGCCCCGCTTGATCTAGAGGCCCTAGGATGAAGACTAGTAAGCTTATAGGAAAATCCGGCCCTGGATACACAACATTAAACAGTAGCTCGGTTTTTTTTACCACTGTTTGAAATATAATTTGCATGTAGTGTATCCAGACGTGTTAGGAATGTGAGTAAAAAGTTCAAAGTTCAAGTAAGTTTTTTTTTTCTAATTTATATTCTTTAAATAAATTGGGATTAAGTTCATTCATGAAATTCAGCGTATTTATTAACACCAATATTTCTAAGTTGTTGGAATTTTTGAGTTGTATTTTTTTTAAAAACATTTTGCATATGTTGAAGAAATGTTAATATTAGTCTTTCCGCAATTTATTTATTTATAAAGTTTAAAATAGTTGCTCTCACCAATTTACGATACCAGGAATAGATGAAATATGCCAAATTTCAAATAATACATTGAGATATCAATCTAGAATTCCAGTTATAGCTGTCTTAATCTGAATATCCCCTTTTGATATAAACATATTTTAAATGTTTAATTTTTTTATATAGCTCCTCGTAGAAGCTTAATTCTGAAAGAAATTCTCGAATTATAGAATTGCATTATACGTAAAACAGTTAAAAGATCTATAAAATATATTCTATTTGCAATAAACATAGAATATTTTTTACATATTTGTCAAAAACTGTGTAATATAATTTACAAGAAATCGTAAAGTTACATTAGTAGGAAATCTCTAGATTGCACATAAATATATTATCCAATTATAATCTGTCCTGTCATTTAGTTCCCTCTTTTTGCTGAGAGAAGCTTTCTTTAAATTACTTACTTTTTGTGGAGCTCCTATGATTGGTAAATTTTTAGACAGCATGATGGTTTACTAAATAGTATTTTACTTTAAATCTTTTAGCTTTTTTATGAACCGAATTCACTGTACGAAGTGACACAATGTGCTTTATTGCTAAATGATCCTGGGGTAAAGTACTTAGTAAAACACGTATAAATGTTAAAAATTATTACTTTTACTACTATGTGAAAATTATGAAATCTTATTTATAAATTTTTACAATATTCAAAGTAAAATTATATCGAAATTAATTATATACAACATATATTAATATATAACGACAAAAAATGATATATACCGACTAATCACCAACATTTTTAGCGTATTCATTTTCTTAAAATTTAGTAATTTTTAAACTGTTAAATTAACAACTATACACGTCACGTTATAACTCAAGATGTATATAAATAATATATTTTTCAAATGCTTAACGCCATATTTTCGGAGATTAAACCATTTCCTTCAAGAAGAATTATTTCAATAATTTGTTGTCGATTGTCAAAGTAGAACGACGGAAATTTTAATTTGATATTCAGATGTTCCGGATTCTATAATAGAAAATAAATTAGCTTCTATTAGGGTAATTGCAAAATTGTTGCTAATAAACCATTACTTTACAGAACAATTATATTAAAAAAAATTTTTATTTTTTATCAAATTTCGAATCCTTAAAGGAATTAGTGTTAATTATCCAAATTATTTCTTTGTAACGCAGTTGTGATTTAAAATAACCATACTCTAAACATAAAAAAAAACTTCATGCATTTTAAAATATTTATTAATCTGATATTAAAAATGACAAAGAAAAGAAAGGGAATCATACATTTTGCCAAATTTAATAAACAGTATTATTTTGCAAAAATTCATAATAAACCTCAAAACATATTATTAACATTAGATGAATGCGATACACCAGCTCACTACAATTCAAACACAATTCACATAAAAAAAATTTATAAAAATTTAAATTGTCTGCTTATAAAATTTAAATTCTGCTTATAAAAATTTAAATTGATTAATTTATTTCTTTACAAATTTCAATTTATAAAATGTGTAGATAATACATTGCAAATATTATTTTGAGTAAAGAGATTTTATCTACCTTATAAAGTTTAAATTGAATTAATTAATTTGTAAAAAAAAGTAGTTAAAAATATTGTTCCATTATACAGAGTAATACAAGAGGGTATACACAGGTAAATATATGCAAGTGAGAGGCAACAAATTCATCCGCTTCTTCAAAAATTGGACATGTTTTGGTGAGATTCAAAATTAATCTTGTAAGAAAGAACCTGAAATTCTATATACAACACATTGTTCAATAAATCTCTTATTTTCGACTTTATATCACTTTCCAAACTGTGCAATAAAGTTGGATGGTTTTGATTCCTTGCGTCGCACACGATTATCTCGTATATATTCATTATATTCTGTGTTTCTTTTCGGAGTTCTTGTAGTCGGTTAATTAAAATTGTCAACTCTGTTTCTCTCGCATGACATTCATCTGCTGTTAATGTTTGAGGATCGAGCGATGTATGTGCGTACACAACTTGTTCTATGCGATTGAAAATATTCGAAGCAAGTAAAATAGTATTTTCTATTACTTCATTCATGTGCTCAAGATATTGCTGAATTCGTCTTAGGTTCTCATCCATTTCAAAAAAATAATAGTTTCGTAGCCTTGATACTGTAATTTCAATCCAGAATCAGTATAATGGGTTTTGGGTAAGGTGACAGATCACATATATAAATACAATTTATACTGTTATTGAATTCACTTGAATTTGTTTTGTGATTAATGTTATTTTATTGATTACTTGATCCCCACATTTCCTGTTCTTGCTTGATAAAGAAAAGAAATTACGTCAATCACATAAAGTCAATTTTTCAGGATTGACCGAAGTATGCGTATTCACTTCTTGTCGTAAGCAATCAAAAGTGCAAAAATTATTTCTATTTCTTCAATTATTTGCACTAGATGCTGGAAATTTCGTCCTCGGTTTCTGTACATTTTAAAATAAGACCGGATTCGTAATTTAAATAATAATACAAGCTTCGTAGCCTTGAGACTCTAATTTTAATCCAGAATCAATGCGATAAATGAAACTGGTTCCTTCAAAAAAAATATGTGACTTACACCTTTCCTGAATACCCTTGATTTTTAATTTACATTAATCCTTGCTGATTTCTCATCTGGATCATTCTGCGCAGATACCACAGATTGGATGAGATCAATTTCGGATTGGTGCAGATGAAAAGAGAGTGGATGAAATCGATACCTGATTAATCCAGATGAAAAGAGATCGGATGAGATCTATTCCTGATTAATCAAGATGAAAAGAGATCGGATGAGATCTATTCCTGATTTGTCAAGATGAAAAGAGATTTAATGAGATCGATGCCTGATTGATCCAGATGAAAAGAGATTGTATGAGATAGATTCCTGATTGTTCCAGTTGAAAAGTGATTGAATGATATCGATTCCTAATTGATCCAGAAGGAAAATAAATTTATGAGTTTGATTCCTGATTGATCCAGATAGAAAAAGATTTTATGAGTTCGTTTCCTGTTTGTTCCAGATGGAAAGAAATTGGATGAAATCACTTTCTGATTGATCCAGATAAAAAGATATTGTATGCGATCGATTCCTGTTGGTTCCAGATGAGAAGAGTTTGTATGAAATCGATTTCTTATTGATCCAGATGAGAATAGATTGTATCAGATCGATTCTTGATTGATCCAGATGAAAAGAGTTTGGAGGACATCGATTCCTGATTGATACAGATGAAAAAAGTTTGGATGAGATCGATCGCTAATGGTTCCAGATGAAACGATAATTATGGGCATCGATTGCTGATTGATCCAGTTGAAAATAGATTGGATGAGATTGATTCTTGTTGGATCCAGATGAGAACAGATTGGATGAAATCGATTCCTGAATCATCCAGATGAAACGATATTGGATGAGATCAATTTCTGATTGATCCAGATGAGAAGAGATTGGATGAGACAGATTCTTGATTGATCCAGATGATAAGAGATTGGAAGATATCGATTCCAGATTGATCCAGTTGAGAGAGGTTCCTTTAAATTATCTATACATAACATATACCTTTCTTGAAGTCACTTGATTTTTTTTGTAATAAATACTTGCTGATTGACTACTGTATATCAATAATAATTCCAGCTTTATAATGAAAATAAAAGAACAAGCTATTCATAAGGTAAAAATGAAAATAAGTTAATGTATAATATGTATTTATAAAATTAATTTTTAACATAAATTAATATTTAAAATGTAACGAAGTGTAAAATAAAGAAATAATAAAGCATTGTAGCAATGATGTTGTTATCATTGGATAAAAAAAATCTTCTGATTTCAATTATTGCTTTTAAAACACGGACACTTTTTCTCAGGTCGTTCTTTTTACAAAGATATAGATACTTAGCAAATTTAACATTACTTGTATATATCACAAATGTCTCGTTATGAATTAAATATTTTGTACTCCAAATTTTAGAACATACCTTATCTAGGTGGTAAGAAATGTAAAAATAGTGTTCTCAAATGAAAATCTTACCTTAATTTGAGGAAAAATTTACTGATAACTTTTTTGTGATTTTCTTATCAAATTAATTAGTTGGAATTTCATTTATACTGTAAAAATTATAGATCCTGTTCATATTTATTCATATAAAATTGGATTTAAAAATCAGTGACACTATCCATTTTAACAAAAGACACGATAAACATTTCGTAATGCAATTCTTTATTTTGGAATTCGATTAAAATAATTTGTATTAAAAATTAGTTAAAAATATTGTTCAATTATACAAGGCTGTATGTATATACAAGTAAGTGCAAACTAGGATAAAAGACATATTATGAGACACAACAAAGTACTTCGTGTCTTGCAAAGTTCGTCTTTTGACGAAATTCTAATTTAATCTGGTAACAATAAACCAGAAATTCTTTATATAACACTTTGTTGAATAAATCTCTTATTTTCCACTTTATATCCCTTTCCAGTCTAGACAATAAAGTAGGGTGATTGCAATTCTTTACTTCGCACACTGTGACCTCGTACATTCTCATTATATGCTCTATTCCTTTTCGGTGTTCTTGTAGTCGGTTAATTAAAATTGTAGATTCTGGTTCTCTCGCACGACACTCATCTGCAGTTAATGGTTCAGGATCGAGCTCTGTATGTGCATACACACCTTGTTCTATGCGATTGAAAACATTCGAAGCAAGTAAAATGGTACTTTCTATTTCTTCAGTTATGTGCTCAAGACCTTGGTAGATTCGTCTTAGGTCCTCATTCATTTTAAAAACTAATACAAGTTTCTTAACCTTGATACTGTAATTTCAATCCAGAATCAGTATAATGGGTTTAGGTTAGGGTGACTCTATACACATCACATCTATATACAATGTATATTTTTCTTGAATTCACTTGAATTTGTTTTGTGATTAATGTTAATTTATTGATTGCTTGATCTCAATTTTGCCAGTTCTAGCCTTATAAAGAAGAGAAAATATTTCTAATTTATAAAATAAAAATCATAACAACTTAATATTTTACTTCTATACATAAAATTAATTAATGACATAAATTAATATCTGAAATTTAACGATGTTTAAATTAAAGCATTTCAACGATGATATAGTTAGGAAAGCTTTGTCTAGTTTTGTAATTGAAATTCTTGTGATTTCGTTATTAATTATTGCTTTTGAAAGACGGACACTTTTTAATTCTCTTTACAATGGGATAGATATTTACAGAGGCCTCGTTACTTGGATTCCATCACAGAAGTCCAATTATCAATATTGTATTTTTTAACTCCATTATTATTCCTCATCCACGTGGTCGAAAATGTAAAAGACTCAAATACTTTTAGTTAATCGATGGCAATGCACCACTGTAAAACACTGAATTAAGAAAACCTGAATTCATCTCATCTTTGCGTCATTCTCAGGAGGACAGAGTAATCCACCAGTCGTTGTGTACTAAATGCAAATATTATTTTATAATGTGTGATTGGTTAAATTTAAAGAAAATAAATTAGGGTTCTCAAATAAAAATCTCGGCACAATATGTGGAATAAGTATTTGTCGGTATACGGTCATTTTTTGCACACTTTAGGCCAATGAGACTGTAATCTGTAATTTAATGTGGATTCCGAATCACTAATAAACATCCATGCTACGGACTGAATTCGAACCTAAAGCATGAATTAATATCTGAAATGTAACGAAGTTTAAATTAAAGAATTTTGAGAATGATATAGTTAGGAGAACTTTGTCCAGTTTTGTAAATGTAGATCTTCTGATTTCATTTTAACAATTGCTTTCGAATGACGGACACTTGATCTCTTTACAAAGTCATATGTATTTAGCAAGTTCATCGTTACTTGGATCACAACACAGAAGACAAATTATCAAAAAATATATTGTAACCTCATTATTATACCTTTTCCATGTGGTCGAAAATGTAAAACGTTCACACACATTTAGTTAATTGATGGCCATGCCACATATAAAAGTCCTGAAATAAAAAAGCTGATCCTTAATCCCTTAATCTTTTGCATCATTTAGGCTACCGCCAGGAATCGAACCTGCAGTGTTTTGTACCAAATGCAAGAAAGCTATCCAATTGGCCATCAGTCCACAGGAATAAGTTGAAGATATTATTTTTATTATCAGGTTGAATAGTTAAAATTTTATTTAAACTAAAAAAATATAGATATTCAATATAATGCATATTTAAACAGAGTAAATTAGATTTTAAAACGAATGATGCTTTGCATTTCCACAAAAGAGTCGATAAATATTTCATATTGAACTTTTTTAATTTATAAAACCTGTATCTTTTACAATTTAGCAAGTGATAATTTTAAATATTTTCCGATTTTCTTTTTGCTTCTAAAATATCTGGCAAGATTACTTATCCAAGATAAATAGATATTTTTTCCTTTTCGTAAAGCTTTCTTAATCTTTCCGAAACTGATCATAATACTTATTTTTTTTCTAATGCAGCTGGCAAACACTTAGACAGTTGTCTTGGAGGCCTTAAGGCATTTCGGTTTGCATTATCTAGGGGGCGTGTGTAAATTGATAATACTTTAAGATTTGATCTTGAAATTGATTGTTACAAAAAAAATTATGGTTTGGATGACGAACTTTTTATTATTGACATTTTTTTTTAACAAATTCACATGTTTTGTAACAAACATTGTTCACTACTTTTAACGCATATTTCAAAGAAAGTCTTCTCTATCAGAAACGACAAAACCGTTCATCACCAAGATCCAATTTAATTGTATTTTAAAGAATGCATGACAAATCCGCTGATCAACAATAACTATATTAAGAATATTCTAAAGCAGTCATGTCAATCTCATTTTATCAGCAAGGATCACCCTATACATCTTCAGTATCAAGAGAAACATACATTAATCGTAGGAATTCGACAGTTATCACACCCCACGTATCATAGCATTTCATAATTCTCACCACACACACCGAGATTCATTCAAAATCCTAAATTCTTCTACGACAAAATACGGCTCACCAAGGCAAAGACTCACCACAAATATATCTTCATAAAATATCACAAATTATTTCAATTCTAAGGTGTTAAAATAGAGAAAAAGTCTTATGGCGGGAATTTCTTGCAAATTAAAATACAGAGAAAATTCACTCTACTTCATCAGCAAGCACTTCACTAAGAAATACTGAAAATCTCAACCCCTTCAGTGAAACTTTATTTAATTCCTTCTATTAGATCACACTCTCCCTATATATATCTTGTTAAATTTTCAATCGTTAATAAAAAACTTTTGTATTCATCCACTCAAGTTCAAATATATTTTTTTGAACTTGTAGTGGATGCCACTTGATGTTAATACAGTTTTTTCAAATATTAATTCAGTAATTAAATTTAATTCATTAATTTTAGTTTTTTTTAGATTTAAGTTGCATGTATCTACCAATAGATGGCACTAGATAAACTTAAAATAATGAATAAAAATTGTTTATAAAGGACTTTCTGCAATATAGTGAAAAAAAGTAGGAATTGACTTAATTTTTTTTTATATTACTTGTTAGTATTCTATTTCAGTAGAAAAGCTGATATTTGTTAACCAAACCTGGAATTCTCCTTTCAAGAAAACTTAGAAACCTATGACGATTATCAAATCAATCACGTCGAGGATAAAATAACCCGAATTACCGTTATTATCAAAGTACTGCTTTTAGAGGTAATTTCTCTAGTAATTCATAATTTAACACAATCCACATATCATAGCAGTTCATAAAATGTACCACCGACCCTGCAACTTATTCGAAATCCGAAATTATTACATCTACAGATGCAACAGGATCATCCGCAGAGAATTTCAAATATACCTGCAAAAAATGTCCATGACCTTCAAATAATTTTAACACTACAAGTTTTAAAATACCACAATAGTTTTCAAATTTTCCAAAACAGCAAAATAATAATAGCTATCCTGAGTCAATCTCCAATTTGTAGATTCATAAAAAAAAATGTAATCCATTACAAATCTCAAAAACCAATTTTTCTTTTTCACTTTGAGTTTTCAATTCATAACACCCTGCTTGAAACATGGTTAGAAGTCGTACGAACAGCCTCATCCGCTACCGCTACAGTAATTTAATATATTTAATCTAATAACATTCTGTATTCTACTTTACGTCGGTCTCCACAATCTCTACAATTAAAAAAACTACTAAACTGAATTTAGTCAAATCCAATTTCAATTACTCAGGCACCCAGAATTATTTTATTCAAATTTGTCCCAAAACAAATTAGTTCTGCTCATCAATAAATGATTTCAATTAGCATTAACATAGCAATCAAACTATCCAATAAAGCAGTTGAATTCAATAAATTTACCAAAGACTGTCCAGGAAAACAAGAATTAAAGTATAAAGAAAATACAATCCTTATCTGGCAGATTACAAGATATCCTCAATATAGCAAAAAACCAGACTACCTGAACGAAATAAAGAAATTTGTAACATCCTAAATTACACATGACGTAAATTTCTTAACTTATTGAAATCCAGTGTAAAATTCTCTGTACGGCATCAACAAACACTTTACTCAGAAATACTCCCAAATTTCACCCATTCTTGAAACTACTGAATTTATATTTTCACTCAATATAAAATATTAATAGGCGGAAACTTCAAATTCTAATTCCAAGATATCTCAGAAATTATGACAATGAACAAATCAATCTTCACGAGAATAAAAAAAAAAAAGCAGAATTATCATTGACACATCATTCGAACTCCAACAAATATCATGACCACAAACACCAAATCAAAATCAGGAAATCCAGAGGTCCTGTTAGGATTAGAATCAGAGTCTTGCAGTGTCTAAACCTCAATTTAATAATCAACTTAACCAAAAATTTTGAAAGAATGCATACATTTCCATTTCTTCCTAAGCACTTGATGACATCTAATAACATTATGTTATCGAAACTTAATCAGGATCTCTAGTATTCTGGGAATTGTAGACCAAATACGTATTAAACAGCACAATTAAATCTTTTGAAAAATAAGTCATCAAATTTCACATAACACAGAAAATTCCATTCTTTCAGCGGAAATTCCATACGACCCGGGAAATTTAAATTAAAAATTATTCTCACTTTTTGGTCACAGTAGTATATGTTCATTACTAGGTTAACCGGATGAAAGTGGTACATACACGGCACAATTTTATTAAGTCACGTGACTACTATTAATAACATGCGAATGAAAATTTTCATGCCTTTATACCGATACAAAACAGATTTCGAAAAAAAAAATCATTTCGATATAAATGATATAGTTTCACTAATCATGTAAACGTTTAAAGGCATCTTATTACTACCAATTCATATTATATTTGCATCAGTTAAATTGTTATTTTTTTAAATATTAATGTGATGGTTCGTTAATATTTTTATATTTTAAATCGAACAACGCTTTAATGAATCGAATTCATTGTACAAGTGATACATAATATGCTTCATTGCTGTACCGGGGTTAGGAAATAGAATACAAGCAACAATTTTATTAAGTCATGTAACTACTTTTAATATTATTTTTGCGATTGAAAATGATGATGCTTTACTTACAAATTATTTACAATACTCAAATATCGATAAAAACTATGCACCACATCAATTAATATGTATACCGTTAAAAATGACGTACACCAACTAATCGTGTTAAAATTTAAATGATATTTTTACCGATTTTTGTTAACATATATAATTGCTTAGCGTATTTATTTTCTTTAAATTTAATAATATTTAATTTGTAAAATTATCAATTAAGACGTATCCAGTTATACTTCAAGGCTTATAGTAATATCTTTCAAATACCTAACTCCATATTTCTGGAGATTAGAAGATTTCTTTCAAGTATAATTATTTCAATAACTTGCTGTCCATTGTCGATGTTGAACAAAGGAAATTATAAATGGATACAAGAAGGTTTATCATCAAGGTCTGGAACATCATGGATTCCATAATAGAAAGTAAATCGGCTTTTATTAGGATTATTGCAAACGTTTAGTCACTGAAACATTATTAAAAGTAAACATTTTTTTTATCAAATTTCGAATCCTTATAGTAATATCTTTGTAACGCAGTTGTGATTTAAAATAACCGTACTCTAAACATAAAAAACTTTATGCGTTTTGAAATATTTAATAACCTAATATAAAAAATGATAAAGAAAACGAAGGCAATCAAACACTTTGACAAATTTAATAAACAGTGCTATTTTGCGAAAATTCATAATAAACTTCAAAACATAATATTAACATCGGATCAATACGATACACAAGCTCATTACATCTCAAATTTCATTGAATCATTTGAAGTTCCTTATTTTCAAATGAAAAAAAAAATTATGGAGATTTGAATTGTCTGCTTATAAAAATTTAAATTAATCAATTTATTTCTTCACAAATTTTAGTTTTTAAAATTTGTTGATAATACATTTAAAATATTATTTAAAGAAACAATACTCTCTCAGCCATATAAAGTTCAGATTCAATAAAAACAATTTGTATTAAAAATTAGTTACAAGTATTGTTCAATTATACAAGGTTAATAAAAGAGTGTATATACAAGCAAGTATATAGAGTAAAAGACATATAGTGGGAGAAAACAAAGTCATTCGCTTCTTGCAAAATTCGGCATGTTTTGGCGAAATTGTAATTTAATCTTGTAACAATCAACCCGAAATTCTTTATACATTACATTGTCCAATAAACCTCTTATTCTCCACTTTATATCCCTTTCCAGTCTAGACGATAATGTAGGATGATTGAAATTCTCCACTTCATGCACCGTGACATCGTAGAATTTCATTAGATGCTTTATTACTTTTTGTTATTCTTGTAGATGGTAAATTAAAATTGTCGACTCTATTTCTCGTAAAAGACATTCATCTGTGGTTAATGTTTCAGGATCGAGCGATATATGTGCATACACATCTTGTTCTATGCGATTGAAAACATTCGAAGCAAGTAAAATATTATTTTCTATTTCTTCAGTCATGTGCCGAAGATATTGGCGAATTTGTCTTAGGCCCATATATATTTCAAAAACATAATAGTTTCGTAGCCTTGATATTGTAATTTCAATCCAGAATCAGTATAATGGGTATTGGTTAGGGTGACATATCACATCTATATACAATTTATACTTTTCTTGAATTCACTTGAATTTGTTTTTTATTAATGTTATTTTATTGATTGCTTGATGCCAATGTTTCCAGTTCTTGCTTTATAAAGAAAAGAAATTACGGCAATCACATTTGTTGAAAAATATTTTTCCAAAAGTTTGAGGAAACATTTTAATTCAACTTTTATACAAAATAATATAAAATATAAGAGAAATATACAAGACCAAGTGATATATAGTGAGGGCCAACATAGTCATTCACTTTTTTGCAATCTTCACTTGATTTGGCGAAATAGTTTTATCTGGTATTGATCAACTTGCAATTCTTAATGCGACAGATTTTCTAATAATTGTCTAATTTTCCACTTTATATCCTTTTCCAGTCTATCCAGTAAAGTAGGATGATTATAATTCTTCACTTCGCACATGATCATCTTGCACACTTCCTTTTATTACTCTATCATTTTTTGGTGCTCCTGTAATACTTTAAAGTATTTGATTCTTGCTCTCTCACACTGCAATCACAGAAAGTCAATTTTCCAGGGTTGATCGAAGTATGTGCTTTCACATCTTGTAGCAAGCAATCAAAAGTGCAAAAGTGCTTACTATTTCTTCAATTACTTGCACTAGACTCTGGAAATTTCGTTTTCGGTTTCTATACATGCGTAAAAAAGAAAAAAGTTTCTAAAAAAAGCCGTATTCGTAATTTAAAAAATAATACTAGCTTTAAGCTTCGAGACTATAATTTTAATCCAGAATCAATGTGATAGATGAGACTGGTTCCTTCAAAACACCTATATGTCACTAATACCTTTCTAGAATTGACTTGATTTTTATTTTACATTAATCCTCGCTTATTGGTATCTGCTGAGAGTGATCCAGAAGAGAAGAGATAGAATGAGATCGATTCCTGATTGTTCCAGATGAGAAGAGATTGGATGAGAGCAATTTCAGATTGATCCAGATGTGAAGAGATTGCATGAAATCGATTTCTGTTTGATCCAGATGCAAAGAGATTGGATGGGATCGATTCTGATTGATCCAGATTAAAAGAGATTGGATGGGATCCATTCCTGATGGTTCCAGATGAAACGAGATTGATGAGATCCATTACTGATTGATCCAGATGAAAGGATATTGGATGAGATCGATTCCTGATTGATCAAGATGAGGAGAGATTGGATGAAATCCGTTCCTGATTTTTCCAAATGAAAACAGATTGGATGATATCGATTCCTAAGGGTTCCAGAGGAAATGAAATTGGATGAGATCGATTCCTGATTGATCCAGGTGAGATTGGTTCCTTTAAAATGCCTACATATAACCTATTAACCTAACCTTTCTTGAATTCACTTGATTTTTTTGTAATAAATACTCACTGATTGACTGCTGTATCTCATTATTAATTCTAGCTTTCTAAAGAAAATAAAATAAACTCTTTATAAGGTAAAAATGAATATAAGTTAATGTATAATTTGTATTTATAAAATTAATTATTAACTTAAATTAATATTTAAAATTGAACGAAGTTTAAAATAAAGAAAAAATAATTAATTAATCATTGTAACAATGATGTTGTTGTGAAAGCTTCGTGTATATATATCAAAGAATATCTTCTGATTTCAATTTTAATTATTGCTTTTGAATGACGGTCACTATTTCTGAGGTCGTTATCTTTACATATCTATAGATATTTAGCAAATTCCACATTACTTGGATAGTATCACAAATGTCTCCTTACGAAATTATATATTGTGTACTCAAAATTTTGGAACATACCTTATCTAGATGGTAGGAAGTGTAAAAGACCGACGCACTTTTAGTTAATCGACAGCAATTCCCACTGATAAATCTGGAGTTAAGAAGATCTGAACCCAACCCTAAATCCTCTGGCAGTCGCTACCACAGGTTTCGGGTTCGAGTCCCGGCTGTACCATGGATGTTTGTAGTAGGTTCGTAATCCACTTTAAACTGTAGGTCCCTGTCTGTTTAGCCTAACGTGTGCTCAAGATGACTGTAGGCAATCCAAGCCAAACCATCCCTAAATCCTAACAAACATTCTAAATCCTCCTGTTGTTATGTACTGAATGCAAATATTCTTCTCTTATTCTGTGATTGTTTGAAATTGAAGAAAAAAAATAGTTATCTTAAATAAAAATCGCAATACGTAGAAAAATTTGAAATTTTTTTTTTTTTTTCTATAATTTTATTATCAAATTGAACAGTTAAAATTTTACTTACACTATAAAAATTGTTTAAAAATTAAAAATACACTAAAAAATTTAACTTCCTTTGATTTATTTTCCATTGTCGATATTGAGCGACGGAAATAATAAATGAATAAATGAAAGTTTATCATGAAGCTTTTAAATTTCATGGATTTCATAATAGAAAGTAAATTGGTTTTAATTAGGTTTGTTGTAAAAGTGTCACCAATAAACCATTACTTTGCTGAATTTTATTAAAAGAGAAAATTTTATTTTTATCAAATTTCGATTTCTTATAGTAATTAATTAACATCCTTTGTAAAACTGTTGCGATTTAATATAACCGTACTCTAAATATAAAAACTTCTCGTATTATAAAATATTTAATAACAATATAATTAAAAGGATAAAAAACAAAGCCAATCATACATTTTGACGAACTTAGGAATTATTGAACAATAACACAGCTTATTATTAATAAAGTTTTAAACATAATATTAACATCAGTTCAAATTTATACACAAGTTCACTACAATTCAAATTTAAATGTTTATTATTTTTTAATTCAAACATTTCAAGTTCACAGTTCAGTTCCAAATCTGCTTATAAAAATTTAAATTGATCAATTTATTTCTTTGCAAATATGAATTTTTAAAAATTGTTGATAATACGTTTAAAATATTATTTAAAGAAAATATTATTTTCCTTATCATGTAAAGTTTAAATTCAATTAAAATAATTTGTATTAAAAATTAGTTCAGAAAATTAATACAATACAATAGTTTATATAAATTTACTATTATAATTTAAATAGGTAATACAATAGTTTATATACAAGGGTAAAAGACATATGGGGAGAAACAACAAAGTCATTCGCTTCATGCAAAATTCGTCAAGTTATGACGAAATTCTAATTTAATCTGGTAACAATCAACCAGGAATTCTTTATATAACACTTTGTACAATAAATATCTTATTTTCCACTTTATATTCCTTTCCAGTCCAGACAATAAAGTAGGATGATTGCAATTCTTCACTTCGCGCACTGTGGCCACGTAGATTTCCATTATATACTGTATTCCTTTTCGATGCTTTTGTAGTTGGTTAATTAAAATTGTGGACTCAGGCTCTCTCGCGCGACACTCATCTGCAGTCAATGTTTCAGGATCGAGCGCTGTATGTGCAGACACAGTTTGTTCTATGTGATAGAAAACATTCGAAGCAAGTAAAATAGTATCTTCTATTTCGTCAGTTATGTGCTCAAGACGTTGGTAGATTCGTCTTAGGTCCTCATGCATTTCGAAATATAATACAAGTTTCTCAGCCTTGATACTGTAATTTCAATCCAGTAATATTTTAATGAGTTTAGGTTAAGGTGGCTCTATACACATCTAAATGCAATTCATACTTTTCTTGAATTCACTTGAATTTGTTTTGTGATTAATGTTGATTTACTGATTTGCTTGATCTCAATTTTTCCAGCTCTAGCTTTATAAAGAAAGAAAATATCTCTAATTCATAAGGTAAATATTAAAATAATTTAATATTTAATTTTTATATAAATAATTAATTAATGACAGAACATAATATCTGATATGTAAAGATGTTTTAATTCAAGCCTTTTAGCAATGATAAAGTTAGGAAATATTTGTCCAATTTTTTAAATGAAGATCTTCTATAATTTTATTATCAAATTGAAAAGTTAAAATTTTACTGACACTCTAAAATATATATAGTTATTTTATATAATTCATATTTAGCAAATAATAAATTGGATTTAAAAACCAATAATGCTTTTCCATTCGAGCAAAGTGTAGATAAATATTTATTGTGAAATTCTTCATTTTGGACCTTTCTTTCTTTTATTTTTCGTTCCTTTTTGAAATATTTTCAACATTTCTTGTACTTTCATTATGTATAAAATATCTGGCAAGATTACTGATCCAACATATACAGACCTTTTGCTTCTAAGTAAAAGCTTTCTTATTCTTTCAATAATTTTTGTCATAGTCCTTAAAATTTGAACTTGAAATGGATTGATATGAAAAAAGTTTTATGCTTGGGACGACTAACTGTTTATTGTTGACTGTTTTTTTTTAACAACAGGACATAATTTTCTACAAATACTGCTTTCTAATTTCACCGCGTTTATCAAAAAAATTACCTTTATAGCTGGAGTGACAAAACAGTTAATCACCAAGAGGAAATTTAATTAAATCCTAAAGCAGGCATGACAAATCCGTTGTTCAACAATAGCTATATTAAGTATGTTCGGAAGCAGCTATGTCAATCTGTTTTATCCGACGATCAAATCAATCTCGACTGGATAATGTAATTCGAATTATCATACCAACATCATCGTCACTCCAACTGATGGCATGACCTCAATCAACAAGACAACATCAGAAAATCCATATGTCTTGATATAAAGCCAAACAAACTTCAGCACTGTCTCCACCTCAAAGCATTAACCATTTTAACCACAATTTTGGACAAATGCATATAATTCCATTACTTTTCACGCACTTGGTGACAACTAATATTATCATGTTATCATAACGTAATTAAGATCCCAGCTTTTCAAGGAATTATTGAACAAACACCTTATTAAGAAGCATAGTTAAATCCATAGAAAAAATATCCACTTTCAGATACAAAATTTCTGCTCAGAAAACTTCATTCTTCCAGCTGAACAATTTAGTTTATGGGGAAAATATTAAACCTGTCATTAAAAAACAAATATCCACCACAATCCAATAACAGTACGTAATAACTTTGACCAACAGTGACGAAAACGAATTCCACCCTAAAATATTACTTGAAACTTTATCAACTTTTATTAGTATTTTAATAATTGATAAGCTGATCAATAAAATTTCAATATCTGTATAAATAGTGAATTGTTTACATCCCACCATATCAAGACTGGTACACACAAATAAACGGGAGTTTTTTTATTATTACCACTGTTTATAATAAAATTTGCATATAGTGATTCCAAACACGTTAGGACATAAGTAAAAAGTTCAAAGTTCAAGTGTTTTTAAAAATATTTACATTTTATAAGCAAAATATCATTTTTTTTTTTAAGAAATTCAGTTTTTTCCTTAGCGAAACATTTATAAATTGATTGAATTATAGTTATTTTTAAAATTTGTTGCATAGGTTGAAAAAATGTTAATATTAGTCTTTCCGCAATTTAATTATTTTATAAAGTTTAAAATAGTTGCTCTTACCATTATGTAATACCCGGTATAAATGTAATATGCCAAATTTAACATAACACATTGATATATCAGTCTATATTTCTACCTGTAATTGTCTTAATTTACATCAATAACAAGTTTTATTTTTAGCAAATTTGGAAACCGTAGAGTAATTTATGTTAACTATTCAAAATATTTCTTTGTAACACGGTTGTGATTTAAAATAACGGTACTCTAAATATAAAAACTTCATGTATTTTAAAATATTTAATAACCAAATATTAAAAATTATTAAAAACACAAAGTCAATCATACATTTTGAAAATCTTAATAATAATCAGTACTATTTTGCAAAAATTAATAATAAACCTCGAAACATAATATTACAACATCAGATCAATTCGATACATAAACTCACTACAATTCAAACACAATTCAATCATTTCAAGTTCCTTAGATTCAAATAAAAAAAAAACTTATAAAAAATTAAATTGTCTGCCTATAAAATTTAAATTTATTCTATAATAATCTGAATTTAAAAAATTTTTAGATAATACATTTAAAGAAATTATAATTATTAAGATAATTATTTAAAGAAATTATAATTATTAAGATAATTATTTAAAGAAATTATAATTATTAAGATAATTATTTAAAGAAATTATAAAGAATTAAGATAATTATTTAAAGAAATTATAATTATTAAGATAATTATTTAAAGAAATTATAATTATTAAGATAATTATTTAAAGAAAGTATAATTATTAAGATAATTATTTAAAGAAATTATAATTATTAAGATAATTATTTAAAGAAATTATAATTATTAAGATAATTATTTAAAGAAAGTATAATTATTAAGATTGTAATTAAATTATTAAGATTATTATTTAAAGAAATTATAATTATTAAGATTATTATTTAAAGAAATTATAATTATTAAGATTATTATTTAAAGAAATTATAATTATTAAGATTATTATTTAAAGAAATTATAATTATTAAGATTATTATTTAAAGAAATTATAATTATTAAGATTATTATTTAAAGAAATTATAATTATTAAGATTATTATTTAAAGAAATTATAATTATTAAGATTATTATTTAAAGAAATTATAATTATTAAGATTATAATTAAATTATTAAGATTATTATTTAAAGAAACAAGGTTTTCTCTACCATATAAACTTTAAATTCAATTAAAATAGATAAAATAGTTTAAATTCATTAAAAATTAGTTAAAAATATTGCTGAATTATACGAGGTTAATACAAGAGTGTATATACAAGTAAGTATATACCAGCGTAAAAGACATATAGTGAGAGACAACAAAGTCATTCGCTTCTCGCAAAAATCGACATGTTTTGTCAAAATTCTAGTTTAATCCGGTAACAGTCAATCAGCAATTCTTTATAGAAAACTTTCTGCAATAATTCTCCTATTTTCCACTTTATATCCCTTTCCAGTCTATGCAATAAAGTAGGATGGTTGCGTTTATTTACTTCGCCCACGGTTAACTCGTATATTTTCATTATATTCTCTATTTCTTTTCGGTGTTCTTGTAGTCCTTTAATTAAAATTGTCGACTCTGGTTCTCTCGCACGACACTCATCTGCAGTTAATGTTTCAGGATCGAGCGCTGTATATGCATACACACCTTGTTCTATGAGATTGAAAACATTCGAAGCAAGTAAAATAATATTTTCTAAATCTTCAGTTATGCGTTCAAGATTTTGGTGGACTTCTCTTAGTTCCTCGTCCATTTTAAAAAGTAATACAAGTTTCGTAGCCTTGATATTGTAATTTTAATCCAGACTCAGTGCCATAAGTTTAGATAAGATTGATTCATAACATATATATATATAACCTATATTTATTTTGAATTCACTTGATTTTGCTTTTTCATTAATATTCATTTATTGATTGATTATTCGATATAAATTTTTCTAGATCTAGCTTTATAGAGGAAAGAAAATAAATTGCAATTCGTAAATTAACAATTAAAATCATTTAATATATAATTCTTTTTTAGATGTGTTTGTCACTAACCTCCTCCTAAACTGCTCGGCCGATTGTGATGAAATTATTTGTGAGTGTTTGACAAAACATGGAGAATGTTTTTATGGTATCCCTTTTGGTGTGAATCGCCACCAGATGGTGTCGCAGCATATCAACTTCTATACCATTAAACAAATCGTTGTGAAAATTTGTTAAAACATGTATTCGAGTATGGAAAATATGTTTGCGCTTTCACTTTATTGTTATTTGTCACCACATAGTGCTGCAACATTTCATCTTATGTACCGTTCAAACGATATCCATCAAAATTAGTATACACATACTACTGTGTCCAAAAAGTAAGACCAATTTTCAATTTAAATTTCCCGGGCTTATGGTATATCAATTAATTTTCCTTTTTTAAGTTTTTTGCGCTGTTATTGACGTCTCTGGGATATTTTACATCGAAATATTCATTAGTGTTTGAGTTACGCTTGGTTTTGTGAGATGCTAAAACTACTTCCGGTGATTTTTGAAATGTCTGAATTAATTAAGTAAGAAATTGCGTTAAATTTTGTTTGCGGAAACATATAGAATGTTCCAGAAGGCATTCGGTGAGCCTTCCTATATCGGAAAGAAAAGTTTAGAAGTGGTAAAAACAGTTCAGAGAACGCGTTGAAGATGAAGAGCCCTTTGGTCGACCACCAACCTCAACCGACACTCACGTCTAAACCATTAGAGATTTGGTGCTTGCAAGCTGTTGATTTACAACTTTGCTGATGATGTTGGAGTTTCAGAATTCCATTTTAAAAGATATTTTGGGCCTCAAACACGTCAATTCTCGATTTCTACCGGAAACACTGAATGTGCCAGCTCACACTGCATTGAGGATTGCTCCTATCGTTGTTTATTGAATGAAAATATTCATTTTTTTATTCTGTAATCTTTAAAAATTTAACTACCTTGAATAAATTAGCGGGTACGTCCACATTCCAGTCGTCCGATAATTCTACCACGTAAAAAATCATATAAAGGCTTCCTTTGTGCCATAACTATGCGGTTATTGCACTGAAAGGCTTTTAAAGCGCTTGTGAACAATTTTATTCTTTTCAACCATTCCTTCTATACATTCCTCTTACACTCTCGTCATTGTGACGTACTATCCGCGCCATCTCGTAGTTTCTTGTAATTTGCATATTCTTCTTCAAGATGTGTGTGATAATTCTACAGGTGAAATTTTTATTTTAGAGTTCAATTTCTGTGTGATTCTGAATTATCCTTAATTTATGGACATGAGTGTAACTTATCTTCTTTAAATCAAAAACAATATATCTTGGAATTTATCCTCTTAAACATTCTAAACTTTAATTTCATTTTAACTAAGACGGACAACAATACAGAAAAGACACTAGTAGACTCTATCCCCTTATTTCAAGAAACTCAAGTATGAGTAAAAATAATAAACTTCTGATTTTCACCTCTATGCTCCATCCTCTTCTCACCTATGCTTGCTCGATAGGGGCCTATGACGCTAATCATATTACTAAAATCTTGGAAGCTGATCAAAATATTACCATTAAACAAATAATGAATGCCGACTGGTTCATGAGAAATTATGATATTTAAAGATCCATCTCACTGCTATTTCTCAAAAGTACTGGATAAAGCTTTCAGAAATATTCTTCAATAATATTAGCCACCAACATCTGGCCATTAAATAGATCGAACAATATGAGCTGCACTCTAATTTTAAAGGACCTAGGGATATTCTGCTCATTATCTATATTCGATTTTGAATTTTTTATACTTTTTTCAATTCTCACACTCTAATTTTCAGTTGTGAACCTGAATGGCCGAGTGGCTAGCGCTCTGGCGCTCGCTACCACAGGTTACGGGTTCGAGTCCCGGCGGTGCCATGGATGTTTGTAGCGGTTCGGAATCCACTTTAAACCGTAGGCCCCGGTCCTAATAGGATCGTAGAGCGTTGCGGGGGCATTGTTACTCCGCGTCCGTGGCTTATCTTCAAGTTACACGCGCTCCCTAGGTAATGCAAAGTGAGTAACGTCTGTGCAGTGCTTGCCTTAAGGCATCCAAGACCAAGCTGTCTATGTGTTTGTGAGCTGCATTAGAAAGAAAAAAAACTTTTTCAATTGCCTTTATCTTCTGGACATTGCCAATGTTTTCATTCCTTTATGTTTGCCAATACCTCAAATTAGGGCCCTGACGGGGCCAGTGAGTTCAAATAATAATCATCATCATCATCTACCGTATTCAACAGGGATTAGAATGAATGCATATCTTGAATTTAAACTATTTTTAAATTATTTATTAAAATTATTAAATAACCTATGTAACCTATTATTTGAGTTCAAGTGTGAAAAAATTGAGAAAAAACCTTACTGGAACTTACTTGAATGCAGCGAAAACTGACGAATTTCAGACTGTTGCAATGTATATCTTTTTAAAATACTGCAACATATTTATTCCAATGTTCAGAAGATTTAAATATTCTTTAGTAATAAAATTTCTTGTCATATATTTAAAGAAGTGGGTCTGAATGGCCGAGTGGTTAGCGCTCCGGCGCTCGGTAACACAGGTCTCGGGTTCGAGTCCCGGCAATGCCATGGTTGTTTGTAGTGGTTCTAAATTCACTTTAAAAAGTAGGTCCCGGTCTAATAGGATCGTAAAGCGTTGTGGGGGCATTGTTACTCCGCGTCCGTAACTTATCTTCAAGTTACACGCGCCCCCTGGGTAATGCAAAGTGAGTACGCCTGTGCAGCACTTGCCTTAAGGCATCCAGGACGTCTGTGTTTGCCAGCTGCATTAGAAAGAAAAAAAAATATTTGAAGAAGTAAAATATAAAAATCAACTTTTGGATTAATATGTTTTTATGAATAACTTTTCGATATTTTGACTTTATTCAATTATGAAATATTAGGTATGACAATAACTCCTTCCCATTAGACAACTAATACTGCAAATACTGTGCACAACTTCTGGGTTATTCAACCAAAGGTTAATAAGAACTTTAAAAAAAAAAAAATGCCTTATTGCCATCAACTTACTAGTAAAAACGTAGCAGAATTAATGACCTGCCCACTATAATTAGCATGGATCTGCATTAAATCAGTTTTGCGTAATGGTTGAAATAAAAGTATTCATTCCATTCTTATTGTATTTCAATGGGGAAAAATTTAGTATTCCGAAATATTGGTGTGACTGTTAACATTACTGCATTATATCCCTAGAATATTAGTTCTATTATTGGTTTTCGATTTAAGCAAACCCTTTACAAAGATTCACTTTATAAAAATGTATTTCTTAAGACAAATTTAATAAAATGTCTGTCAATACCTCAATTTTTTTAAGCTGTTGTAGACACAAATGCTAAGTTTTAAATCTGAACTTATTTTTTGTGATCGGGTAAAAAATATAAATAACCCAAATTACCAAAACCGTATGCAACAGTTGGTTACATTCTCCCGTCTCTCCAGCATTTTTTTTCATTATTAAAGTAAGTTAAATGGCGTTATATTCTTAATTTCTCTCATTGAATTCAGGTTTCATAGCAAATTATGCTTGTAAATTTACGTAAATTTATATAGTTTTACAAATTATATCAAGTAAAGTTGCAATGATAGCAAATCTTCGAATTGCGATTAAGTATATAATCTATTTATAACCTGTATATGCCATCTACTTCCCAAGTCTGTTAGAAACTTTAAAATCGTTACCACTTGTCGAGTTCCCATTATTATTAGTTAATTTTTAGAGATCCTGACAGCTTACTAAACAGTATTATACTTTAAATCGGTTGGCACAATTGTGAATCGTATTATTAATACGCTTTTATTAGTTTCACCTGTATGTTTGTTTGTTTGTTTGTATGTATGTAACTGACTCTTTATTCTCGATTTTGCCCTACTTTAAGCGATCAGATTTAATTTAAATGTTGTAGACTTATCAAGGACCACCGACACTAAAATATTTTGATAAGTTTATTATCTCATCATGATTAGGATCGCCAGGATTAGAGATTTTATTTGAACCTATGTGTAGCAATTTAAATCATGTAGAATGAAAGTACCCAAACATTCAAACCTACGTGGGACAGCGGCACAACGGATAACGCCCCCGACTACGGATCAGGTGATTCCTTGTTCGAATCCAGGCTGACTCGACATATTCGCCTTTGTTTTACTCACAATTAAATTATTGTAAGAACTATAGTTCCACTCCTGCGTACCGGGACCTTATTTAAATAATATAGTTTAAAAACACAAAAAAACATGCTTTTAGAGTTAATCAAACTACAAAGTAAAAAATAAATTAATAGTTTAAAAAACACGCTTTTAGAGATAGTCAAACTAAAAAATAATTGTTACCATAAGAATAAAGTGACTGACGAGAAAACGAATGTCCCTGTTCTAAAAGCGTGGGGTGTTTTTTGTACGACATTTTTAAACTAACTCTGCATTTCGGGATGAAACTAATGAAAAATTATAACGATTGATATCGAGCACCCCACGCTTTTAGAACAATGACATTCATTTTCTCGTCAGTCACTTTATTCTTATGTTAACAATTATTTTTTAGTTTGACTAACTCTAAAAGCGTGTTTTTTAGTTTTTTTAAACTATTAATTGTTTTTTGTGATACGTACAATATGTTTAATTGCATAATAAACTGGGTGAAAGTACAACACACATGGCATAATTTTATTAAGTCACGTACGAGTAACTTCTTATATTATGCGATTGAAAATGTTGATGTCTATCTTGCAAATTTCTTTTTACGTTTTACAAAGTAAAATTAAATGGATAAGATTTATATATCACATGAATAAAAAATGTAAAGAGAACCAATACAATACTTACACTACTCGTGTTAACAACTAGAAGATATTTATTTCTACCAAGTAGTGCTAATATACATAATTTTCAGCAAATTTTGTGTTTTCTTAAACTTTAGTTGGTTATAAACTGTTAAATTAACAATTAGATGAAGGATTGATTAGATAATTAGATTCCATTATAATTCTGGACTTAGATAAATGAAATATCTTTAAAATACCAAACAAGCTACTCTTTATGCTCTTAATATCCTTTGTATTAAATCCTTTATTGCCAAACTTGCTACGCATTTTTTAGTAAATATATCTAATAATCCAAATAAACTTCTAAACAGAATTCACAATTACGATATTCAAAATCCAAAAAATTACAAAAGTCCCAGAACACTACTTAATATTCTACTCAAATAATTCAATTTTTGTAAGTTTTCTATAAATATTCACATTGACTTTTTTTTTCTTTAACTAATTGTACAAATACTTCAGCATTTTTCCATTAAAACTTTATAGTAAATAATAATAAAAATAGTATTTACTTTTAATACTCTATTTTTCCTTTTTGTTTTTTGAGCTTTGCCATATTTCTCTAACCTGACGAACTTAACTAGCATGTTCCCAACATCTGTATAGAAGTGCGTGGCTGCTGACACTGCCAATGATCTTCGTTAAACTCCCAACCGGAGAACCTATTTCCCAAAATACATTCTTCACAACCATATAATGCCATACACTGCCAATGATCTTCATTGAACTCCCAACCAGACAACCTATTTCCCAAAATACATTCTTCACAACCATATAACGCCATACACTGCGAATGATCTCCGTTAAACTCCCAACCAGACAACCTATTTCCCGAAATAAATTATTCAACCATATAACGGCATATTCTCTAAATTATAATAAGAATTCTTCAAATAACTTGTCTGTTTTAAATGCTTAACAATGGACAATTTAATTGGATACACGAAGGTTTGTCATCAGGCTTTCAGATGTCATGGATTCCATAAAAGACATTAATTTGACTTATATTAGAATTATTGCAAAACTTTTAATATTTAAAGACTAATATAATTATACGTAATATATTTATTCTACAATTTTGTGTTTTAAAAACATTAATATTTAATATTAAATATGTTAAAAATTAAAAATGTATTACTATGTCATAACTGTGCATTGAAATAACACTAATCTAAATAAAGAAATTTGATCCTGTACTATAAAACATTTATTATCAAAATATAAATAAAGTTAAAATCCAAAGCAATCGTACAATGTGATTAATGAATTCGCGATTGCAAAATGGCAATATTTACTACTAATAATGCAAAAAAAAAAAAAAAAAAAAACATAACATCAGCATCAGTCCAATGTTATAAAAAGTTCGAAATGAACATTCAAAATTCATTAGTTAAAAAATCTGCTTTTGATTTATAAAATGATCAGTTCCATTAACACCAGTCCAATGCTATAAGAAATCTCAAATTGAACATTTCAAGTTCATCAGTTAAAAAATTTGCTTTTGATAGGTGAAATTATTAGTTTCATTTAACATCAGTCTCTAATGCTATAAAAATGCTCAAATTCATTACTTAACAATTATGCTAAGGAATGTTAAAATGTTTGGTTACTTTCTTTGCAAATATGAATTTTTAAAAATCACTTTAAATATCTTCAAAGTATATTCAAAATAACCGTTAATAGAAAAGATATATTTCATTTATATAGAAAGTCAAATACAATTAAAATATTCTGCATTAAAAATCAGTAGAAAATTATTTTTTCGATTCTGCTGTGAAAACTTTGTAATAGAGCTATTAAATCGGAACATATATTCGTAAAGTAGGAATCAAAGTTATTCATCCATGGAATACTTCATGACTTCTTGGCGTAATTGAACTTTCATCATATATTTATTAATCTCTAATTGCTTGCATTCCACATTGTCCAACAAATCTCTTATTTTCGACTTCGTGTCCTTTTCCAGTCTATCCAATAAAGTAGGAAGATTATTATTCTTCACTTCGAGCACGGTCATCTCGTACAAGTCCTTTAATTGCTCTATTCTTTTTCGGTGATCTAGCAGACTTCCAAGTAAATTCATGCATTCCAACTCTCGAGCTTTGCAATCAGATGCAGTCAAATTTTCAATAATGAGTGACGTATCTTCTACATCCACACTTTGTCTTTGTATGCAATGGAAAACATCCGATAAAAGTACAGTAGTTTTTTCTATTTCTGCAGTCACTTCCTCAAGATATTGAGAGATCGAATTTCGTTTATAAAGAGAACGCAAATCCAGATCCATTTTTAAAGACAACACAAGTTTCTTAGAGTTGATACAGTAATCTTGAATCAAAATTGGTGTGATAGAAATTGATTAGAATTGATTTATATAGAAACTTTTCCTTCATAACATCTATATATAATTTTTACTTTTTCTTGATTTCACTTGATTTTGTTTTACGATTGATGTTCATTTATTGTTTGCTTGATCTCAATTTTTCCAGTTCTAGATTATAAAGGAAATAAAATAAGTATCTTATTTCATTTGGAAAAAGGATTTTTTTATGTATATGAAATGCAGTGATTTTAAAATTAAAGAATTTTAACAATGAAAATGTTAGAAATGATTCATAAAAGAGTTTCTTAAAATAATATATCTTCGTATACGAATTTAAATTGTTCATTTTGAATACCAGACACTTGTTCTAACGTCATATTCTTTAGAATGCTAGATATATATTTAGAAAATTCAGAGTTATTGTGTCTCACAAACACCTGGCCCTTCAAGAGATCCAACCTCACTCTAATTTTAAAAGACCTAGGAATATTTCGCTCTAACCTACCTAAATACAATTTTGAATTTTTATACTTTTTTAATTCTCACTGACTCCCTTTAATTTCTGACCATTGTCAATGTTTTTATTCTTTTATGTTTGCCACCACGGCAGATGAGTCCCCTGATGGACCTGTAAGCTCCAATAATCTTTAACATGTTGTGTCTCATTGCAGAAGACCAATTACATATAATGTATTGTGTTCCTTAAAAATTTTAAAAACACACACTGCATGTTCTGAATTCAAATGTTCTCTTCGACTACAGAACATCTTTAATGTAATAGCACCAACTGTTCTAACGTATTTCTGTTTTCTTCTTTGTAATCCTACCCTGATCTCTCCAATATCTTTAACCCCAGCACAGGAAACTTCAGTAATGTTAACCACAATCCAATCATAATTGAAGTCTACCAAAATTGCTGTCTTTCTCCATACTACAATCCTTTAATCACTTCCAATTGGAGCCTCTTCAACAATATTTTATCCTAAACCATCCCAGAAAATCCTCCATTTCAAATGCTCATGACATCGATCATCATTAAACGAATTCAACTGCGTAACTAACATAGCCATCCACCTTTCCAACTTTGCCTTTGGTAAAAACCAAGAGAATTAAATCAATATACTATTAACTGTTTCTAGAAATTGTACAGTAAAAAATCACAGATATCCTCAATATAAACAAGAACAAAAAAGGTTCAAAAACGAAATGAAGAAAAAAAAATTATAATATTTTAAATTACAAATTGTCAGAATTTATTGGGGATTCAAATCCAGGGGTAAACTCACTATACACCATTAAAAAGCCCTTGCACCCCTCCTTGGAATTACTGGATTATTATTCTCTTTCGAATTATTCTTCCAAGAAAACTCATAAACCTATGACGTTGATCAAATCAATCTTGTCAAGAATACAATAACCTGAATCTTCAACATAATCCTCACACCAGTTGATGTCCTGAGGGCAAACAAATTATTCAAGATAATAATCACACCAGTTGATGTCCTGAGTGCAAACAAATGTTTCAATATAATCATCACACCAGTTGATGTCATGAGTGCAAACGAATGATTCAACATAATCCTCACACCAGTTGATGTCTTGAATGCAAACGAATGATTCAATATAATCTTCACGCCAATTGATAAATAAATATTACAAACAAGTGATTCAACATCAGGAAATTTAGAATCCCATACAAAATATTGCTGTGTGTACAAAATATTGCATGTAAGAATTCTATACAAAATAACTAACTTAACCGAAACTTTCAACAAATGCATTAAATTTCATCTCTTCTCAGGCACCTAGAAAACAGTTAATGCCATCATATTACTAAAACTCAATCAAGGCCCCAAGTTTAATCAGATTTAAACTTCTATCCCAGTCAGCCTATTAAGTAGCGTAATGAAAACTTTTGAAAAACTCATCCATTTTCCATATCGAATTTTTGCACAGAAAATCACTATTGCTTAAAATAATATATGGACATAGAGAATCCAGCCATGTTAGGAAGTTAGCAAAAAGTTCAAAATAATTTTTTCTTCATTAATTTTACATTTTTTTTTCCAATAAAACAGCATTATTTTCTTTTGCAGAAACTCCATATTTTTCAATAACGAAACACTTAAAATTTGTTTGAAATTTTTAAGTCGCTTTTTAAGTTTTATTTTTTTAATAATTGGTTGCATATGCTGAAGAACTGTTTCATTATTTTTTTAAAGTGTAAAATTGCTTGCCTTAACAAATATGTGTTATCGTGATTAGATAACTATACATAATTTCACATAACACATTGGGATATCAATCTAAGCTTCCAACTGTACCTGACTTAATGATCCAATATCGCCTCTCGATGTAATTGTTTTCTAATTCTTTACATCCTTTAAATCCTTACTCTAGCTGTAAGGTTCATTTTCAAAGAAATCGACGAATTATCAAGTTGTGTTATATTTCAAATAATTAACCTATTTATGTAGGATATGTTTGTCAGCTAATCCTATTAGCAGATTTCGTCACTGAACGGTATGTGTAGATTGAGAGGTTTCCCCATGACTTAAAATGTATGCTTAAACTGTAGGTCCTGATCTAATTAGTCTAAAGTGTGCAATGAAGTCTGATCTTTAACATCAGGAGATTCGGTTAGGTTTGTCATTCTACTCTCACTTTTTGCACAGTTTTGGCTAATTAGATTGGGACCTACAATTTAAGCCCATAGTGAGAACTCTCATTCTACACATACGGTTGAGTGACGCTATCTGCTAATAATACAATCCATTCGTGCACACTTTACCCTAATTATATCGGAACCTACAGTTTGAGACCACACATGGGGAAAACTCCCAATCTACGCATACGGTTCAGTGACGCCATCTACTAATAATACGGTCAATTCGTGCACACTTTACCCTAATTAGATCGGAACCTACAGTTTAAGCCCATACATGGGGAAAACTCCCAATCTACGCATACGGTTCAGTGACGCCATCTACTAATAATACGGTCAATTCGTGCACACTTTACCCTAATTAGATCGGAACCTACAGTTTAAGCCCATACATGGGGAAAACTCCCAATCTACGCATACGGTTCAGTGACGCCATCTACTAATAATACGGTCAATTCGTGCACACTTTACCCTAATTAGATCGGAATCTACAGTTTGAGACCACACATGGGAAAAACTCCCAATCTACGCATACGGTTCAGTGACGCCATCTGCTAATAATACGGTCAATTCTTACACACTTTACCCTAATTAGATCGGAACCTACAGTTTAAGCCCATACATGGGAAAAACTCCCAATCTACGCATACTGTTCAGTGACGCCATCTGCTAATAATACGGTCAATTCGTACACACTTTACCCTAATTAGATCGGAACCTACAGTTTAAGCCCATACATGGGAAAAACTCCCAATCTACGCATACGGTTCAGTGACGCCATCTACTAATAATACGGTCAATTCGTACACACTTTACCCTAATTAGATCGGAACCTACAGTTTAAGCCCATACATGGGGAAAACTCCCAATCTACGCATACGGTTCAGTGACGCCATCTACTAATAATACGGTCAATTCGTGCACACTTTACCCTAATTAGATCGGAACCTACAGTTTAAGCCCATACATGGGAAAAACTCCCAATCTACGCATACGGTTCAGTGACGCCATCTACTAATAATACGGTCAATTCGTGCACACTTTACCCTAATTAGATCGGAACCTACAGTTTAAGCCCATACATGGGGAAAACTCCCAATCTACGCATACGGTTCAGTGACGCCATCTACTAATAATACGGTCAATTCTTACACACTTTACCCTAATTAGATCGGAATCTACAGTTTGAGAACACACATGGGAAAAACTCCCAATCTACGCATACGGTTCAGTGACGCCATCTACTAATAATACGGTCAATTCGTACACACTTTACCCTAATTAGATCGGAATCTACAATTTAAGCCCATACATGGGGAAAACTCCCAATCTACAAATACGGTCCAGTGACGCCATCTGCTAATAATACGGTTATTTCGTGCACACTTTACCCTAATTAGATCGGGACCTACAGTTTAACGTGGAATCTGAACCACTATGAATCATCCATACCTCTACCAGGATTCGAACCTGAAGCCTGAGATATCACAGGCCAAAGCGCTAGCCATTGGTTATCAGGCTGCTTGACCTCAGGAGAAGCGGGCAGGTCACTTGTTTGGTTTGATTTGTAGCTCTACGGTCATTCTGTGCACACTTTATTCTAAACAGATCGAGACCTACAGTTTAACATGGATTCCGAACCATCAACAAACATTCATGCCAACGCCAGGATTCGAACCTGATGCCTTCAGTACCAACAGCCAGAGCGCTAGCCGGTTGGCCATCAAGCCGCGGCAGGTCGCTAAAGAGCAAGGTTGGCAGAGAGCGGATAGCTGCATGACGCAGCGGAACAGTGAATCTATTTACATAATTAATTATTGTAAATGTATTCGTAAATAATATTGTGTAATAAAAAATGACTAGAAAATGAACATCGTTTCTTCATTTGTTTTCAAATTACCTTTTAGACCAGGCATGGGCAAAGTTTATCGGTCGCGGGCCAAAAATCGAAAAAAAAAAAGTTTGGCGGGACAATATAAATTTTTCTAAAATTTTAAAAACAATATACAAGTATTACAATTTAAATACGTTAATGAGATGAATGAAATTACGATTTCATTTTTAAAAATTCCTTATATTGAGGTTCGAAGTCAGATGTACTGATTCTAAGGAATGAGGCTAAATGCTCATCTGTCAGTCTACTTCTGCAATAATTCATTCTAAGGTTCGTAGTTGGAAACACTTGTACCCATATATAAGATGAAGCAAACATAGCACTTATTTTCTGGGTGTGAGATATTAAATTTATGATAAATTACTTTCGATAATGATTTGTAAAACTCTAACTTTGGCATACTTAGAAACAACTGCCTGAGATGATTGTTAGATTGTAACTCAATTAATTCAACCTGCAAATCCTGCCTCCTGAAAATCTTTAACCTGCTTCACAATTTACGTTGAAATTCATGGAAAAGATATCCAATTGTGTTCGAATGGCATTGAAATCTTGAAATCTACGTTCGAACTCAAAATGCAATTTTTTCAAACCATCTTCATAATTTTTGAGGTTCTCTTCATTTACTGAGGGTGTTGAATTAAACCTCAGGAAATGAGACAAGTCGTTCTTATCAAGTTATCCAGCAAACAGATTAAGTTTTAGTTTAAAAGCTTTGAGATGGGTTCAGATACCAGCGATTGGTTTTCCCCTTACATCGTGACATTCAAGTTGTTCATATGACAAATAAGATCTGTGAAAAATGCAAAGTCCGAAAGCCATTTCGTATCTTCTAACAAAATCAAAGGTAGTGGGAGTTATGGTTTGGTTTGTTTTGTCACTCTGTGGTCATCTTGCTGTACACTTTAGACTAAACAAACCAGGGCCTATAAATTAACGTGGATTCCGAACCACTAACAAACAGCCATGCCACCACCAGGATTCGAACTTGAAACACCAAAGGTCAGAGCGCTAGCCACTTGGCCACCAGGCAGTGGCTAGTGTCTAGCGCTCTGGCGTTTGGTACCCGGCAATCCATAACCGCAGTGTGGTTGCGGAGTGCCAAGGGACAGGAATCCCTTTTACTTAATTTAATAATAAAGTAGTTAACGTTAGGAGAAATAAACATAAGAGAGAAATTAAATAATTATAAGAATAGTAATATTATGTATGTTAATTAGTATGAAACATAGCTCAGGGGATTAAAATATATAATAATATATATTGTGATAATGGGGCCGAATGGCCGAGTGGCTAGCGCTCGGTACCACAGGTTTCGGGTTCGAGTCCCGGCGGTGCCATGGATTCTTGTAGTGTTTTGGAATCCACTTTAAAACGTAGGTCCCGGTCTAATAGGATCGTAGAGCGTTGCGGGGCCATTGTTACTCTGCGTCCGTGGCTTACCTTCAAGTTACACGCGCTCCCTGGATAATGCAAAATGAGTAAAGTCTGTGCAGCGTTAACCTTAAGGCATCCAATACCAAGATGTCTTAGTGTTTACCAGCTGCATTAGAAAGAAAAAAATATATATTGTTATAATTAAAAAGAATAAAATAAAAAATTTTAGATTTTAAATCCTTTGCACTTTGATGAGAATTCATGGATTAGATTTTAGACTCTAGTCAGAAAGAAAACTCAAATGCGTAGATAAAAGGGTTAGAAAGGAAAATAAAGAACAAGAGTCAGACGCGGGCAACAAAGCCGAGCGGAGCGCTTTCATTGGTCTAAAAATCAAAAGCGAAAGATGCCGAACGCCTTCACGTAGAGGATAGGGCAGAGAGCCATCTTCTACACCGGATAGGATCTTTTGCTTTTTTTCAATTCCTTCTATTAGCTCACACTCTCCCTATATATATCTTGCTCAAATTTTCAATCGTTCATAAAATACTTTTCGTTCAAATACTCTCGTTAGATCACCGAAGTCAAGCATCATTGGGCGCGGTCAGTACTTGGGTGGGTGACCACCTGGGAACACCGCGTGCTGTTGGCATTCACAAATTTGGGACCTCAATGGCCGAGTGTCTAGCACTCTGGCGCTCGGTGCCACAGGTTTCGGGTTCGAATCCCGGCTGTGCCATGGATGTTTGTGGTGGGTCGGAATCCACTTTAAGCCGTAGGTCCCGGTCTCCTGTGACTGTAAGAGCGTCACGGAGCCAAAGTCAGACTTCTACCTACGGATGATCCATCGCAACAGAAGCTGCTTCCTTCCCCTTCAATCATGAGTACGTATGGGCTCGTGGTCTTGGCCAGCCAAGTGGGATAAAAAAACAACAAAACAAACAACGTTCAAATACATTTTTTTTTCAATAATTTATTAATTTATTCATTAATTTATTCATTCATATTTTTTTTTAATTCATTAATTTTAAGTAATTAATTTTAGTTGTGTTTTACATTTTAAGTTGCATGTATCTACCAATAGATGGCGCCAGATAAACTTTAAAAAATGAATTAATATTATTTATAAAGGATTTTCTGCAATATAGTGAAAAAAAAAGTAGGAGTTGACTTAAATTTTTTTTTTTTTATATTACTTTTTTATAACTGTCCTGTACATTTTGTCAAATTATTACATAACTATATAGAATAGTCAAGAAATAGTCAAATATTTTGTAATTCTGATAATATCTTGAATTTTTTTTAAATCTCCAATATGTATCGGTGTTCTTCTAATCATTGAATTATTTATTTCAAGTTTTCTTACAAGTTAATTTTTATAAAAAAAAAAAAGAAAATTTATAATAAAATATCTTTGCCCTTTATAAATTCAATAAAATATTATGAAAGATTTTTCTGTATTTATTTAAAACTCACCTTATCATTAAAAAAAAGTAGGAATTGACTTTAAAAAGAATTTTTTTTATATTACTTGTTCGTAGTTGAATTGCGCTCGTTCCCTGAGACAATTTAACTCATTGTGTATTTGACGGTTACTTTGGCTTAAAAAATATCGACCTTACATTAAAAAAGACGAACTGGCACAGAGGTAAAGAATCGGATCTCCGACCGCGAGGTTGAGGATTTGAAACTGAACTCAGCTCCTTTCGCAATTTTTGCTACGTTGTGCACCTAAATTCTCCCCTTTCCGACTAGTAATTAAATTAGGTTTTTATTGTGCGCTTTTTTTTACCCCTTTTTTTTTGTAAGGAAAACAAAAGGATTGAAAAAAAAATTATTAAAAAAGGAAAATAAAAAAAAAATTTCTTTTTGTTCTAATGCAACTGGCAAACACTTAGACAGCTTGGTCTTGGATGCCTTAAGGCAAGCACTGCAGAGACGTTACTCACTTTGCATTACACAGGAGGTGCGTGTAACTTGAAGATAAGCCACTGACGCGGAGTAACAGTGCCCCCGTAACGCTCTACGATCATATGAGACCGGGACATACGGTTTAAAGTTTATTCCGAACCACTACAAGACCCATGGGCAAAGTCGGGATTTGAACCCGATACCTGTGGTACCGAACGCCAGAGCGCTAGCCATTCGGCCCCAAATAAAAAATAAAAAATAAATAAAAAGAGAGAGTTTTAGAGTTTCTGAGATCGGTTTTTTTTTTTGTATGGATTTTCAATTAACTATTTGCTTTTCACATCAACACCATCACTCCCACCGTTCAGCATAACCCTTTCCTGGTTTGTTTACTGCATTGTTTACGTTTTTCAATAGTCTTATGGCATCGACAACTGGTCCCTAATTGTACCGAATTTAAACTTAACTTTAATTTCTTTTATTTTGTATTTTACGGCCCTGAATGGCCGAGTGGGTAGCGCTCTGGCGCTCGTTACCACAGGTTTCGGGTTCCAGTCCCGGCGGTGCCATGAATGTTTGTAGTGGTTCGGAATCCACTTTAAACCGTAGGTCCCGCTCCTAACAGGATCGTAGAGCGTTGCGCGGGCATTGTTACTCCGCGTCCGTGGCTTATCTTCAAGTTACACGCGCCTCCTGGGGAATGCAAAGTGAGTGACGTCTGTGCAACGCTTGCCTTAAGGCATACAAGACCAAGCTGTCTAAATGTTTGCCAGCTGCATTAGAACAACATTTTACTTTTATTTATTTTTAGTATTTTTAAATTTTTTTGAGTACCACATTAATTGAATTTTTAGAAACTTTATCCTTTCATTTTTTTGTTACTAACCTTAAAGCAGCCCATTATAATTCAAATCATATTTATGAATTAAGATGAGGAGGTATAAGGGGGTATTTTCCCCTGTTGGTATTATGTAATCGGTACGCCAGTTGCCAGCTACCTTCTACCCCGGGTAGGATTTTTGCGTTTTCGTAGTTGAATTGCGCTCTTGCAGGGCCTAAATGGCTTAGCTGCTAATGCTCTGGCGCTCGGTACCACAGATTTCGGATTCGAGTCCCGGCACTGCCATGGATGTTTGTAGTGATTCGAAATCCACTTTAAACTGTAGGTCCCGGTCTAATAGCATCGTAGAGTGTTGCGGGGGTATTGTTACTCCGCGTCCATGTCTTATCTCCAAGTTACACGCACCCCTGGGTAATGCAAAGTGAGTAACGTCTGTGCAGCGCTTGCCTTAAGGCATCCAAGACAGTTGTCTAAGTGTTTGTTAGCTGCATTAGAAGAAACAAAAATTGCGCTCTTCCTATTGGCCGAAAATAGGCGGAGAATTGCTGGCCTAATTTCTCGCAAGAGTAGGCTAGCGATCAAACACAAGCTTCTAGACCTATTTGGGCTTATGGTAGCCCACTATGGGCTTCCACGTCCCTCATAAATATATAGAGACTGACTGCAGCTATTTCAGAATAAACGGAGAGATTTCGATCATAGGGACAGGTCGAACTCTATCTTAACCACAGTCATCGGGTTCGAGTCCCGGTGGTGCCATGGATGTTTGTAGTATTTCGGTATCCACTTTAAACTGTAGATCCCGGTCTGTTTAGCCTAAAAGTGTGCACAAGATGACCATAGAGCAACAAACCAAACAAAACTAACCACAGTCAACGCCAACAGCGATAGGCGGCGACTGAGCTGACTATCGCCGTTGGCGTTGGGTTTGTGGTAACCATAGATGCGCACGAATACGTTTTACATCGCCTAGTGATACACGTCATTCTAGTTAGCGGAATGTGAATATTTTTACATATATTGTTGAAGAATTTATTTTTCCCTTTCGTCTTTAATTTATTTTAATTTTTCAATTTTATTTTTCAAAACGGAAGAGAGTTTTTTATTTTAACTTTGCGACAGATCACTGCATTTAAATATAATTTAATAATAATAAAGTAATATAAATACTATATACAGTCACATTAATGTGACCACCTGTCAAAAGACAGAATATACACTCTTGTATATTCTGGCTTTAAGTGGAGTGTGGAATGTGGTATTAAGTGGTATTTAAGTGGTATTAAGTGGAATTCTTTATATACACTCCTCTCCAAAGTGGCATGTTGCTGTCTACCAAGCGGGATAAGAAACAACAAATAAACAACAGAGAAATAGATCTCGTATTCTATATTCAATAAATATTATAAATAGAATTAAAAAAAATTATAGTTTAAAATAACTAAAAAACACGCTTTTAGAGTTAATCAAACTAAAAAATTAAATAATAAATTATAGTTTAAAAAGACTAAAAAACACGCTTCTATAGTTAATCAAACAAAAAAGTAAAAAAAATTCTCAACATAAGAATAAATTACTGACGAGAAAATTGAATGTCACTGTTCCAAAACCGTGGGGTGCTCGATATCAATCATTATATTTTTTCACTAGTTTCATTACGAAATGCAGAGTTTGTTTAAAATGTCATACAAAGCGCCCCACGCTTTTTGAACAGTTACATTAAGTTTCTCTTCAGTAATTTTGTTCTTATGTTAACAATTATTTTTAACTTTTTTGTTTGATTAAATCTAAACGCGTGTATTTTAGTGTTTTAAAACTATAATTTATTTTTTACTTTTTAGTTTGATTAACTCTAAAAGCATGTTTTTTAGTTTTTTAAACTATAATATTTAAATGAGGTCCCTGTATCGAGGACTGGAAATATTGTTCTTACAATAATTTAACTGTGAGTAAAAGATAGGCGAAATGCGAATATGTCGAGCCAGCCAGGATTCGAACAGGGAATCGCCTGATCTGTAGTCAGGCGCGTTATCCGTTGTGCCACTGTCCCACACAGGTTTGAATGTCTTGGGTACTTTCATTCTACACGGGTTAAATTGCTCTTCATAAGTTAAAATAAAATCACGCATCCTGGCGATCCTAATCATGATGAGATAATAAACTCATCAAAATATTTTAGTGTCATCGGTCCTTGATAAGACTACAACGTTTAAATTAAATCTGATCGCTTAAAGTAGGGCAAAATCGAGCCCAAAGAGTCGGTTACAAAGAAACAAACATACAGGTGAAACTAATAAAAGCGTATTAATAAAGATTTCTCACCCTTCAACATAAGATGAGGTAAAGATTATTTGGTTAATGTCTTTAAGTTTTACCTTCTGGATCACAATGTTGTTGTTTTTACTACTCCTCCTGTTGCAGAAAAGACTTCACTACCTCCAGCAGACAGGCGACTGGGCAATGGCTAAGATGACTATGATGGACGTTCACATTATCAGTGTGACGCTAAAGGAAAGTTCACATTATCAATGTGAACTTCACTTTAGAGAGGAACCACGAGGGCTGAAGACTGACTAAACCCCAAGACTACGCTCTGCGATGATATTAGACTGTGATCTACAGTTTAAAGTGAATTTCGAACTACTACAATTATCCACGGCTCCGCCGTGACTCAAATCCGAAACCTGTGGCACCGAGCGCTAGACACTCGGCCATTCAAGCCCGGATCGCAATGTTCGAGATGTTGTCAAGGATTCCTACTTCCCAGTACTAACTAAAATTTCCCCTTAATTCACTGTGATGCCACATTAATAGGTCTTTTGCCTACAACTTTCTTAATCTTTCAGAATTGCATCATCGTTAATACACCTTCAGTATGCTTAAAATCTGATTTTATAATTGGTCGATGTAAAAATATAGCAACGAATTTATTATGCTTTTAATACGCTTTTATTAGTTTCACCTGTATGTTTGTTTGTAACTGACTCTTTGGGCTCGATTTTGCCCTACTTTAAGCGATCAGATTTAATTTAAACGTCGTAGACTTATCAAGAACCGACGACAATAAAATACTTTGATAAGTTTATTATCTCATTATGGTTAGGATTGCCAGGATGAGTGATTTTATTTCGACTCATGAAGAACAATTTAACCCTTGTAGAATGAAAGTACCCAAGACAGCTGCACAACGGATAATGCGCCTGACTACGGATCAGGAGATTCGCTGTTCGAATCCTGGCTGGCTCGACATATTCGCATTTAGCTTTTGTTTTACTCACAATTGAATAATTGTAAGAACTATAGTTCCAGTCCTCCGTACCGGGACCACATTTAAATATTATATTTTAAAAACATTAATAAATAATTGTTAACATAAGATTAAAATTACTGATCAGAAAATTAATGTCACTGTTCTAAAAGCGGAAATGAAACTAGTGAAAAATTATAACGATTGATATCGAGCACCCCACGCTTTTAGAATAGTGACATTAATTTTGTCGTCAGTAATTTTATTCTAATGTTAACAATTATTTTTTACTTTTTAGTTTGATTAACTCTAAAAGCGTGTTTTTTTAGTTTTTGTAAACTATTAAATTAACAAGAAGTCACAAAATTAAATCTCAATTTACCGCAACATCTTATTTTAGCTTAAAAATAACTTAATTATGAAATTTTAGTTAAGATTCAATTTTTAAATCGTAACTAATAAGAAATTTTACTTATGTTTGAAAAGTTAATTAATCTATGAAACATCCGAAATAAATACAACGTTTCACATAAATTGTTCACTTATAAATTTTTTTGTATATATCTTTATGTATATATAGGTTTTATGAATATATTTCTTATTTTTGTGTATTGTGCCAATCTGTTATAAATAGCTTTAGAATCGACATATCATCCTGAAGGTAAACTATTGGCTATTAGAGATACAAAAATAGTAATGTCAATTAGATTCCTTAAAATATCATCATTCTAAACAGCTAGTCCTGCAGTTTTTACATCCAAATCAAACAATTCTCTTAAAATATATATTAACTTTAACCAACCTTTTCCAGATATACAATTGTAATGTAAAGAATGTTATTTGGATTTCAAAAAGAAGTCGATTACTTTTTAACTTTATAATTTATTTAAAAGCTATAATTCAAAACTTCACAATTTATTGTTGTACTGTAAAATGACACAAAAATATCTTTAAACAAAGTCAAAAAAGAAAAGACCATATAGCTCTTACAATATTAGGAAAAAAAACTATTTTGTAAGAGGTTACAAGAAATTATACGTACAATTATCAACTTAAACTCTCTTTGAATACAGAACGAAGTAATTCAAGTTCGTTTTTATGACTCATAAATTGTGCAAACTTTTCGCTAAAATGCATGTACGTCAATCCTAGTCGTAGTTTACTAACTTGAAAGCTTTCGTGTAATAGGCTATTATTTTCAACAAAATCCGGATCTTCTAGGAAGCTCATTTCATTATATTCATTATATGTAGACAAAAGTTCTTCCGTATCTTTCAAGATGATTTCCATATCACTGTACAGATCTTCAATTTGCACTAAATGATTTTCACAGTCCTCAAGAGAATATAATTCGGATGTCGTGGATGTAATTTTTTTAACTTTCTTTTCTAAAACAGAACCGTCAGAATTTAAAATCTCATTTTGTCGTTCGATTTTTTCCACTGCAAATTTAAGCTTCGTCAAAATTTCGGACTCTGAATGATTTTCCGTATCACACATCTGGTCCCTTGACATACCTGATGCCTGTCTTGATAGATTCTTCAAAGCAGATGACATATCAGAAGCAGACATCTGGTCCCTTAACATATCAGATAACTGTCTTGGTAGATTCATCAAATCAGGCGACATGAATTCAGAAGCAGACAACAGGTCCCTTGACATATCAGGTGACTGTCTCGAGAGATTCCACAAATCAGGCGACATGAATTCAGAAGCAGACAACAGGTCCCTTGACATATCAGGTGACTGTCTCGAGAGATTCCACAAATCAGGAGACCTGAATTCAGATGCAGATGTCTCGTCCCTTGATTTGTTAGATGACAGTCTTGAGAGATTCCTCCAATAAGACGACATGAATTCAGAAGCACTTTCTGAAGCGTAGGACAACTCCTGCTGAGCATATTTCAGTGTTTGTGAATCTTTTCCATGGTCTTGATTTTTACCGAGAGCCTTTTTAGAAAATTTTAAAATTTTAGATGTTTTGTTTAGTTTCTTCACAGAACTGTGAAGTTTTTCTATTCCAGCAATTTCCAAGGCGATACGTCTATTAACCGAAGTAATCGTTTCATTTAACTTGTAAACACTTCTTACGAAGGTATCGAACAGCTTCTGGTTAGCAGATGTGCAATTTTCCGCAGAACAGGCTGTTACATCGGATGCAGTACTTACACTAATACTTAATGGAACAGATGCAGGACTTTCTTTATTGCACAGTAATATCTTTTGCATGACGTCTTTTCTTTTTTTCACGTAACTGGCAAATGAAGAATGTGAATCATCACTGCCTGGTTCAAATTTTTTCTTGAAACAAGAAAGCATTTCAGTTGAATGTCTTCCATCTGAACGGTTGGTAATTTCTACAATATTCTTTGATGCCTCAGATGCAGTAGCAGTTCCTTCAACAATCATTAATGTCTTGGGTGCCATGGTATCTATTTCTACAGCACCAGTTGATGTCTCGGATGTAGTGGAACCTTCTACAACACAAGGTGATGTCTCGGATGTAGTGGAACCTTCTACAACACAAGGTGATGTCTCGGATGTAGTGGAACCTTCTACAACACAAGGTGATGTCTCGGATGTAGTGGAACCTTCTACAACACAAGGTGATGTCTCGGATGTAGTGGAACCTTCTACAACACAAGGTGATGTCTCGGATGTAGTGGAACCTTCTACAACACACGGTGATGTCTCGGATGTAGTGGAACCTTCTACAACACAAGGTGATGTCTCGGATGTAGTGGAACCTTCTACAACACACGGTGATGTCTCGGATGTAGTGGAACCTTCTACAACACAATGGTGATGTCTCGGATGTAGTGGAACCTTCTACAACACAAGGTGATGTCTCGGATGTGTAGTGGAACCTTCTACAACACACGGTGATGTCTCGGATGTAGTGGAACCTTCTACAACACACGGTGATGTCTCGGATGTAGTGGAACCTTCTACAACACACGGTGATGTCTCGGTGATGTCTCGGATGTGGAACCTTCTACAACACACGGTGATGTCTCGGATGTAGTGGAACCTTCTACAACACACGGTGATGTCTCTCGGATGTAGTGGAACCTTCTACAACACACGGTGATGTCTCGGATGTAGTGGAACCTTCTACAACACACGGTGATGTCTCGGATGTAGTGGAACCTTCTACAACACACGGTGATGTCTCGGATGTAGTGGAACCTTCTACAACACACGGTGATGAACCTTCTACAACACACGGTGATGTCTCGGTGATGCCTCGGATGTGGAACCTTCTACAACACACGGTGATGTCTCGGATGTAGTGGAACCTTCTACAACACACGGTGATGTCTCGGATGTAGTGGAACCTTCTACAACACACGGTGATGTCTCGGATGTAGTGGAACCTTCTACAACACACGGTGATGTCTCGGATGTAGTGGAACCTTCTACAACACACGGTGATGTCTCGGATGTAGTGGAACCTTCTACAACACAAGGGGATGTCTCGGATGTAGTGGAACCTTCTACAACACAAGGGGATGTCTCGGAGGGCATGCCACCTCCTTCAGCAGTCTCGGATGCAGTGGAACCTTCTTCTACATCACCAGTTAATATCTCGGCTGGAATAACATCTTCTGCAGTCTCGGATGCAGTGAAACCTTCGACAGAACAAGGTGATATCTGCGATAGAAAGACACATTCTGCAGTCTCAAATGTAGTGGAACCTTCTACAGCACCAGTTGATGTCTCGGATATAATGACACCTTCTGCAGCTTCGGATGCAGTGGAATCTTCTTTTATATCACTAGTTGATGTATCTGATGGAATGACAATTCCTTCTACAGTCTCGGATGCACAGGAACCTTCTGCAGCAGCAGTTGATGTCTCGGATAGAATGACTCCTCCTTCTGCAGTCTCGGATGTTGTGGAACCTTGTACAGCACAAGGTGATGTCTCGGATGGAATGACACCTTCTGCAGTCTCGGATGCAGTAGAACCTTCTTTTATATCACTAGTTGATGTCTCTGATGGAATGACAATTCCTTCTACAGTCTCGGATGCACGGGAACCTTCTACAGCAGCAGTTGATATATTGGCTGGAATGACACCTACTGCAGACTCGGATGTAGTGGAACCTTGTACAGCACAAGGTGATGTCTCGGATGGAATGACACCTCCTTCTGCAGTCTCGGATGCAGTGGAACCTTCTTTTACAGCACCAGTTAATATCTTGGTTGGAAGGACAGCTTCTGTAGTCTTGGATACAGTGAAACCTTCTTCTACATTACCATTTGCTGTCTCGGCTGAAATAGCACCTCCATAGGAAGTCTCGGAAGTATTGAGACCTTCTACAGCACAAGGTGATGTTTCGGAAGGAATGGCGCCTCCTTCTGTAGTCTCGGATGTAGTGGAACCTTCTTCTGTAGTCTCTGATAATCTGGAACCCTCATTTACAGTCTTGGATGCAGCGGACCTTCCTCTACAGCAACAATTGATGTCTGAGAGGCAATGGCAGTAATTTCATGGAGGTCAGATTTAATGCGAGTTCTTTCAAGTAAATTCTTGATTCCTCCTTTTGATTTGAATGTATAAGGAAAACTCATTTTTTTTAAGAGAAACTTATATTTAAAAGCACAGGCAGTGAAATAATTCCGTATATTAAATAAAATTTTGCTTCATTCAGCAGTTTAGACTAATTACTTTAAAAATTTCTAACTCGAAATATTTAAAAACAGATAGTTTGGCTAAAGGTTTATGTATATAAAAAGGGATACAACTAAAAGTTACACACAAACTTTAAAAACTGATAAAAATGAAAGTAAATCGTATTTAACCTTTATTGAAGAATATATAGACTGACGCTCACAAACCGTCAATGGAAATGAACACGAATCACATAGAGAATTTAGTTGTCTACTGTCCTTCTTAATGTGGAAATCTTTTTCTCTTATAAATATCACATTTTTTTTAATATCGCCCTAGAACACTGTTCATATAATTATTAAGGGTTTAAATTTTAATGGGATCCGAGTGTCCAGCGCTCTGACTCTCCGTATCACAAGTTTCGGGTTCGAGTCCCGAAGGTGCCGTTTATTTTTGTAGTGGTTCGGAATCCACTTTAAACCGCAGATCCCGGTCTAACAGGATAGCGTTACCGGTCTAACCGCAGAGCGTTGCGAGGGTAGTGTTACTCTGAATCAGTAGCTTATCTTCAAGCTACACGCACCTTTTGGGGGTAACGTCTATGCAGCGCTTGCTTTAAGTCATCAAAAATAACTGTCTAAGTGTTTGTCAGCTGCACTAAAAAACAAGTAATATAAAAAAAAATTCTTTTTAAAGCCAATTCCTACTTTTTTTTCACTCTATCGCAGAAAGTCATTTTTAAATAATTTTCATACATTTTTTTTAAGTTTATCTGGCGTCATCTATTGGTAGATATATGCAACTTAAATATAAAATAAAATTGAAAGGAATTAATTAAATTTAATTACAGAATTAATATTTTTAAAAAACTGTATTAAAATCAAGTGTAATCCACTAAAAGTTTAAAAAAAATGTATTTGAACCTGAGCGGGCGAATAAAAAGTATTCTATAAACGATTGAAAATATGAACAAGATATATATAGGGAGAGTGTGAGCTGATAGAAGGAATTGGAAAAAAAGTACCAGTACCAATGCCAGGGTACCAATGGCCAGTGCTAGCCAATTGGTCATCAGGCCGCTATGCTAGCGTCAGAGCATAGCGGCCTGATGACCAATTGGCTAGCACTGGCCATTGGTACCCCAGACTTATGGACGTGTGTGAATTGTGCGGAATCCACGTTAAACTGTTAACTGTCTAATTAGCCCAAAGTGTGCACTTCTTCTAAAATAATTTTTAAATAATAATAAATAATAAAATAACAACATTTCCGATTAAAATATAAAACATATCAAGAAGAAAGAAAAAAGAAAGAAAATATTTAGGCCTTTTATTGTTCATTGCATCAGTTGTAGTTTTTTGTATACAGTTATAAACTTGCGGACCGAGTGATTAGTGCTCTGGAGCACTGTGCCATTGATGTTTATAGTGATCCGGAATCCACTTTAAACCATAGGCTCTGATCTAATATGACTGTTGGGCGTAGGGCTGACAACCCTACCCAGTAAAAAGAAAACATCCCCTGTCTCGAAATCTGCCAGTAGGCAAATGGCCTCGGCCCATCCTGAAGCTGTGGCGCCAGTGAAGAAGAAAAACAATTATAAATTATTTTACAGTTCTTACAATAACAAAAATGCATTTGGGATACAAAGTGAAAGCTGTTTTTTTCTTTATCCTTTATTAAGGCATAACATAGCGTTGTTTATTTGTTTTCTTAACATTTACTAAAATTTTTCTACACTTAAAGTTAGGAAATGTCTCTAAAATTATCTGGTGTTTAGGAAGATACTTGTGTTGTTTGTTGTTGTTTCTTATCCCACTTGGCTGGCCAAGCCCACGAGCCCATATGGACTCATGATTGAAGGGGAAGGAAGCAGCTTCTGTTGTGATGGAGCACCCCGTAGGTAGAAGCCTGACTTTTGCTCCGTGACGCTCTTACAGTCATAGAAGACCGGGACCTACGGCTTAAAGGGGATTCCGAACCACTACAAACATCCATGGCACCGCCGGGATTCGAACCCGAAACCTGTGACACCGAGCGCCAGTGCGCTAGACACTCGGCCATTCAGGTCCCAAATTTGCCAACGGCACGCAGTGTTCCCAGGTGGTCACCCACCCAAGTACTGACCGCGCCCAATGATGCTTAACTTCGGTGATCTAACGAGAACCGGTATATTCAGCATGGTACGGCCGTTGGCTGTACTTGTTGTCATCCATATCACAAAAAAAGAAGAATCCATATAGAAAGTGTTACGAATGATAAAAAAATGTATATTTCATTTCAGCTAATTGTATATAGTACCCAAATACTGGTTGAAAATAACAATATTGTTGTTAGTTAAAAAAACTACACTTGAAATAACCTATTTTGGCGATTTTTAAATATTTTTTTTCTTTGTGAGCATTTTTCAATTCCTTCTATTATCTCACACTCTCCCTATATATATCTTGTTCAAATATTCAATCGTTCATAAAATAATTTTTATTCATCCACTCAAGTTCAAGTAAATTTTTTTTGAACTTGTAGTGGATGACACTGGATGTCAATACAGTTTTTTCAAATATTAATTCATTCATAAAATTTAATTAATTAATTATATTTTTTTTTTGATTTAAGTTGCATATATCTACCAATTGATGGCGCCAGATAAACTTAAAAAAAGGAATGAAACTTATTTATAAAGGACTTTCTGCAATAGAGTGAAAAAAAAGTAGGAATTGACTTTAAAATTTTTTTTTATATTACTTGTTACTGTTTTACTTAAAAATGGCTCCGAAGTTCAGCTTGTCCAACATCAGCAACAGTAGGCGCCACACGGCAATAGCGACCGTAGGCCCATTCCTGCACACGTCACCATCAAATGTGGTGTTATATCTACGGCATCAGCTTCCATACCCAGCATACAATCTAGTGCTATCAGCACTGCACTAGTAGCCATAGTGCAGTCGAGCGCACGCCATCAGCAACCATAGGGCCAGCCCTACACACAGTGCCAACAATCATAGAGCCATGTTTGTGCTCGGCCCCAGCAATCATAAGGCCATGCTTGTGCTCGGCACCAGCAACCATAGGACAATCCCTGCACAACACACACGCACTGTTCCACAGTATTCATCGCAATTGGAGTGACCTTCATCAAAGATAGAATTCGCTAAATATCAATCACTTTTCCAAATTTTGAAATGTAAAGAATATGAAATTTTAAATTCAAGCTCATAATTTACTCAAACTACAAATGATATGAAGCTTTAAGACGAATTTTAGGAATATCTTGGTCGTTAAAATATTAGGCATTAAAAAAGAATTCCTGCAATCATATTTTTTCGAATTTGCTATAGTAGTATTCATATCTTCTATTATATATAATTCCCGTGTCACCATGTTTGTTCGGGATGAACTCTAAAACTTACAATCCGATTTTAACTTTTTTTTTTCTTAAATGTGTGTTTTGTTCCAAGTTTTTATTCGGATTTTTTTTTTTTACTTAAATGCAAAATCGATGTTTTTCATATTTTGTCATTTGGCGCCATTGACGTCATTTGGCGCAATAAAATTTGCGAAAAGTACATTCAAAATAGAAGGTCAGGTGTACCATGAGATCGGGTCGTTGATGCCAATACCTAACGAAGAGCCAAAATTTCTTCAAATTTATTTTATTGGCAGTTCTGAAGAACGTGTGAAGACTCGATGTCAGTATAATTTTATCGGACAAGCAAGTACAAAGAGCTATTGTAGAATTGTTGGAAAATCATAACCAACTTATTAAATTATTTAACGAATTTATTTATTTTGTCGAAAGACAGACTAACAAGAAATACTGTTCATCGCTTAGTTCTTAGATAAATGAAAGTATTGATTATTAAAAATTAAATTTGGTAAAATAATTATAAAACAGTGTTAAAAATCAACTTTATCTACCTCATTCATTAAATTAATAAAAATTAAACATTTTCTATTCGTTGAAGCTTAATTTGATCTTTTCATCATTCTTTACCAATCACTTCCTTAACAATACCAATTATAGTATCAAATAATTAAACGAAATACAAGAAAGCCACAGCAACGTTTGGCCGGGTCTGCTAGTTTAATATATATTGTGTATATTTAATTATACTTCATAGTGCATATATTTAATATATATATACACACAGTCAGTCACATTAATGTGACCACCACCTACTTTCGACGTCAACGTGAAATAACCAATCAGAAAAGGCAGGTGGCAGCACATTGCAGGGGAGTGTATATAAAGTATTCCACTTAATACCACATTTCATACTCCACGTAAAGCCAGAATATACAAGAATGTATATTCTGGCTTTTGACAGGTGGTCACCTTAATGTGACTGGAATGTGTAGTACTCATATTTATAGTGAATAAAAACCATCTATAATTGTTCTCTTACTGATTAAATTACAAAAAAAAATTCATTAAAGTTATTCTCCAAAAAGAAGATGACATGCTCTTCTCTTACAATATTCTACATTAGCCAACAGATCCCATGGTGGTCCGAGGCTGTCAGCCTACTTGTAGATTTCGAGACAGTAGATGTTTTCTTTTTACGAGCTAGGGTTTTCAGCTCTACCTTCTACAATCCTATTAGACTACTTCTATTAGTACACCACACCACATCACTGTGCCTAGAGCTGAGATGCCGCTTTATATTTTGGGAAGAGTAAGAATTCTGATTGGGCTCTGTGACGCTCTACGGTCATATGAGTCCGGAACCTACGACTTAAAGTGGATTCCGAACATTCATGGCACCACCAGTATTCGAACCCGAAACTTGTGGTACTGAGTGCCAGAGCGCTAGTCAATCGGCCTTCTGGAATTAGTCATATTAGATTGGGATCTGTGGTTCAAAGTGGATTCCAAGCCACTACAAACTTCATAGGCAAAGCCCGGACTCGAACCCAACACGTGTGGCATCGATCCCCAGTCCCCAAAAGTTAGTGATTTGGTATGGTTTGTCGCTCTAAGGTCATTTTTTACACACTTTGAGCTAATTAGACAGGGACGTACATTTTAAAGTGGATTCCAAACCACTAACAAATGTCTATGATACCGCTAGGATTCAAACCTGAAACTTGTGGTAGCAAAGAGCGCTAGCCAATTAGGCAACCAAGCTGCTCTTCAATATAAAGCAAGGTTTTTTCATGCTTTAATATTAGGTAAACTAAACTAATTAATAGTAACTTAACTAACTTCATAGTGCAAATAAAAAAAATCAAGATAGTTGGAATATCCGAGAAAAAAAGAAAATAATGGATTATATCTAGAGATTAAACATTGATTTTAAATCTTAAAACATTATTCAATTCCTTCTATTAGCTGACACTATCCCTCTATATATCTTGTTCAAATTTCCAATCGTTCATGAAATACTTTTTATTCATCCACTCAAGTTCAAATACATTTTTTTTAACTTGTAGTGGATGACACTAGATGTTCATACAGTTTTTCAAATATTAATTCATTCATTAAATTTAATTAATTAATTTTAGTTTATTTTATATTTAAGTTGCATACATCTACCAATAGATGGCGCCAGACAAACTTTAAAAAAATGAATGAAAATTATTTATAAAGGACTTTTTTGCAATATAGTGAAAAAAAAGTAGGAATTGGCTTTAAAATTTTTTTTTTATATTACTGGTTTTCCTTTTCAGTATCTTTTAATACAATTGTTCATTAAAATATTTTTGTAATTCCATCATTCGATTAAATTATGTTATGCTCTTATAATTTTAGAAATGATATTTACCGCCGAAGTGTTGAATGAAATACCCGGATGAATGACGCAATTCTCTTTCATTATGCAGAATATTTCTTTGTGCTTGTAGCGCCATCTATATGTTCCAAAATGATTTATTTTTTACAATTTTGCAGGAAATATTGTATCCAAAACATAAATGCATTAAAAAGCTTTTAAATAAAAATAGTGCAATAGTTGTTTATATGATATGCATATTTTCTTTTTATATTTTTTATTTAAATACAGTTAATAACATTTTTTCTTCTTCATTTAGTATCACAGAGACCTTAAGAAATCCCGTTAACTCTTTATTTTAATTAATAGGATTTAAATAGGTGGAAAAATTGTATTTTGCTAATTCCCAATGATTTCAATGTAAATATATAATACGTTGATTTTTAATAATCAAGAATGTTAATTAACATATTTTATTTGATATATGGTAAACATTTGTACACCTAACGAATAACTATATTTTGAATGCTAATAAATTATTACAAAATTATTACAAGCATATAATCTTTTACTGTAATAAAACAATGGAAAAAGCCACATATCCTATGACCTTATCAATATTCTGTTGTTATAAAAATGGAAATTTGAAAGAAATATTAATTTTAATAATAAGAATGAAAAATTAGGAATTACATTTCTTCTACATTGGCGAAACAGCCCCATGGTGGAACAAGGCCATCTGCTTATTGGTAAATTTCGAGACAAGAGATTGTTATTTTTACGGAGGTAGGGTTTTCACCCCTATACTTAACAATGTTAAATCAGAACTTACTGTTTAAGGTGTATTCCGAACCACCTACAAAAATCCATGGCACCGTCGGGACTCGAACCCGAAACCTGTGCCAAATAACGCAGAGAAGTCCTTTTTTTTATAATAATCGCATTTTTATTTTAGTATTGTATGTTAGGAATGTCGACAAACGCAGGGCATTGCTTTCCCAGACGACTTTTAGGGAAAATTGTCCCATTTTCTCGTCTTTTATTTTGTATTTACAATCAAACCTGTTTTTATGCATTCCTTTTTGTGTAAATTATTTTTGCAGTATGTAAGAAAAATCCAATCTAATGCATATGAATAAAAATTAATTCAAAAATGTAATTCAAAAAGAAAGCGATAGATGCTGTCAAAATAATATGTAAACTACAAAAACGTCCGATAGAGGGCGCACCTTATATTATATCCTATAAACACATTAATAGATGCGAGGTAGTGATACACCACGAGGTTTTGATCTACATATTTTTTTCTTTCTAATCCAGCTAGCAAACACTTAGACATCTTGGTCTTGGATGCCTTAAGGCAAGCACTGCACAGACGTTACTCACTTTGCATGACCCAGGAAGCCCGTGTAACTTGAAGATAAGCCACGGACACGGAGTAGCAATGCCCCCGCAACGCTCTACGATCCTATTAGACCGGGACCTACGGTTTAAAGTGGATTCCGAACCACTACAAACATCCATGGCACCGCCGGGTCTCGAACCCGAAACCTGTGGTACAGAGCGCCAGAACGCAAGGCACTCGGCCATTCAGGCCCTTGATTTACATAGTTGTATATGGGAATTTTTTTGTATATGCAGCATAAACATATGCTTTATATACATATATACAGCATAACATTTTTTTCTTAATGTGTTCAAATAATTTATGTTTTATTGCTACTTATGAAGAGTCAAGAAAAATTTTTATGCGGTCCCTATACCCCACATAAAAATAAGTTCGTCAGTATATTAATGGATCTTAAGCTACCCGACAAAAGGAGAAGTCACCCAAGGGCTTGCATTGCAGAAACAAATTTCCAAAGCAATATATTCGATATTCAATATTTACCTTAATTTTCTGCCTTTAATACGCGGATTACACTATTAAAAAAGCCAAAGAATTTTATGACGTAAATAACGTATACAGTTTGTAGTTGTTGCTGTTTTTTTTTAAATTTTTTTAAAAATTCACTTGCATAATTATCTTACACCCGTGCTACTGAATTAAAAGACTTGAACGGAAGTTACAATAATTAAAAACGAAAAGGCAAAATTACAATGAACTGCGATTCTGATTTTCATCTCTTTAAAGGCCATCGGAAAAACATTTTTTTTTCCTGCATAATTCGTAATTTCATTATCTTTTTAAAACTTAAGTTAAGTAATTAAACATTTGTGTTTTTAAACCAATTTAGATAAAAATGAACCAAAGATAAAAAATGTATTGCATACTTTAATCATTTTCGAGATATTTTTTTGATCAGTTAAAAGTTATGGATGCATAGATTAATAGAATGAATCTTCAGCAAAAACAAATTTTTATTGATATCATCTCTGTAAACCTAATAGTAATTTGATAAGAATATAAAGTACATTATAGTTTCAATTTTTTTTTTAAAGATTTAACATTGCATTTTGACCTGAGATTATTTGTCACTACAAAATCTGATATGTAGCAGATTTTGTATTAACCAGAATGCACCACTAAGGGCATACTATATTTCCACCGTGATTTGAAAGGGATACTGCAAAGTGTAGAAATAGAACAGTTTCTACAATCTTTGAATTCAGCAAAAAAGCCATTGCGGTATGTGGATTTATCATGTTCGTCATTTAACATTTATCCTCAGTTAACATTATTTATCAATTATCATCATTTGACAATTATCCTCAGTTAACATTATTTATCAAAGGGCCCGAATGGCCGAGTGGCTAGCGCTCTGGCGCTCGGTACTACAGGTTTCGAGTTCGGGTCCCGGCGGTGCCATGGATATTTGTAGTGGTTCGGAATCCACTTTAAACTATAGGTCCCGGTCCTAATAAGATCGTAGAGCGTTGTGGGGGCATTGTTACTCCGCGTCCGTATCTTCAAGTTACTCGCGTCCCCTGGGTAATGCAAAGTGAGTAACGTCTGTGCAGCGCTTGCCTTAAGGCGACCAAGCTGTCTAAGTGGTCGAAGCTGTCTAGAAAGAAAAAAAAAACGTTATTTATCAATTATCATCATTTGACATTTATCCTCAGTTATCAGCGTTTGTCATGTCTCACAATTCAGTGCTATATCGTTTTTTTTACCAAACTTCCAGAAAGTCATTGCAGTCTATGGATTTATCATGCACACCCCTGACTTAAATATAAACAGCTGACATAATTCAATACTATGTCGCATTTGTACGAAGCACCCAGGAAAACCTTATGACCTGTGGATTTATCATGTATAACCCTGATATAGGCAGAAGCTAATAATTCAGCGTACCGAGCACCCAGAAAGACATTGCACCCCTGAGATAGACAGAAGCTCATAATTCGTATACTCATTCGTAATACTATGTCGCGTTTATACAAAGCATCCAGTAAAACATTATGATCTATGCATTTATTATGTACACCCCTGACATTGACAGAAGCTCGAAATCAACATTCACATCAACCAATCCAATCCTATTTATTTAAAAATCAAACTATTTCACCATAAAATTCGAATTATTCATATAATTCCTTATATTAACTATTGTAATAATTTTATTATTTTACTTTGAGTTCTATTAATTTATATCATTTAATTTTCTTCTTATTATTTTTACTAAAAATGCATTGAGCATTTTACATTCCTAAATTTTATTACATAAATAATGTTGAAAAAATAACCTTTTCCACATTTTTTTCTCAGTTTAAAAATTTTAAAAGCACGTTTAATGTACTATTTTCTTATAAATAAAAGAAACAACCTCTCTTTCTTAACTATTACCTGCAGGTATTTTAAAAAAGCCCATGAAAAAAAAAGAAAAATACAAAATCAAAGAGCCTTAAGTCTTAATCAGACTTAGTGAAAAAAAAATCATTCTTATAAATTTTAAAATAAAAGAGAACATCTATACTGGTATGAGAAAAAAAAATATCAAAAATCAGCAGACTTTCATTAAAAAAAAATCTGCAAATATTCAAAGTATTTTTTTAATATCAGGATGAAAAAAAAACAAAGCTTTTGTCTCCCAATTACAGATTGTTAAAAATCCCTTGACGCACTAGAGCATTTTCTAATATGAGCAATTAAAGAAATCGATTTTTATATCATCTATTAACCCTCGAGCAGTAACAAATAACGAAGATTCTTCTTTTTGGCATACTAGCAATTTCGCCAAAGATATATCGTCGCCAATCATTTTTTAATATTTTGAATATAATTTTTCCCGCCAACATTCTGGATTTATTGAATACAAGTATAGTTATTTATATATTTACATTTACTGCTCGGGCTTTTGAATATTCACTTAATATTGCATGAATAATTAATTTAATATTGCATATCTTTGGCACACTAGCGTTTCGCCTATTACTTTTTAATCTTTTGATTATAATTTTTCTCGCCAATGTTCTTGCATGTATTAACCCCCATTCTCTTTGGCATATTAGTATTTCATCAAACTTCTATCGTCGCCAATTTTTTTTTTAATATTTTCTTTATAATTTTTCACGCCAATGTTTTGAATTCAATGAATACGAGTAAAAGCATTTATATTTCTGCATTTATAGCTCATTCTTTTGAATATTCTCTTAATATTGTAAGAATAATTAATTTAATATTGCATATATTTTGCATACTAGTGTTTCGCCAAAATTATATCATCGACAATTACTTTTTTAATGTTTTGATCATAATTTATCTCGCCAATGTTTTGGCCTGTATTAATCCTCGAGCAGTGACTAATAACGTTCTCTTTGGCATACTAGCGTTTCGAAAAACTTATATAGTCGCAAATTATCTTTTAATGTTTTGATTATAACTTTTCACCCAATGTTTTAGATTCAGTTAATACTAATAAAATCATTTATATTTCTACATGTATTGCTCTTTTTTTTAAATATTGCATGAATAATTTAATATTGCATATCTTTTCCACACTAGCGTATCGCCAAACTTATATCGTCGCCAATTATTTTTAAATATTTTGATTATAATTTTCCTCGCCAATGTTCTCGCTTGTATTAATCCTCAAGTAGTAACTAATATATTTCTTTTTGGCATACTAGCGTTTCGCCAAACGTATATGGTCTCCAATCACTTTTCATTATTTTCATTATATTTTTTTCGCCAATGTTTTGGATTAAATGAATAGAAGTAAAAGCATTTATATTAACGAATATTTGAATATTCGTTTAATATTGCATATCTTTGGCACACTAACGTTTCGCCAAAGATATATCGTCGCCAATTCCTTTTTAAACTTTTGATTATAGTTTTTCTCGCCAATGTTCTATCTTGTATTAACCCTCTAATAACGCTCTCTTTGGCATACTAGCTTTTCCCCAAACTTAAAACTTCGCCAATTACTTTTTAATCTTTTGATTATAATTTTTCTCGCCAATATTCTGGATTCAAAGAATACAAGTAAAAACATTTATATTTTTGCATTTATTGCTCGTTCTTTTGAATCTTCATTTAATATTGTATGAAATGAGAAATGAGAAAGGAATGTAAGATTTTAGTAATAATTCTCGTTTTTTCATTAAAATATTCAGATAACATTTTTTTTCTCGTTATTTCTTCTTAACTGTGTTCTTTTCCAGTAGAACGTGTAGCTGAGAGATATTCAAATTAGTTCAGGCACTGGGAATAAATTGAAATGTATTTTACGCTTTCGTCGCAATTAATTAAAGAATGGAATAAGAACTTCGAAATGGTAATGAAATTAATCTAAAAGAAAACCAAGAAAACTTTTTCATTCTTTAGAATTGGTATGCGGAGATAAAAAATATCTCGTTGGGATAACAAGAAATATGAAATATAAAAAATATATATAAAGAATTTAGAATAATCTACTGATGGAATTAAATAGGAATCTAAAGGTAAAACGGAAGGGATTATATTCCTAAGGGATTGTATTTATTATTTTACACAATTAACATGTCAAATAAAAAACTTGTTGATTAAAAGAATTATATTAATAATTTTATTTATGAAATAAAGCATGCAATTTTACTTAACACCAACATTTTGTAACAACTATTCTTATTGAAAAATTAAAGTGTCATAAAATAATAGGAGAAAATATGTAAAGAAAAAATATTAAATAAAATAAATGTTCTATATACAACCAAAAAATATAACGCTTAAATAGAACTCTTTTCAAGAAAAAAAAAATTATTCATTATTTCCATCATCTTTGTTTATGGTGACCTGACTTAAATTGGCACACTTAATTTATATTAAATAAACGCATGCGCAGAAATTATAGATCAGATATACATGTATTGGGAAGAAAAACGCAGGAATATAACGTTAGGATTACTTCAACGTTCAAAGGTTTTAAAAATAAAAAATTATGCATTAAAAATAAAAACAAAAAATTGTTGAACAGCATGCAGACTCTGACCTTTAGAAGAAGTTGTTTGAATTCGTAAGCTTTACAACGCAGCCATTACCACCGGAGTTTTAAGATCAACTCCCAACACTGTATATATTATTTCTAAATACTAAGTGAAACTTCAAAAAATATCTGAATTTATTGCTAGAGACTTCTCGAATCAGAAAGCTGCGGCTACTGAAACAAATTGAACCACCGAACGAAAGAAACCAATATAATCGCAATGACAGAAGTATATTTTGCATACCCTGCGCGTAGTCGAGTATCGGATTTTCGGCTTAGAAGTGGAGTCCTTCCACGAATCTATACTTATCTGTCTTTAAATGTGTGTTTGTTGTTGCTTATCCCCTTGATTTAGAATCTTAAACCAAGTCAAGTAGATCATGCTGCATCAATAGATCGTAAACGGTCCACCCCTCAGTCAACAGTTGCCTCATAGAGGCACCAATACAATCAATGAGATGAGAGGGAGACGTGATGGCCGAACAATGACAAAGGGTATATGTCTTCTCGTCTGCATTGAAGGTCAAACTCTTAGTGTGGCCAGTCCTTAGTCTAGCTAAAGCCGTTTGAGTAGATCTATGACATAAGCACTGCAAGGACATACCAGGATATTTAGCGGCGTACCATGCATGAACTGGTGGCGACCTCCAAGCGGTATTCACTCTGGCTAAAGTCATGGAATGAACCTCTGAAGCTAACAGATAGGAAGAAGTTAAATGTGTTAAATAGTGTATGTCTCTAATTTGTTTGTGTGTGGTGTTTGTGCATGTGTCAATAAAGCTGAGAGTATTTAAACCTGTGCCTCAAGTATCTCAATCCAACCACACCCAGTTACAATCTAGCTGACCAACCTACACATTACGCCTGTAATTTTCAATTTGCTATTTTTAGAATTCATCATCATCACCGCAACAACCATGATTGGTTAGTCGGTTTCTGAAAAATAGAGGCGATGTTGAGCACCTATGGCGGGTCAAGACTGTCTGCAGCTAGCAGATTTCTAGATAGGAGATGGTTTCTTTTTTACGAGATAAGATTGTCAGCCCCACGTTCTACAGTCATATCAGACCGGGACCTGCGGTTTAAATTGGATTCCGAACCACTACAAATATCCAAGGCACCACCGGGACTGGAGCCCGATGACTGTGGCATAGAGCGCCAGAGCGGTAGTCACTCGACCATCAGGCCCCATAGATATAATTAGATATTTTAAAACATCTTAATCGATTTGAAATGTTTCAATAACAATTTGACGACTTAATTCTTAAACAGGAATTCATATTTTTAAGAGCAATAAAAAAAACACTCTTCGAGTATTTTTCTGTCAGAGAATAAAACTATTTATTAGAGTTTGAAATTGAATAATTCTAAATTTGAAAGTATACATTGATTCTTGTATACTAAGTTTCAAAGTCTTGAGTCAATTTTCTTTCCTTCAATGATATTACAGTATAAGGTACAAGTACAAAAGAATAATTCTAAATTTTTTCATAGCTGGTAAGTTTTAAATCTGTTAAAAATATTATTCAGCTTAGATGAGAGAGATTTTTTCTTTTTGTTATTAGAGAAAATCCTTCAATAAAGTGATCACTATTTATATTTTCATTTTGTTCATAAAACCATCTTATATTATGCCATTTCAAAGCAAATTAGCCGTTAAATATTCATATATGTGCAATTGCTTTTTTAATAAAAAGATGTCAACAAAGATAAAAACCAATTCTTATTTTCATCAAAAGTTACATTGCATGTTTGTTCTTTTACATATTAATCTTTTTCCATTTAATTTATTTTCTACTTTCATATATTTAAATAGTTAATGTCATATGAATAAAAAAATTAATTGTTTGCTTTATTTTGAAAATAGATAATTAAATTTATAATATCTGATTAGAATTATTCTGAAGATTACATCTCAGTACAAAGAAGTGTAGAAAAAGGAAAGATGCTTGTGAATATTTATTTGCTTAAATATTGTTATGATTAAGATTTTAATTAATTTTAGAATACGTAAATATATTTATATGGGATTTTATAACTACAATTCAATATGGCGAAAGAGTATATCCTTTCGTCAAAAGTAATCAATAAATTATTTACTGAATTGAAATTCATAAACTCGTTTCAGATGTATTAGTTATGCAGATACAAAGAGAATGAAGCCAGTTTCGAAAGATCATAAGCAAAAAATACTACATTTAAAACTATTTTTCTGAAAAATAAAATTATTAAATTAATTTAAAAAAAAATTATTTTAGTTGTTATATTTTTTTTTAAAAATTTAACAATTTTTATTAATATCAATTAATAATAATTAATGTTAATGATAAATTAAACTGTAAATATAAAATACTTACTATCATCTATATATAAAATTTTCCCGGAAAAAATATTACAATTAAATATAATAAAATAAATTTTCTGATAATTACTATTGATTTTTATAATAAACATTTTGGGGGCCTCATGGCCGAGTGACTAGCGCACAGTAGCTTAGAATTCAATTCAAGTGCCATGGATATTTGTAGTGGTTCTGAATCCACTTTAAACCGTAGGTCCCGGTCTAATATGACTGTAAAGCGTTGGGTGGGAGTAGGTACAAAGGAAAAAAAGCATCTTTTGTCTCGATATATGCGAGTAGGCAGACGGCCTTGGCCCATCATGGGGCTGTTATGCCAATGAAGGAGACGAGGAGAAAAATAAATATTTTATTACTATAAGTTTAAAATTAATGAAGTTGAGAAAGCCTATTATTGTTGTGGAGTACCTGAATAATAATAAAATTTTGCATGTAGATTTATGAAAGCACTTATAAATTAAAAAAGGAAATAAAAAACTGCTTTTGAAGGAAATAAAATATAATGCTATGATTTATAAACAGAACACAATTATTTATAATTTATTTTTTAAATAATTAGCAATCTTTTGTTTATGTAATATGAGTTTAATAAAAGTTTTTGTAAAGAAGTGTAATAAATCTTCAACTTCTTTTATTATTAAATTATACAAAGAATATTAACTAAATGAAAATATAGATTTAATTAAGCATAAGAAGAAAAAAATTCAATTACTATGTATTACAGTTTTATTTTTAATTTTTAACATTACAGAAAAATTTTATTTACAAAATAGCGACAATTTTTATAATTTGATAAGAAATATCTCATTAAAAAATTCATCTAAAAGATAACAAAAAATTATTAAAGAAAGTATATTTAATTTCTAAGATATGTCACTTAGAACTGAAATGTATAAAAAAGTAAATTAAGAAAGTTTTAGATATTTAAGAACTAATGCATATTAATGTGTAATGTGCAGGTTATGCAACCAGATTGTAACTGGATGAAGAAGAAGTTGAGATACGGGATGCACAGGTTGGGGAACTCACACCCTTATTTACAAACCCACAAACATCACACATAATAAGAGACATACAATATTTAACACATTGAAAGACATATAATTATATATTTGTGAAAGGATTTCACTTCTAAGCCGAAAACCCGAAACTCGGACACACGCCGTGTGTTCAAAATATACACTGGTGTGCAAAACTTAATCAACAGGTGGGTTTTTTGCCATAATTCCACGAGAAATCATCTGAGAGACATGACATTCAGAAATGAGAGAATTATGTACGTAAGAGAGTATTATGTACGTAAAGGATGACGAAAGCATCGGCGCTGAAAAAGGAATACAATGCATACGGTATGGAATCAAACAAAAACAAGCTTTATTGAACTCACAGTATCGTGATTTATGATTGTCTATCCAAGAGGAAGAACAACAAGCAGATGTTCTTCAATATGGGATATGCCCTCCCGTCACTGCAATGGTTGCTTCGCACCGTCTCCGCATACTCAGAACCAGCTGGTACTTATAACTTCTGTTTATTCCGAACTCTGCAGCTACACTGGTGACAGTACGCCCCTCCTCCAGATTTCCGATCATTCTTCCGCGTGTAAAGTCGTCCAGGTGATTTCTTCTAGCCATATTTCACTGGCACTTGCAGCGAATATGTTGAATTGCGTCTCCGTCCTTCCTTTTATTCTATTGTTGAGCTGCGCGCGCCGACATCACGCGTTTTGCGTACGCTCACGTCGCCTCCAACGTTTTGTTCCTGATATTTGCATACGATGACGTTTCAACTGACTTAGGTATTCATTGTACTTATCTCCAGACCTCATTTTCTGCAATTTCATGGCTATCTGCTAAATTTTTACATTGTTGCTTAAGCTTTGCACACCAGTGTACTTCCTCTCTGGAGGAAAGTCTGTAGGCAGGCTGAACATTTCACAGGAGGCGCTCCTTCCAGTGCTTATGAGGAAGCATGTTTACACTTCTAATTTCTCCCCAGGTTTTTAATTCAATTGTACCCGCCGATGTAAGGTGTACAATACATATATATATATATATAGATATAGATATAGATATATACACAGATGGATGTAGATATATAGATATAAGCATTTAGGGTTGTTTGGCCGAATGATTTCATAAAAGATGAATACTATATTAAAACACTTTTATATTTCAATTGTAGATTTAGACAAATATGCCTAAATTATTGAAATTTACATTTCCATAAGACTGACTGACAGTTTACATGCTCATGTTTGCACATATTACATGGTGATAATTTAATTTAATTTTTAGTTGCCGTTTGCTGCTGTACATGGTTGAGCAGACTGCATGAATTATCAATTTTCAGATGGCAATAAGACGGTGTAAATTTATAAATTTAGTTCTAGTATAATTGTTTTAGGAATAAAATTTTGTGATTATTTTGTTGCAGTGTTTCTAAAAACTTTTCTAAAATTTTTAAGAGAGTAATTACATTTATTTTCGTTTCTAAAGAAAATATTCTAGAGGATCTGAATATTTCTATACTTTTAATTAATTTTTGACGATTTTTTATAATCGCTTTTAAACTTCTGAAGATGAAGTTTCGAAATTAATTAGGCTCTTATGATTTTTTTTCATCTACATGAAGTTAATTTTCCAACATATCTTTTGAAACAAAAACGAAGAACACTTATTAATAATCAATAATTAGATTTTGTCATTTTGTATAAATGTTACTATTTTGCTAACCTGTTTCTTTATTGATTTAAAAATTTTAATTTGAAATTTATTTTTTATAGTTTATAGCTCTTGCACCTATAAGGTGACATTTTTTGTTGCTTATTGGTGTAAATGTAGTGTTGGTGAAAAAGTAATGTCGTCTATCATTTAAAATGTTTATAAAGTGTTAAAATTGTTCTAAAGTTTTTTTTTAGCAAAAAAATCAGCAACTTATATTTGATACATTATTAAATTATAAGTTACTAATATTTTAGGTATATTTTTAAGATATATATATATATAATTTTTTATAAATTACTAAATTTTTCAAGGTATTGGAACGTCTCGGCGTATACTGGACGTATAAAGGCTTCAAGTAGAGGTTCATGGGAATATGCAACTTTTAAAAACTAAAATTAATTAATAAAATTAAATTACTGAATTTAAATTTACAATCATTATGTATAACTTGAGTGATGGAATAAAAAAAATTTATGAACGATTGAAAATTTGAACAAGATATATATATATATATAATTGCAGTTCACTCCAGGGATGGAGAATTTTAGAGTTCACGAGTCTACGAGTCTAATATATAAGTTACCTTGTAAATTTAATATATATAATATGTCATATTATAATTTTATATTTTTATTTTTTTTTTTTTTTGTTGTTTAACAAAAATATATATAAAAATACAGAAAATTCCATATCCTAAGCGCTAAACTCCATCAGCCATATTTGCAAAGATCATTGGACAGTAGTGTCACGTGCTACAACAAATGGAAAAAAAATATCGTGAAAATAAAAAGAATTTACTAGCAATGTGCCGTAAGAAATACTCGATTCTCCTGAAGGCCGGGTATGAACTTAAAATTATTTTCACTGTAAGTTATCCTTTTAGTTTAACCATATCAAAATATGAAACGGTGGAGAATTTTCTACTCATTCTTTTCCTGTACTTTATCTTCATGTGTGGATATACATTTTAACGGAAGGAAGTTTAAATGGTAAAATGCGTTTGTGAGATAGTATTTTTCATAGATGTGTTAAAAATAGACATAAATAAAACATAATTCAGAGTAAATATATATAAAATTAATAAAATTTTGAGAGTTTACAAAGTATTAAAACACAAACTTATGTAAAGCACAACTTTAGGAGTTAATAAGTATATAAGGATGACATAATTGGTTTTCTTTTATTATTTATTATATTAGTAATAAATCATATATTACGGATTTCCTGAAAAGATGTTTTCAATCCTTGTCATTGTATATTTTGTAAAATATTTTGTGTATTTTTTTTCTAGTTCTTTTCTACTAGTTCTAGTCATTATATATTTTGATGATTTTTCTGCAACTTATGCGCAGTTCGTATTTTTAACAGTTTGTCTTTTTCTTTCATAATACGATGTTTCATATGTTATTCAAATTGCTTGTAACTACCGGTAAGAGTTTGGGCTGCTTGGTATGGTTTTTAAAGGACTCCTTGTTAATTCCTACTCCTTTTGTTCTTTATATTTACATGGTGAGTCAAGAATTATATTTGAATTTGTTGTGGCGCTGTCATCCATCCACTCAGTGAATGAGACGTAATTAGGAAATTGATGGGAAATGTGTAAATTTATGTATTTTGTGTTTAAATTTGGTTGCAAATTATATGTTTTTTTTGTTTTGTTTTGTCATTGTATTTCGATATTCATAAAGTTGCAATTTGTTAAATTATGTGTGAAACATTTTCAAATCCTGATTAATGATAATAATTATAATAATAAAAAGAAAAAGAGGAAGAGAAGAAAGAAAAGTCTTAAGTTGTGCCATTTTCATTCAAACTCAGTTCTTGGTAGGGGGTTGTTGTTTGACTTCCGGTGTGGTCAGGGTAGAAGATGGCGGACCCCATGAAGTACGAATTCAGCCTCAGGCTCCTGTCACCCCGTCTGGAACCGGGTTCTCGACCAATCGAAGCCTGGAATGAAGTCAGCTATGACGCGGTCATGATTCGTGCTTATAAGCGGTGGTGGACAGAACAAGGGGCTTTTTTTTGGACTGAGACTGGACGATGGAGTGTTAGCAATTGTATTCTGTAAAAACTGAGGGTTAGCTGCTGCACCAGGTGATGAATTCGGCTGCAAGATAATCCAAGATGATCAGGGATTGAGACATCACAGCAGCAAAATGCGACCGAAATTGTGCGTAGTAATGTAGAGCACAATCTGTTTTTTGACAATGATCACTTTTGAGATTTGCCGTTACAGTCGAGGATTTTGCGGACGAAAGGTTCAACGTTCCAATGACAAAGTTTGAGATGAGTACTCGTTTGATTGTTTGATTTCTCTTTTCAATATTTTATCAGTTCCTTTGAACATTGTATTTTTAATGTATTCAGCATTCAGATACAGATTTTGAATAACTCTAAAGTGATATTGAATGCTCAGTGCGAGTTCAGCGCACATTCCTCCGTCCTTTTTGCATATGAACTCAACAGACAGAATTTAGTGCCTCGTCCTTTTCTTGTAATTAAATTGCTTGTGATATAAGTGAAGGTTAAATTACAAGAATTGATTTAATTTCTATTTTTATCTAATGTATTGTGTTTAGTTAAATCTAAGTGTATTATGTTTGTACGTAATTGTATAATATTGGTGGGGCCCCTGTTTGCATTTAATTCAAAATTAATTCATTTGTTTATATCTATTTTTATTATAATAAATCTAATGTCTATGATTGTATGTTTCCTGAGTATTATTTCCTGCAGACAATGCACACCATGCTGATTGTCGTTTAGGTAAAATTTTAATTTCCTGGGTTATTATCTAAGAACACAACGCAATTAATTCAATAATAGTATCTGATTTGTTTGGCTTTCGATTCGTGATTAGAGGTAATAGTTAAATTAATTAAAATACTAGATAGCAACACGACAAATTGACATATGATAAGCAAGTCCACAAAAAAAGCAATGACAGTCCGCGACCGGGACCTCTTTTAGCCCAGAGCTTTTTCAATTCCTTCTATTAGCGCATACTCTCCCTATATATAATATATATCTTAATTCGTATCTTAAATTTTCAATCGTTCATAAAATACTTTTTCTTCATCCATTCAAGTTCAAATACATTTTTTTTTGAACTCGTGCTGGGTGATACTGGATGTTAATACAGTTTTTTCAAATATTAATTCAGTAATTAAATTTAATTAATTAATTTTAGTTTTTTTTAGATATAATTTGCATTTATCTACCAATTTATGGCGCCAGATAAACTTAAAAAAATGAATGAAAATTATTTGTAAAGGACTTTCTGCAATGGAGTGAAAAAAAAGTAAAAATTGACTTAAAATTTTTTTTTATGTATTACTTTTTCTAGATCAGCTTGAACTTTTCAGTTGTCATGTCTTAAGGTAGATTAGTCTGGGTCAGATTAGGCCAGATTTATCAAATTACCTTAATTTTTTTAAATGATTTGATCGAACCCATACTACGTTATATATTAGAAATTTAGGGAAAGTGATTGAACCAATTTTTATCCTTTTTTTCTTAGTGTAACTTCTGGAAACTTAAGTTTCGTTTTGATCATTATAGTAGTACATTCAGTAGTAGAATATTTCTTAAAATAGTTTTAGGGCCTTTGTTAGATATTTTTCATAAACAGAGATTATTTAGTTTTGACCGACACAAATTCAAGAAAAAATATTAATATTATCCTGAAAGAAATGGAAATTGGAAGAGGAGAAACATTTTCAGAAGACAAATGAATTTCCATATTAAACGGAAATTCATTCAGGAAGAAAAGATCATGATGAGACAATAACTGATCTAATAATCACTTTAATTTATCCCCCTGTTTAACAAGGAAATTTCCTTTGTTTTTTACATTAGGAAAAAATGACATCATTTATAAAATCCACAGAAAACGCAAAATAAAAATGCATTTTGCTTTAAATTCTATGCTTATTATAGATTTCAGTTACACATTGTTTCCTGAATACTTTCAAATAAATACATTAATAAATTTTGGGAAATACCACATTTTTATAAAACGGCCGTATAAAGACGTTATAAATTCTATACAATAGATTCTGAAAAAAATATTTTGCACAACAGTGACTAATTGATACATGCGATTAGTTTTGAAGAAGGAAGAAATTGGACCCAGAAGATTTCGTTCTTGAACAAATCCGGCCATATCGAAATTGGTCCGTATGGTGTCATCGCAGAAATCGTACAATTCTGAATTTTCTGGCTGTTCGTATACCAGAAATATATATCTGTGATAGCCTGTAAACATTCATTTGAATTCTATTATTAGATGCTCAGAAAGATAGCAAATGCATTATAAAAAATTTAGCACTTCTACATAATGATGATGATAGTATTAATAGAATAATAATAACTGTTAATAGATTTTCAGAAATGCATTGTAGAAAATTTAGCAATTTTATATAAAGATGATGACAGTATTAATATTATAATTACTATTAATAGAATAATAATAACTGTTAATAGATTTTCAGAAATGCATTGTAGAAAATTTAGCAATTCTATATAAAGATGAGGATAGTATTAATATTATAATAACTATTAATAGATTTTCAGAAAGATAACAAATGTAGAAAATTTAGCACTTCTACATAATGATGATGATAGTATTAATAGAATAATAATAACTATAAATAGATTTTCAGAAATGTATTGTAGAAAATTTAGCACATCTATAAAACGAGGATGATAGATCATAATTGTGATTATATACAAATAAATGATATAAATGTTGGTTTGATGGGTATATTTTTGTATATGCATATGTTTGATTTTCACAGCACTTTCTTATATTAACCTTAAAATCCTTCGTCGGCATTATTCAAGCAGTTACCCCATTTATTCAAAACAACTTAATTTGACATAAAAAACCCATAATCATTTACCACAATCTTTATTCCATTTATAGGAAAAGAGCCTAATAGAGTCATATAAAACCGTTTAAAATAAGCATTCATTTAACATTCTCAAATATTTACTTAGCTTTCAAATAAGTTTAAAAGTTATTACCGTTTTTGCATTTTTATTAATAACTCAAATTTGTTGTTGTTGTAACATATGGCTTTATTGGAAATCAATCCATTAAAATACGGGTCACACACAAAGAAGGAACAAGCAGAACAAAGCAAATATACAGCAAAACGGAAGTCTACTTCCAGTAGTGAATATATTCAAGGCGCAAATATTTGAAAACAACAATGATTTTTAAATCAAATAGTTTATGAGCAAGATTCCATCGAATTTTGCGTTAAACTATTTGTTATAGTCTAGTTATAAAACACATAGTACTAGTGAACTATATAAAAACACATTCTCTTTATTCCAAAACCAAACTCACACGTGTTACATTCTTTCTCTCTCTCCAGCCATCTAACCCCCAGACCACCTAACCCCTAACAACAGTATGTTTATACTATCGGGTTGAATTCCCCCATGTACGGGGAGCTATCCATTCCTGAGGCAACACTATTAAATAATTGTAGATAAATATAAACTTACCCGAACCAACTGGTGGATCTGGAGGATGGTAGGGAGAAATCTCTATTCCATTGCTTACTATACCACCTTCAATGTTTTCAAGTAGCCAATGGCGAAAGCAGCTGAGGGTTGAATTTTGACGACTTGGATAATCAGGATCTGATCGAAATAGAAACTTATTTGAAATACATCATCTTAAATAAAAGTATATATAATTACAATTATAGCAGAACTAAAAGCCTTGAGTTAAAATTAAAATATTAAAAAAAAATGTTGATTACCAATTTCTATCAGTTTTTCTAATGATAATCTTCAAATAAATCAAGTTAATGTCTTTGGCAATCGTTTTACTGCAGAAACAGGTTGATTCCTTGCAATTGTATCATAATTCATTTCCTTTCCTTTTGTTTGTGATAAATATTAAAAGAATAACTTACCAAACATGATAAGTGTGTAGCACTTTGCTTCGTCCGCTTCGAAGCTGACTTTCGTTGGAGTATTTTGCGTAATATTGCAATTCAACTCAGTGCCACAAGTGACGGAATGTCCATCATATTCGATCTACGAAACACAAGTGACATTCGTTATGTTATATTTCTATAGAAAAATGTAACAAGTATTTTGTACAAAAAAATTGAGTGGACATTTTAGTGCATTAAAAGAAATTTCTTTTTAATTTTATAACTTAATATATATATACAATGTGGTTATAATTAAAGTGATCCTATTCAGACTCCTCTAGAACCCGTTCTACCTAACGGATTTTGAGGAAACTTGGTATACACAGTATATGGACCATGGGGAGAAAGATTTTTGCAATAAAAAAATAGTTCAAATTTTGATCTACAAGTGGAATTGTCGCGCTTAAAGAAGGACAAAAAATTTATCACAACTATTAAAAGTACATGAAATTCCTTGGTAATTTCTTTACTCTACCATTGAACACACTATAATGCGCTTTTAATACGTAATTGATGTCAATGGAACACATGGTGAGCATTTCTGTACTTGAATAAATTTTCATGGTTCTGGCAAATTTTTAAAAAATAAAAATAAAATAAATAAATAATATTTAATAAATAAAAAGATAATTATTTTCGTTATTTTTACTGTACACTAAATAAATAAAATATGAAATTCAAACAAAATAATTTTACTTTCTTATTGTAATACTACTACTTTATGATTTTCTATGTACTAAATGTTTTAAGCCGCTCTACAATCCTATTAATGACACTGGTCACCTATAGTTTCAAGTGTATTCCGAACCACTACAAACATCCATGCCAGTCGCATTTGAACCTCAGGGTTTGAACACCGCCATACCAGGTCCTTATAAATATTATTATTACTAATTATTAAATTTCATTTATTATCAATTAAAAAAATAATATTTCAATGACACTATCGGTAATAATATTGCAAAATGAGATAAAATAAATAAATGGTTTTACAGAAGGAAAAAAAATATTACCGTCAACGGCTTTTCTGGAACTTTCGGTATCAAGTCGGGAACAAGACCGCATGTCAGAAAAGAACTCAAGTCGCACTCACCGTCCTGTGCCAAAATGCATATCGGAAGAACAAGAAATAGTTGGCAAACCAACTGGAACATCGTGACTGAATCTTCAAGCTCCAGCTCAATTCTGCGAGTGAGTTGTTCCTGTTGAGTTGAAGAACTTTTATAGCAAGTAACAGATATGCCCACCTGCTTTACAAAAACAAACACTGGATGTATTTGAATGTTATATATATTTCTTATTTCACAAATGGTAACAAAACCACACAATAGCATCTATTTGAATAAGATGCTGAAGGATAACACAAAAATTGCAAAATGTAATTGAAATTTGTTCTTTAAAGTATTAAAAACTTTGAAAATAATGATGTGAAATAAATGTAATTTCATATTTTTTCTTTATTTTAAACCACAGAATTTTAAAGATGCTCAATTTGTGGAATAATTTCATTTGAAGAAGAACGTTGTGGTTTATTTTCTTTAAAGTTTTCTAATCAGTATTTACAGACACTAAAATGGACTTAAATCATAAATTGGACATTTAATTTTAAAAATAAAGATCCGTTATGCAGGATCATTTTAAATTTTTAGTATTTTACTGTTATGATTAGAAGTTTAATTTAATGGCACTGTTATGCTCTAGGAATAAAACACATAGCTCTAGTTGACTGTATAGTAAACACGTTATCTTTATTCCAAATACAAACTCACACGTCTCATTTATTTCGACTCTAAGCTCACAATGACTGGTGCTACATTCTCTCTCTCTCCAGTTGACGTATTGTTTTCTAGCTATTTAACCCCTGGGGGCTCCATCTCCGATATGACAGGGTAAATACCGTTGAAAAAATGAAAATTGCTCTGAGTATATTTCTAAATATAATAAAAATTAACTGACAATCCTAAACAAAAAAAAATTTAATAGAAATTAAATTAAAATTTTGCGCTGACGTTTTAAATCATAATTGGGAAAGTAAGAGTCAATCTCCTGAATAGCAGTATTTTCATGATTAATAAAAAATTTAGCAGAGGTGCATTTAAGAAACTCCTTTAAGGAAGGAATGTTAATAGCTTTATAGATATCAGAATTGCGCATGAACCATTTAGCAGAGGTCATTTTGCGTACAGTGATATTTTGTAAAGTTTCAAGTGTTTTTAAATTAGATTTAGCTATGTTACATAGGACCAGACCGGACAAGTGTACCTGAGAATTGAGCGAAACATAGCCGTATAAAGAAGAATTTTGTTATGTCTGGTCATGGTAGAATTTCTATTTATAAGTGGATAGAGTTTTCTGAAGGCAATACGAAATTTAGTTTTGGTGTGCAGAAAATGTTGTTCCCAAATTAAATGCTGACTGAAGCTGCTGGTCCAGTCCATCTATCAAACTAATATCTTAAATATTTAGTTTGACTCTTCCAAGGGATAATATTATTATTGATCTTAATCACGGGTTTTTTACGTTTATTTCGAATAGAGAATAAAGCAACTACATCATTTTCCATTTAATGAACCAGTTATTGAGAAATTTATGGTTATTAGTAAGGGGGATAGCTAAGAATTTATTCTCTCACTCTGTCCAGCCAGCTCACCCCACTACAGGATGTTTTACAGACAGGCGTTGTCTTCCCGCATGCACGGGGAGCTATTTATCCCTGAGGCAACAGGCACCTCCTAACCCAGAGATGGGCAAACTACGGTCCGCGGGCCAACTCCGGCCCTCCGGTAGGTTCTATCCGACCCCTCGGACAGAATTTTAATTTGCTGGTCCGAGGCAAATTAAAAGAAATATATAACTATATATTATATATCCTTCTCCTTTTCTACTTTGATTAAATATTTTTTTTTCTTCCTTTTTTCAAAGGACTGATGATCTTTTTACTTTCTCTATTTTTGTTCCACAGAACATAAATCTACGGAAATAGCAAGCACAGATAGCTTTCAATCGGAAAAGTGTTAAAAGCGGAAATCCTTTGTTAGTTATAGCTGTAGATTGACGCCAACAAGCGTTATCTCTTTCACGGGGAGCAGACATATGGGAATCCAATATAGGCGAGTTAGACCTCACATGTGGCAGACTGCGCATTTTATGCCCCAGCCAGCGGCTTTCTTTTTTGGCGGGAGTTCTAATGAACAAGTGTTTTCAACTATGAACCTTAGAAAAAATTATTTCAGAAGTAAACTGACAGATGAGCATTTAGCCTCATTCCCTAGAATCAGTACATCTCACTTCGAACCTCAAAATAAGGAACTTTTCAAAATTAAATAGCAATTTCATTCATCTCATTAACATATTTAAATTTTAATACTTGTATATTATTTTTAAAATTTTAGAAAAATTCCTCTTGGCCCGCCAAAAAAAAATTTTTTTTTTTTTTTTTTTCGTTTTTTGGCCCGCGACCAAAAAGGTTTGCCCATCTCTGTCCTAACCACTAGCGAATATATTTATTTTTAAAGCTTGAAATTCGATACTGCAATAAAGCATATACTAAATATCTGAATGGTACAATAAGTAAATATATCTAATAGACTATTTCTGTGCAATTGTGAGAAGAATGTCTGATAATCAATTTCATTGCAATACGTCTATGTTGCTTTTTATTGAAGAAGATATCTTTCTCAATATTTTTAAGCCATCTTCTCAGTGATAAATATCGGGAAACGTTATCTCAGGTAGATTACTGAGGACAAATTGAATTTATATAGCATTTTAAAGGAAGAAATATTAAAAAAAAATATTTTCTTAAATTTTTTTCGCAGTATGCAATATGAAAACTCGAATTCAACCGTTGTACCAAGGTATAACTTAGCATTGTACCAATGTAAAAATGTCAAGAATATTGAAAATATAATTTTATTTCATACACGGCCTCAGTTTTATACCTGTTCCGGTACTTACGTATTAACGGTACCTTGGCGACAGTTGCGCCAATAAAGAGCACACGCGCCAACCGCAGCTACAGATTTGGCGGTTTTTAAGTGACGCCAATCTAAGCTTAAAATTTTTGTTCCAAATAATAAAATATATAAAACACTTCATTTAAAATCAAAACGCTTTCAAAATATTTTTATTCCAAATAATAAAATATATAAAACACTTCATTTAATATCAAAACGATTTCAAAATTCAAAACACTTTATTTAAACACAAATTAGTCAAAAACACTTTATTTAAACACAAAGTGGTCAAACGGATTTCAGTGGAAAACAGGCCGATATAGAGTTTAACATGGATTCAAAACAGTCTCTTTTTTCAAAATGGCGTCAAAACTCAGCAAATCTGCAGCTGTTAGATTGGCGCCACTTAAAAACCGCCAAATCTGTAGCTGTTAGATTGGCGACACTTAAAAACCGCCAAGTGTGTCGCCAAGGTACCGTTAATACGTAAGTACCCCTGTTCCTTTAATTCTTAGTTTCTCGTTATGAGAAAATATCAGTCTTTCCAATGCACAAAACACTCAAAATGAGGAATCTATTTACCTGAAAGGCCTCCCATTAATCTGGGACTCGATGAAAGTACTGTCATTGCGTACGATGTATGAAATAGCGCAGAAGAAGCAATTCACATTGGATCCAAGACATTAACTGCTTCTACAAAATGAGGTTTCATTTCATACTCGTAAGAGACATCAACTAATGCTTTAGAAAGAGATGACGTTATGTTCCGAAACATCAGCTGACAATGCAGAAGTAGCTGATACTGCATCCATTTGAAAATGTTCTACTTTATTTTTCATTTCAGTAATCTTTTCACCTTCAGTCTTAACACATTTTCTGGAATAGTGTTAAAATTACTTACTGTATTAGCTGGACCCTGGCATCATTGATAGTTTGCACGTTCAGTTTGAGAAGAGATGATCGACTTAAGATTATGAACTGTGGTAAAATTCGAAAATTCCAATTTTATGTTCTTGATGTATATGCTAGTTATATACTTCTAAAATCTAGGTTTGGTTTGTTTTGTCGCTCTACTGTCATTTTGTGTACTCTTTAGGCTAAACAAACCGGGATTTAGAGTTTAATGTGGATTCCGAACCACTAATAAATTTCCATCTCACAGCCAGGATTCGAACCTCAAGCACCAGGCAATCGGCCATCAAGCCAGCTTAAAATCTAGGAGCTAGAAGTATTGAAAAAGCTGTCCTTTGGGCTTCTGGAGGTAAATGAAGAGTTGAGTGCCAATGTTATGACCAATGTTTCTCCAAAAAGACACAAGAGCATAAAATAGTTAAAAAACGTAGTAAATTAGTAGTGGTTGTCATGAGCTGTTCGATGCTTAGAGTTCTTTTTATTACCAATTAATTTTAAAATCGGATTTTAAGAGTTCTGAAGGTGTAAGAAACATGAATATGTGATATAATGAAAATGAAACACTAGGAAAATTGTTGTTCTAAGCAAAAGATAAATCTATATTGGATCCGATTGAACTTACAGGATATTTTAAAAAGTTACTGAAAATGGGAATCCTAGACAACATGTCGAGCACTGTGACTGCAAAACATAAAGTGAAATTTATAGATATCAATAACACAATTTTATATACTCCATATATAAAAATATTACAATATTACGTTTGCTTAAATTAATTAGTTCATTAGACTTTTGATTACGTCCATGTTCCACATATCCTTTCAGTGGGCGATTGCTCTAGACTAAATAAAATAAGCTATTCTTTTACCTTGTATACCACCAGGATGTCTTATGTTTCGGGTATAATATATATAAATTGTAGCAGTAGTGATTTTATGCAACAAAGATAATAATAAAATTTGATAAATATATGTGCCATTCTAAAAATGAATTCAAAAGTCTAATATTCAAAAGAAGCAATTAAACATGACGTGGAAAGATATTCTTTTAGGATAAATTGAAAATCTTTTCTAACTTAAAAAATGTTAAAATTCTTTAGCTTAAACGTCACCAAATTTCAGATATTTTAATTTTTTTATCTTTTTAAATGCTGGTGGGAATGGCCGAGTGGTTAACGCTCTGGCCCTGGATACCAAAAGTTTCGGTTTCGAGTCACGGCGCTGCCATGAATGTTTGTAGTGGTTTGGAATCCACTTTAAACCGTAGGTCCCGGTCTCATATGATCGATAAGCGTTGTGGGGGTAATGTTACTCCGCGTCCGTAGAATATCTTCAAGCTGCACGTACCCCCTGGGTAATGCTATGTGAGTAACGTCGCTGCAGCGCTTGCCTTAAGGCATACAAGACAACTGTCTAAGTGGTTACCAGCTGCATTAGATATAAAACCTTTTTAATTGCTAGTTATTTTATTCTATATTCTTTATAAATCGGAAATTGGATTTATTGTGATCAAGCAATCAATCAGTGAACAGTAATGACAAAATAAAATCAAAAAAAGTATAAGTTATAAATATATATACGTTGCGAAGGAAAATACTGTACCTAAATCTAACACACAGATTTTGATGTAAGGTCAATGTATCAAGTCAAATCTATTTGTATTATTCTTAGAAATGAGAGTGGTTGACAAAGAAGAAGTTATTTTCCAGTATATGGATCAAATAGCTGATATAATAGATGGATGTATTGAAGTCCGTTGCGACCAGTTTCGTTTAGTACAACAAAGTGTGTTTGAACACGCCTCTATCGATCCTAAAAATTTAACCATATATGGTTACATTGCGAGAAAGCCATTAATCACAAAATTACTGGAACGACTACGAATTTCACGAGTGGGTTCAGAGATTTTATGGGCATTATACGAGAAACTTGAGGAGGAAGCACAGAAACATCAGTATCCTACTTTAATGGATAGACTGGACACGGATATGAAGTTGAAAGTAAAAAGTTACTCGGACAGTGTGAAACGCGAAGTACTGGATGTGTATAGTTTGAAGCTTATTTTAAACCAACTACATTTTTTATGTTAGAGAAATGCCTGCCTCTATCCTTTCGAGTTATTAACAAGAATCTTTCGAAATTTTGATTTGCACAGAAAGGAACGGATCATTTTACCTACCAAAAGCAGATTTTTGAATTTTAAATGTTTCAATTTTTAATAGAATTGGACCTTTTGTTATTGTTAAGTTTTGAGCCTTGGTCTCGATTCCGAAATGGCAATGCTCGTTATGCATAAGTTTGTATTATCGGTCTGTTTTTTAAGTCTTTTTGTTACAATCTGATAATAAATATTTTATAATACTTGATTAACTTGTTTATTTAGAGTCGAGTTATTTTAATGCACAGTTGCAAAGCAACATTTTAAATAATACAAATTAAATAGGTTAAAGGTTCGATATTTAGGGGAAAGTGTTTCCTTCAAGATATATGTTGGTCAATGTAAAGGTTGATTATTAAAATTTTGCAGCAAATTTAACATAAGCCATTTTACCTTCAATTATAAAATCCTTGACATTAGCAAATTTGATGATAAATATTTATGCCACTAGTAATATATTTTGTTTGGATTTTGGAGTTTTTGATGCTTAGAGAATGGATTTATTCCAAGATTTTTTCGTGAACTAAATGGTTTAATCTCCGGAAATATGTATGCAGTATTTCAACGATATATACTTTCCACACGCCCGAATCTTAATAATGCGTATATCTCATTTAACAGTTAAAAAATAACAAAATTTTAACAAAGTCGCTGAAATTGATAAACGCCATGAATTTGCTTTAATAAGATGCGTTTAAATGTTAACACAAATCGTGAATGTATATTATTTTTTTTTTCGGAATATTTCTTTTTTCAATGGTTTCCATTTTTAAACTGTGGTTAACAATGTTATTGTCAGCATGAAAACACATTGGGATATTTGTGTGCAAATCAGGAAAGATCCCGTAACAAATTAAATTCGCAAGGCTTCCTTTTTTTTTTTCCTGAATTATTAATTTATATATACACTACCTTTGTCACATTTTATTATCATTTCTATTGTTTCATATTAAAATTATATATCATATTAAGTGCTTTTAAACTTTTTTTTTTCCTTTGTATTTATGTGTCGTGTTATGTATGCATTATTCCAGACAAATTCATAATATTATAGTTCACATTTTCTATGAAATTCTTGAATTTATGCATGTTTGAGGCAATTGTGGACATGAGTGCTTATAATAAATACACCGAGAATGGAATGTTTTTATTTCTACTATTTCGAATGTGTTTATGAAATATAGGTCCATGTAAATAAATGGATACGCTTATTAATTAATTAGGGCTTATAAGGTTTGGAGTTTTTGATTTTTAGCGAATGGAGTTATTCGAAGTAGAGGGAAAAATCTATTGAACATTATATTTGTAAGTCTCCATTTTTTTTAACTACATTTGACACATTTTATTACCATTTTTATTGCTTCATGCTACAATTATATAACCTATTCAGTTAAAATTTTTAATACGCTTTTATTAGTTTCACCTGTATGTTTGTTTGTTTGTAACTGACTCTTTGGGCTCGATTTTGCCCTACTTTAAGCGATCAGATTTAATTTAAACGTCATAGACTTATCAAGGACCGACGACACTAAAATATTTTGATAAGTTTATTATCTCAGGATGATTAGGATCGCCAGGATTAGTGATTTTATTTTAACTTATGAAGAGCAATTTAATCCATGCAGAATGAAAGTACCTAAGACGTTCAAACCTACGGGACAATGGCACAACGGATAACGCGCCTGACTACGGATCAGGAGATTCCCTGTTCGAATCCTCACTGGATCGACATATTCGCATTTAGCCTTTGTTTTATTCATAATTATCGTAAGAACTATAGTTCCAGTCCTCCTTACCGGGACCTCATTTAAATATTATAGTTTAAAAACACTAAAAAACACGCTTTTAGAGTTAATCAAACTAAAAGTAAAAAATAATTGTTAACATAAGAATAAAATGAATGTCACTGTTCTAAAAGCGTGGGGTGCTCGATATCAATCGTTATAATTTTTCACTACTTTCATTCCGAAATGCAGAGTTAGTTTAAAAATGTCATACAAAGCCCCCCACGCTTTTAGAAGAGTGACATTCATTTTCTCGTGAGTAATTTTATTCTTATGTTAACAATTATTTTTTATTTTTAGTTTAACTCTAAAAGCGTATTTTTTAGTTTTTTTAAACTATAATTTATTTTTTTCATTTATATTCAGATAACATAATTTTATGCATCATTCCAGACTAATTCATAAAATTATAGTTCAGAGTTTCTAAGAAATAGTTGAATTTATGGATGTAAAGATAATTTTGGACATGAGTGTATATTCAAATACACCGAGAACGGAATGTATACTATCAATTTAACCATTTCGCAAGATTTTTTAAATGTAGGTCCATGCTAACTAAAGTGCGACACTTAAGTTAATAAATCTCTTGGGTTTATAACTCTAACTATGATGGCAATATAATAAAAGGTTTTGTTAGTTTTTAATAACATCTGTAAGAATACTGCAATACCTGCGGCAGAATGTGTGTTGCAATATTTCAAAAAGTGTATATAATAATATGATCAAAAAGTAAGAACAATTTTCAATTTAAAATTCCTGCGGCTTACGGAAATTCATTTTTTTTCTTTTTTAGGTTGCTGCCACTGTCCTTGACATCTGTGTGAAATTTGACGTCAAAATATTCATTAGTGTTTGAGTTACGCTTGGCTGTGTGAGACGCTAAAACTGATTCCGGCGATTTTTGAAATGTCTGAATTAATTGTGCAAATAACTTGTGTTAAATGTTGTGTGCGGAAACGTATAGAAAGTTGCACAAGGCATTCGGTGAGCATTCCCATGTTCACCGGTGAATGTTTGTAGTGGTTCGGAATCCACTTTAAACCGTAGGCCCCGGTCTAATATGATCGATAAGCGTTGCGTGGTTAATGTTACTCCGCGTCCGTAGATTATCTTCAAGCTGCATGCACCCACTGAGTAATGCTAGGTGAGTAACGTCAGTGCGGCTCTTGACTTAGCATAAAAGACAACTGTCTAAGTGGTTGCCAGATGCATTAGACATAAAACCTTTCTAATTGCTAGTTATTTTATTTTATATTATTTATAAAGCTGAAATTGGAATTATTGGGATCAAGCAGTCAATCAGTGAACAAATAAAATCAGGAAAAGTATTAGCTATAAGCATATACACGTAGCGAAGGAAAATACTGCACCTAACTCTAACACACAGATTTTGATGTAAAGTCACAGAATATCAAGGTAAAGCTATTAGTATTATACTTAGAAATGAGAGTGGATGACACCGAAGCATATATTTTCCAGTACCTTGAGGAACACGCTGATAAAATAGAAGATTTTATTGACTACCGCTGCGATCAATTTCGTCTAGTACAACAAAGTGTACAACACAGTGTGTTTGAACATGCATCAATCGATCCTAAAAATTTTACCATATATGGCTGCATTGCGAGAGTGTCAGTGATCACAAAATTGCTAGAAAGACTACGAATTTCACGACAGGGTTCAGAGAATTTATGGGCATTATACATAAAACTTGAGTATTTAGCTTTGAAACATCAGCATCCTACTTTATTGGATACTCTGGAAATGGATATGAAGTTGAAAATAAAAAGTTTCTCTGACAGTGTGAAACGCGAAGTACTGGATGTGTATAGCTACAAGCTGAGACTTCAAGTTAACATAGATGCCTTCATGTATTACAACAACATTTGTGATGAACAATATATGATGATTTTTAATATAAATTATTTTAAACCAATTACATTTTTTATATTAGAGAAATGCCTACCTATATCCTTTCAAGTTATTAACAAGAATTTTTAGAAATTTAGATTTGAAAAGAAAGGAACTGATCAATTTTCCTACCAAAAGCGGATTTTTTATCTGTTAAATTTTAAATCTTTCAATTTTTAATAGAATTGGACCTTTTTTTTATTGTTACGTTTTTAGACTTGGTGTTGCTTCCAAAACGGCAATGCTCGTTATACATAAGTTTGTATTAATGGTCAGTTTTTAAGTATTTTTTTAATAATCTGATAATAAATATTTTATAATGCTTGATCAACTTTTATTTTAGAGTGGAGTTATTTTAATGCACAGTTGTGTTACAAAGATACATTTTGAACAACATAAATTAAAAAGTGTAAAGATTTGATATTTCGGGTAAAATGTCTTTATATATATTTTTAGACAAGTTTATAAGTAAAAAATTTCAGCAAATTTAATATAAATCTGTTTACCTTACAATATGAAAACTTGATCATAAATATTTATGTCTCCAGTTAATGTATTTTATTATTAAATATTTGCCATGAACAGCGAGTTATTAGAAGATTTTTTTATGTAGCAAAATGTTTCTATCCGAAAATATGGTACAGAATATTTATATAATTTAAGAAGAAATATAATTTTCTACTGCCTAGAATTTTAGAGATGATTATGTCCAATTCTTTATTTAACAATTTACAAATAATTAAAATTTAACAAAGTAACATATTCGCTGAAACATATATCCAACACATATATGCATTAAAAAGTTGAGAAGTATATTATTTGCTTTTAGCGATATGGTGTATATTTCTTATCGATTAAGGTTGTAAGAACAAGTAAAAATAAAACCAAACGATAAATTTAGTACTCGCATAATGCTAAAAGCAGGTACAAGACTTAATATAATCAAGGCTTATGTGTAACTTTTAACCCAGTATTTTCAGCAATGAAAAATTGTACGGCATGTCATAAAAAGAATTCCATTTATAAATGCTTTAACCTATTTAAAGTACATTGTCCAGTAAACTATTACGTTGTCAAAAAATTAACCTAATTAAAGGTGATTGATAAGTGGCTAAGATCTAAAACAAAAAAGTTGAAAGTACTTCCAAGTTATTTTCAAAAATTTTTAGAAATTTAAAATTGATCAATTAAGAAAGAAACTGAATAATTGACCTATCAAATGCATATTTATTATCTGGTGAATTTTTAAATGTTTCAATTTCATTTTCTTGAAAGAATCGAGCGGTTGTTAGTGTTACGTTTTGAGCCTTGGTGTTGATTTCAAAATGGTAAAGCTCGTTATACATACGTTTGTATTGTTGGTTTATTTTTTATCACTTTTCTAAAATTTGATATTAAATATTTTATAATATTTAATCAATTTGTTTATTTAGAGTGGAATTATTTTAATGCACAGTTGTGTTACAAAGAAATATTTTGAATAATATAAATTAAAATGGTTAAAGATTCGATACTTAGAGATAAATATGCCCTTTATATATTTGTTAGTCAATGCAATGGTTGATTATTAAACTTTTGCAGCAAATTTAATACAAGCTAATTTACTTTACACTATAAATTCCGGGGCATTAGAAAATTTCATGATAAACATTTATGTCTCCAGTAATATACTATTTTATTGTTAAATATTGGCAATGGATAACGAGCTATTGAAGGATTTTCATGAAGGAAATTTTTTGAGATACTCTCTACCATATTTCTAGAGATTAAAGATATACAATTGCCACAAGCCCAGAACTTCAAAGATGGGTATGTGTAATTCTTAATTTAATAGTTAAAAAATAACTAAAATTTAACAAATTTACTGAAATTGACAAATACCATGATTATGCTTTAATAAGATGCGTTTAAATGTTAACACAATTCGTGAATGTATATTAATTTTTATCGGAATATTTTTTTTCTCTAATCGTTTTCGTTTTCAAACTGTGGTTAACAGGGTTATTGCCAGAATGAAAATATGTGATATGTGTGTGCAAATCAGGAGAGATCCCGTAACATATTAAATTCGCAAGCGTTCATTTTTTCCTGAATTATTAATTTTAATGGGAACTATCTTTGTCACATGTTATAAAAAAATTCTATTGTTTTATGCTAGAATTATATATCATATTCACTGCTTTTAATTTTTTTACTTTGTAATTATGTGTCATAATGTTATGTATTATTCCAGACAAAATCATAATATTATAGTTCACTAGTTATTAATTCATAATAATAAGGTTTCAAAGAAAATAATGACAATTATAAGACAAAAACCAGAAATTTTACACGAATTTTAATTTATTATTTGAGAACATATTTTATTACTTGCAGAAATTGAATATATAATGCTAAATGACGCTTAAAATAACTTTCGTGATCATAAATGATCTTTACACACTATATGGAGAAAATTGAAGCCGTATCCTGCTTACATTTTGTAAGTCAGACGATTCAAAATGAAAAGCAAAGCACGTGACTTGATATTGACAAATTATCAATCTCAATAATACCTAACTTTGATATGCAATTTTAATTCTATGTGTATTTTAATACATAATTCTATGCATATTTTAAAGCACATAGAATTAAAATTACATGGCAAAGTTAGGGTTTATTTAAAAAAAAAAAAAAAGTGATTCAAATGATTGTTTCTGGTAATGCGTAAGGAGTTGACTGTGCTTTAAATAATCTACATTTTTACTTTTCTCATTTTTGTAAGAATTTTTTTTTCTTTGATCCATTCTGGAACAACGTCACGTTTACACATTATAAGAAAAAAAAGAAAAAATTATTAAAAAAGGCACGAAATCAATAGGACTATTTACAAATTAAGACAATTTTCTGACAGTAGCTTTTCAATAAATAAAAATTTTTCAACTGTATGTTTATAGTGGTCATAATCTAAGAATATGTTTTAAATGACAACATAATCTTAGATTTTGTTCTTTTCACAATTTTTGATATGAAATTTTTTTTTCTTTGCATTTTTTTCTTTCGTCCATACTGGAACAAATCCATGTTTAAGCATCATAAGGAAGACAAAGATAAAAATATTACTAACAAAACAAAAATTATTAGGAATATTTACAAATTATTAAAACTATTTACAAACAGTAGAAAATTGTTTTCTATCTAGGACAATTCGTAACTGAAAATTACTATGACTAATGTAAATTTAAATAAACTACAGTAGATTTTTATATCAGGGTGATAAATCTATTAAATGATACATCAACAAAGCGCTTTGTATTTGGATATACTAATTGCAATAAATGCATCCAATGCCATCCAATAATCATTGTTGGCGTTACTTTCACCAATAGTCACCATTAGCAGGCATTTTGGCGTCTATTTAGAATCCAAACATAAACGCTGGAGCCTTCGTCAATAATCGGAGGCTCATTTATTCTTCGCCGCCGGCGATATGAGTTTGGTCGGAGCGCCAAATCATGTTAAGAGCGTTTCTCGAAGACTGCTTGTTTATGCTAATTCCCCTAACTTGCTTCCCCGCCAAGGCATTTGTGGGCAGAATGCTGTCTTGTAGAGGCTCTGAAGTGACCGGCTAGTTTGTTTGGGTGTGTATTGATTGAAGGGGCATCACTGGTGCTGTTGGTTTCTGGTTTGGGATTGATTATGGAATGCTTTGTTTGAAGAGTGTCTTGACTGTAATGCTATTATGGGGAAGTGATTTCAGAATTCTTATATTGTGTAATATGTTTTCGAATTCATTCCTTAATAAATAATATATTATTTTTAAATGTTTTATTTTATGTTAATTGACAGAATTTTAGAACTAAAGTTACTACCGATGTAAGTTAAAAATTAATTGTGGTAGTACTTATAAACTTACATCGGTAGACATTAAAAGGAATTCTGCAAATAATTTAATTATTTTATTTGAATTCCACTCCAAATATATTTAAACAAATTAGTTCTTTAAAAAAATATTATTGCATTTAAGTTACTTGTTTTCATATGTTACTTCCTTATTAAATAAAAAATAATAAGAAATGTCTATTTTTTTAATTTACAAACTATTACCTAAAATTAATGCATCTCCCGCATTAAGAAAATAGTGTCATAAATATTCATTTCCTTGCATTTTTGTAGCTTTTGTCTTATAATTCATCAAAATAATATATACCACAATCCTTCGACCAGGACATCACCACTGTTTGATCAAAATAATATAGATTTTGTAATTATTTAACAACAGATAAACAGCAATTTAATTCTGAAAAAGAGCAAATCGGGAATTATATTAAAATTGGCAGTATATTTCATTTCGTTCAATTGTTAATACGGATTCAGATCGAATTATTATTTTCAGAAAATTGCAGATTCATTAGTAAATATGACAAAGAGTTTAAAGAGCCTCGCATTTTCAATCCATTTAACTATGTAATTTTCCAACTTTTGTCCCCAGATGACACACGAAATGTGAGAAATATTCTTTCCAAAGTCTTGATGGAAGGTAATTCCTTTGACTCATCAATTTTTCCATTAATGATGTTTTCTTGGCAATCATATACAGTTGGCCGACATACATGACACCGATGTTCGACTATAAAAAACATGGGTTCAACTAGAAATCTTACTTAACTACAACCGTATGTTTTGACAACTATTCCAGCCACTTTTCTAAATTTCTAAAAAAATCATAAAATCATCAGTTTTTTCTATGAGTTTTGTAAAGATTTCTGCAATTTTCATTTTCTCATAATTTCTGTAATTTCATTTTCTCAATCCATATTTTAGCAATCACAGATTTAATTGTTTACTTCTCAAATTTGATTATCCTAAAGGACTTTGACACAATCAATTTAAAGCATTAATAATATCTTGTGTTATGCTACATTATTGTCAGGAGGTTATTCAAAATAAAAATACGTATATATATATATATACTGAAAAAAAATGAACAATATTAGTTGGCGCATTTAAGTAGGACATATTTATTCAAACTTCTGAACTTTTTTTCATCTCCAAACACTAATACATTATTTTCACAATAGAACTGAATCCTCTTACGCAGCCAAACGACTTTAAATAAAGCACCAAACGATTTAATTTCACTCCTTCCGTTCCAAAAAGCAAAAACAAAACCAGATCCAATCCCATTAGCCGAAACCGAAAACTTTTCTACCACGAAATTCCTATCTTGCCGAGCGACAAACCTACTCTGTAACCGTAATCAAAAGGTTAGTTCGTGTTGGGTTACTTTAATTATTTTGTTCTTTTTCCCACAACACCCTCCTTTCCCCCTCCGCCCCTCTGGTATGCTAAGCACTTTCACTTCCAAGACAACAATGCTCACACCTGACGGAGCAAAGGGTCGAGGACGAAAAAATCCAAGATATCTTTTGCTCGAAAGACAATCGCGTTTCCCGCAGTTTCTCGGGAAAGGGATGAACAGCCTCATCTCCCCCACCCACCCACCTCCTCCCTCACACAGAAAGCGATCACCCACCACTTCATTACTCGCTTCAATAAATGCTAATTACAGTAATTAGCCGAGTTAAAGGAACTCCTTTTGTATTGTTTGAACAGTGATTGCCCCAATGCAGAGATTACATAAACTCGCTATTGTACCGACACCCAACTTGCGAAGGGAATTTACGGTTTTTGATGAGCGAATTGGAAGCAGCAAGTTGAAGTAAAATCGAACTGTCTGCTTCGCTGAGGATTTAAAATTGAAGCTGAGCTGATAAAGAAATATACAGCTTAGAGTGCTTATTTTCTTATTGATATTTTACTAATACTCTTATCAATTCTTCTTTGATAATATTTGAAATTTTCATTGTTTTCAGCTGATCTCCCTCTTTTTGTTTAAAATGCTTTACATTATATATTAGTTAAAAGAAATTAAAATTATAATTTTTTTTAATTCTAGGAATTATCATTCACTTTTCATTTCTTACTTTGAACTATATATATTAACTTTCTTGAAAATTATGTCAACTTTCCATAACTTGTTTATAATTGTTCAACCAAAATTCCATAACGTATTCAGCCAAAATTCCATATCTTGTTCAGTATAAAATAATCTATAACTTGTTCAGTCAAAATTCAATAGCATATTCAGCCAAAATTCCATATCTTGTTCAGTCAAAATTCCATAACTTGTTCAGTCAAAATTCCATAACTTGTTCAGTCAAAATTCCATAACTTGTTCAGTCAAAATTCAATAACTTGTTCAGCCAAAATTCAATAACTTGTTCCATAACTTGTTCAGTGAAAATTGTTGTCATCTAAAGACCTACAACAGATGTGTGATATCTTCAGATAGACAATGCATTATTTTCATCTTCTTCAATGTTGCAATAGTCCCATTGTGGGCCAAGGCCTTCTGCCTACTTCTAATTGCGAGACAGGAGATATTTTCTTTTACGGGGAAAATTTGTCATTACTACGTCAAACGCTCTACAATCATATTTAGACCAGGACCTACTGTTTAAAGTGGATTTGGACCACTGCAAACATCCATTGCATGGCTGGAATTTGAACACGAAACCTGTGGCCGAAGCCAATGAGCCCTGTTGCAAGAGTCGATATAGATTTATACCAATAAAGCAGCAATGGAATTTGCTGTAAATCATAGTACATTCTGCGATGTTTATGATTGAATGTCTCGTATAGACAGATAGCCTCTATACATCATCTATAGGTTTATGTAGCGTATTCAAGTACAGAACACAAAATGTACAGTAATTAATTTTAAAAGTTTTTATGAAAGGCCTTATTTCATTCTCAAGAATGTAATACAATAAGGCCAAGTAATGCATTTTAAATAACGCTGAATCTTCTACGAGATTATCAAACTTAGTAACGAAAGACAAAAGACAAATTGCCCAAGGTTCGCGAAACAAAGTAGCAAAATAAACCAAATAACAAAAAAAAACACGCCAAACTTCAGTAAAGAATTTTTATCTTACTTAGCATTAAAAAAGAATCTCAAAAAATTAAAAATTATCACTAAAAATAATTTTATGCGATTTAAAAAATGATTTTATGAGTCATTTTACTTTTATAATAATAACAATAATAAAACCCCGTGAAGAAGTGTTTTATAATGCTTACTTTTATTTCGCTCTCAATTTGTACAATTAACTAGTAAAAGCTAATTTTATTTATTGTTCTTTTCAAATTCTAACAGACATATCAAGACAACTTTAAACTGATTAACAGACAAAACATTAAAACCGTCTACACAAAATATATAAAAATTAGTTGTACTCATGGGATTATATTTTGCTAAACATTGGTTTTTATAAATTTTTAAGAGACAGCAAAAAAGAAAGTTAAGCTTTTTGAATATTTCAAAATAAAGCTTGTAACTCTAACATTGTTATGACTTAAATTAGCAATTACTTTTGAAACATTATGATCATATTGTTGAGAGTAACAAAGATCAAATAGTGTGAATATTTGAAATAAGTTTTAAAAATTACAATGAATAAAGAATTTTTTGAAAAATAAATAATTTAATCCTTGTGTTAGATTTATTGCTACTTTAAAACACCATTATATCAAGATTGCTCGAAATATATTCATGGTAATATTAATGAGAATTTTGAATTTATTCTTGAAATAAAGTTTAATTATTGACTTTATGTGTTACGCACAGAATTTTATAAAACAGAAAAAAAAGTTACTCATAAACTAATAGTAATGGTGTAGTTATCGTCGAGAAGGAAGCAGTTTCAAACACGCTGACGGCTGAGTTACAGTCACTGCTTTCAAAAATGAGAAGATTGAAGGCTGATGGTATAACCTCTATCCGTGCATCATGCTTTAATAAGGGAGTTAATAACAAAGTTACAACTGACCAATTATTTTGTTTTCAAAAACTCTTTAATTAAACTTCCAAATTTACTTCATGGTCTTTCAAAGAAATCCCTTCGGGACACAATGCACTTATGCCAACTTTTTTCTCAATCCTCAATGCATGTTGAAAAGTCATCGGCAGGGATGGCCTTCAAAGGGCGCGGCGAATCACGTTAAATCTCTTCAATCGACTCAAAGCGGTGTCCCTGGAGTGGTCTTTTGAGTTCAGGCAATGGCCAAAAGTCGAACGGTGACAATACGGTGGTTGTGGAAGGTTATGGGTTTCATATTTGGAAAAGGTCATGAAGAATCAATGCAACTGAAGAGCTGGCGCATTCAATGTTTTCGGTACCAATCGAGATTTGACGCGTTTGAGGCCCAAAATGGTCTTGACCGAACCTTTCGAAATTCCAACATCATCAGCAAGATCTCTAATTGTAAATCGACGGTTTTCAATCACCAAATCTTTAATTTTTTTACGTGAGCTTCGTCCGTTGAGGTTGATCGTCGACCATAGGCCTCTTCGTCTTCAACGCGTTCTCTGCCTTCTTTGAACTCTTTATACCATTTGTAAACATTTCTTTCCCATATATTAATGCTCACCGAATGCCTTTTTCAACATTCTATACGTTTCCCCAAACAAAATTAAACGCAACTTCTTTGCTCAATTAATTCAGATATTTCAAAAATCGCCGGAATCAGTTTAGCGTCTCACAAAGCCAAGCGTAACTCACACACTAATGAATATTTTGACGTCAAATTTCCCACAGATGTCAGGGACAGGGACATCAACCTAAAAATAAAATTGAAATTCCATAAGTCCCGGGAATTTTAAATTGAAAATTGGTCTCACTTTTCGCACACAGTAGTATACTAACCACACAACTAAGATTTCGGGTTTCACACATACATGGACCTAACGGCACGAGCAGTGGACACACGTTTGCCCAATTTTGAAGTGCACTTATTAGCAATTGAGACAATATGTGCAGAATGTCTTGCAATGACAGTCAGTATTATTAGGGAGGGGATTTCCGGTTTTTCCGCCGCACGACATGCAAATGCGGGGTAGTTGCTCCTAAAAATTTTTCCCAAAGGCCCTGTCCACTCCTCATCAACCATCGGTGGATTCCTCATGGGACACATAAGTTGTGCTGTAGGCTCACCGATGTTCAAAAAACCCAATGAATATTTTGCAATTATGCTGATATTATTTTAAAATAAATGGGGGACCTGATGGCCGAATGGCTAGCGCTCTGGTGTTCGGTACCACAGGTATCGGGTTCAAATCCCGACTCTGCCATGGGTGTTTGTAGTGATTCGGAATCCACTTTAAGCCGTAGGTCCCGGTCCTAATAGGATCGTAGAGCGTTGCGGGGCCATTGTTACTCCGCGTCCGTGGCTTACTATCAAGTATTAAAACAGACATTAATATTGCAATTTTTCAAAAAAATTAGTAATTTGTTGGATAGCCTTTGGCCTTTATAACAGCTCTCAATCTAGATGGCGCTGATTTTACTAAATTTTGAGAGACAGAAGATGGTATTTTCTGCCACTCCTCCAAAAGGGCTTTTTTTTAGATCATTCTTAGTTTTGATCTCTTGCTTTCTAATTTGGCGATTGAGTTAATCCCACAAGTGTTCAATGGGATTAAGATCAGGTGACTGCGGTGAGGTTTTAGCTGTTTTCGCACGTGATATAGCAGTCATTCCCGAACAACCCGAGCAGTATGTTTAGGATCATTATCTTGTTGGAAAGTGAAGGTTCCATCGAGTTCCAATTTAGAAGCACTTTGTATATATTCAAATAGCTATATTGATTCATTATTCCGTCGATTATAACTAAATTTCCTACTCCAGTTGCTGCCATGCAACCCCAAACCATAATCGAAGCACCACCGTGTTTTACATTCCTCTCATGTTCTTTGATTCTATAGCTGCATTTGCTTTCCTCCAAACTTTTTGGTGTCCATCTCACCCGTGGATGTTGAATTTACTTTCATCCGAAAAAATCACGGAATTCCAAAAATTTGTGTCCTGCTTTACATTTTCTTTTGCAAAATCTATTCTCTTTTTGCGATTCACTTTGCTAACAAATGGTTTTCTTCGCATATTTCGACCATGGTATCCTGCTTTCCGTAACACACGGCGAATTGTTTCAAGATTGCATGACTTCGCAAAATTGTTTTTCACATCAGTTGTCAATTTTGGTGCGCTAATCGTCGGATTTTTTTTTCACATTTCTAACAATAATTCGCCTTTCTCGATCGGTCAAAATGGGCGGTAGTCCTGTTCTTAGCAAAGTGTACATGACCTTAACGGCTCGTGCAGTTGAAACACTTGCTACATTTTGAAGTGGAAAATTGGATGCATGCATTTTTTTCGGTCAAAGTAAGTGTCGTTTTATCGTCGCAGTATTCGTGTATTTCCAAAGACAATGGAAAAATGTGTAGCTAGTATGGGGGTGATACTTTGAATAAATAATTTTTTGCATTTATTTTGAAATTTGCAATTTTTTATTGACAAAAAAATCCTAAAACCTAGTTGCGCACTATCTAGTACAATACATAACCTCCATTACATTTTTTAAATAAAATGTGCTAAACTTTTTCTGGCAAACATTTGAGAAAACTGAGAATTGTCCTATCCTTATTGAAAGAATTGTAAAAAAGATACATTCTGAGTATTTTATTACGAAAATTATAACATAGTTATCATCACACAGAAATAAATTTTATGAAAAACTTCATCAACCAATCCTAAATCCCACCCAAAACATGACCATGACACCGAAAACCTCAGAAGCCTAAAGACATAAAATTCAAATATATATATATAAAAAAAAAAACGCAATCCCTTTCACAATCCTTTTCCCTTCGTAATCCTACATAAGCCGAATGCGTCACTTACTCGTGTTGCTAACAACGTGAGACCAGATGTCAAATTGTTTTCGAAATGACGGCACATCTGAAAAATTAAAAGAATCTCGTGAACATTGACTTCCTCTTTAATCCTGTTTGTTTTCTGGATCAGATTTAACTGCAGGAGAAAAGTCGAAATGGAGTTCTCTTTGAATGATAACAAAGTGAAGGATTATTTGATAAATACTTTTGATTTTAATCTAATGGTCTTTTCTTTAAGCTGATGGTTTAATGGATATGTGGTTTTTTGTAGTGTGTGCGACAACTGATCTTTAAATATCTGTTGTATCGCTTGAATAGAAAGTATTTTAATGATGGATTTGTTTACATTTGAATAATCTTCAAACTGAAAAGGTCTTGTTGAGGGCAACCTACTTAAATTACTTTTTAATATTATCAATTGATAAAATAGCTTAATACTGCAAAGTTATGGTCTTTTATATATGTTGCGTATTTATTAACTTTATGAAAAAATTTGAGAAATAAAAGTAAATTTTTGTTTAAATTCTTAATTTAAAAACTTTAAAATATTTTTTTGAAAATATGAAGTTTGTTTAAGCAATAGTTATTAAGTATCTTTAAAATAGAGGATTAATTAGACATAAGCTAATTTCAATTACTTATTTAGCTATTAATTACGTAATTCTGACGATGAAATTGTATTGTGAGTGCATAATTTAAACCATTTTCTGGAATACTAAAGTAAATTGAACGGAGCTTTTACTTTGCTCTACAATAATATAAGATATTATGGATTAATTAATTTTCCTTAGCAGGATACATATTAACAGGGTAAGTGTGTGCATAATTATATAGAATACGTATTGCAGCATTTAAATTATCTGTATCTAGACTAATAAATTCCATACTTTGAAGTTTATACAGCATTTGCAAAATTCTTCTTTATAAAGCATCAATATTTATTATTTTTAAATTTCAATATGCGTATATCATTAAGAAAAGAATTTAAGTTAATAAAAAGCAGCTTTTTTGTTGTTTAAAAAAATTAACATCACATAATCGAAGTTCCGATAGCTCCAATTTGTTATATCCTATTCTGTGATAACTATATTAACGTCTTATTTTAAAATTATTTTTGTAAGGATATCGAAATATCTTGTTGGAAACTCTTGATTTAACAAAACTTTCCATATCTTATTGATATCTATTCCTGAATCAAAGTATCCTGATCTATAAGCCATCTATCTTTTTTCTCTCATTTCTTGGATGTTTTTCAGGTAGTGCACATTTTATCCGCCAACTAGATCTTTTAATTGTATTTCCATACCATGGAATTGTAAGTTTTAATTCACTGTCTTATCACAGATACGATATAAAAAAAAATCTCAATACCGCGAGCTTACATTATATGTTGTATCTAGATAATACATCTCCAAAAACGTATCTTTAAATGGACAATATTATTGCTGCCTGTTTCTCAAAAAGTTTTAAATAATTTCAATTTAATTATATTTAATAACGAGTGTGATGGAGTGGCAACTTTTTCTTTTCTTTTTCATTAAAAACAATTGAAAAAAAATTTCAAGAAATATTACTTTATTGTTCCTACTTCACAAAATGGCTATTTATTTCAAAATATTATTTTCATAGATACTTCCTTAAGAAAACCAGAGAAGAACTAAAAAGAGCATTATTGCATTCTTAATATTGTTGAAGTTGAAATAGGTAATTCGTTACGTTGAAATAAAAGATTGCTGTTTATAATATTGCTTGAGAAAATTTCGCTATATTAATTATATAATTGCATTAATTATTTATAAAGTTTTTCTTGATAATTCTATTCTTTATTTCCTACAATCCTATTTTACCTATAATGCTATTTTTCTTAAAATCTTATATTTCCTATAAAAAAAAGAAGGAAAAAAAATCAGAATTTTTAAATAAAAAATTTTTTTTACAGCAATAAATACGGCATCTGTTTCAGAAGTTCTGATAGTTTATGTAGTTAACAGTTTTATTCGTAAAGCAAACACATGAAAATTGTGTACCACTAACAAGTGTTTGCAGAGGATTTAAAAAAAACTCACAATATAACAATTTAATTGAAACGCCATTTACTACACATGCAATATCAAGATAGTCTTGATAATCTACCTCTTGTACTTGGCTATCACTCACGTTTATTCCACAGTGAAAATTAATACAGACACAACTGATTTAATATTATTCATCCAACGAAACACAGCCTACATGACTAGGATTTCCAAGTCTTCCCTCCAATCCTCAAGATTCTTTGTTGAAACAACCATTGTGTCTCTTTCTTTAAAGTACAAGCATTCATCAAATAAATAGACGAAATTTTAATCTCCAAACCTGTGTTCTTGAGTTAAAATGGAGCAATCGATTGCTTGGTTTGGAGGTTTAAGGATGTACTAATTATACTAGGCAATTAAGGGAGCTACACAGACCCAAATTGCTCCAATTGGACAACTCTATCTTATCTTCTTTAAACAATTCCTTGACTGCTCAAAGCATCCAATTAAGGGTGGAAGACTTCGATTGCAGTCTCGAGAGAATGTTTTGAATGGTACATTGGAACATTCGAAGCCAAACAAACAACACTTCTAGAAAGGTTTGAATGCGTATAGCACTTATTTCCTGTGCTGGTGCACAGAATAATTCTAATTGTTTCTGTGGCGTTAAAATGTGAGACACCATATTAAAGTTTTATGATGTTGAAGAGAGGAGAAAGGCAAACAAATATTTTTGCAATTTATCAAACGGATTTTCAACATGTCTCTTCTGGTCATTAAAAAAATTTTGATTAAGTGATTTTATAACGCACATATAGCTCTCAAATGAGTTTTAGTAAAAACAATTATGAAAATCGTACTAAATTTATGAATTAATATTTGATCTTCGTAGAATAGAAATTAGTCTTTAAGCAATTATATTAATTGAACCATTTGTTAAATTTTAACAATCTCTTAAATAGACTCTCTTAATAGACTTTTAAAGTAATAATAATATATCTTTGTCTACAAATAGTAAAAATAAATAAACAAAGAGAAAAAAGAGTTGAATAGATATAAAATCAACCAAGAAATAATATCTTAACTTGTATCATAAAAGAAAATAATATCATTAAACACAAAAGTAAAAAAAAATAACATAATTCTTATAATTATAATTTTGTAACTGAGATGTCGATTAAGTGATGTGTTATTGTTTAAATAACTATTATACTACTGAATTACTAAAGGTTTCAATTATAAATTTTTTTTTTACTTCTATTAAAAACATATTTCAAAGAATATGTATATTTTTTGTTTTGATTGTTATATTTATCAACTTTGTTATTGTTTTATTATTTTCTATTATACTTTAAAAATTTCTTATATAATTTATTTATAGCTTTACTAAATATGATAAGGACTCATCTTATTTTGCATCCTCTCACAAAATTATTTATGTTCTAAAAAAATTCTGTTTAGTAGTGAGTGAGTGTGACAAGGTCTACGACTTTTCACAAGATTAGGCATTAAAAATGCTTGTTTTAAATCGCCTTGAAATTCAATATCTAGTTTATATATTTGTTTGTTAAATAAAAATTAGAATGATTGAAACTAAATTCAACCATAAGAAAATATGAAGTGGAAGCAAACAAATGAGCACTATTTGAGAAAGTTTTTGTCATTTATTATTATCATTGCTTATAATTATAAGTATCAAAATTTATCACTATCATTGATTTTGTTTTTTTTAACATTTAGGTCGGATATAATTGAAATTAACAGAATAAAGCAATATGCATTGAAGTTTATAATCTTTAATCGACCTTCAATTGACCTCTAACACTGTTATATCGACCTTTAAAACTGCTATATCAACCCCTTAACACTATTATATCGACTTCAATCACTGTTATATAAACTTTAATCACTATTATATCGTCCTCTAGCACTATTATATCAAACCACTAACACTATTATATCGACCTCAAACACTATTATATCGACCTCAAACACTATTATATCGACCTTTTTATCGGCCCCTAACACTGTTATATCGACCTCAAACACTATTATAACGATCTTTAACACTATTATATTGACTCCTAACTCTATTACATAGAACCTTTTATCGAGTTATTGTTTAAAACACCTTTTTTTAAAAAATTCATTAAAAAATAATCCAGTTAGATCAAATTGTTTGCTTTTAAGGAATAAATGATAATAATTAAATGGTCACCATAAGTGAATTTTTGTCCCTAACAAATATATTTATTAAACTTTTGAGAAAAAATAATGAACAAAAAAATTATTACATAGAAGTGTTAAAAAAAATAAAACTTTTTTAATTTCTGTATTGCCACAGTATTTAATTCCTCATATTGATTATTATAGCATCTGTTAAGATGTACCAACAGACAAAAATTCCGAAATGTATCGGTTCTTATAGCACTAAACTCAGATTTAAAATACCTCGTAAGTGTATTTTCTTGTGCAGGAAATAACTTCTTGGATATTTATTTCTCCTGCAGTAAGCTCTGGAGATTTTAGGGCAGAAATAGAGCACTTTCTAAGAAGATAACACCCGTTTCGGGTATATTTTTTTCACATAATTTTTTCGACTTAAGGTTCTTTCACATTTTCATCAAAAGTCTCTCACATTTTATGACTTTCATAGGGATATCTGGTAAGAAAATCGGATCTCTTTTTATGCGTTTCTGAGGTGAGTTTAAAGGATATAAGTTTTTTAAGTGTGCGAACTCTTTTAAGGTCTTTGATATCGATAGTCGTAAATGTGTTTTGGATCGTTTCAGATAGAACTGGGTCTCGGAAGAAATGCGATTCATAAAAAAGTACTAGAAGAGCGGAAATGTTGTATTAAAAAGACACGCCGAAAATATAAAATGGGTGAAAATATTGTTATGTTTGTTTTAGCAAAAATAAATGCACGTATTTGAAGAAAGTCTAATCAAAGGTATAAGCACAAATAATAGGATATTTGATGTAATATTTCACCTAAAGATTTATTATTTTACCATAGCAATAATTACGGGGAAGTGGTGTTGTGAAAAGAAGTTAAAGTATAGAAATCAAATGGCTTATACTCAGTTCTGCTGTAGGCCTCGCCCTAGTTTGGTTCATATAGTAATTTTGATTTATATTCAGCATTACATTTAATAAATCTAATAAATAAGTTTAAAAATACAAATTTCTTTAAAATTTCATAACATTTTTACCATTAAAACTTTTTAATGAAATTTTAACTGATTATTTTTCAAAAATTTCTCCAGTATGAAATTTGACGCATTATAATTATTTATTCGTTTAAATTAACTATGTAAAACAACAAACGAAGGAATAAAATATATTTTTTTTAAATTTTATTTTTTACCCTAAATTAATATTTCATGCATAGAGTTATCAAACACATTATGAGAAATAGTCAGAAAATAAAACAAATATTTATAATAACACTTAAAAAAACTGAATGATTTTAAGTACGCAACCAATAACAAAATTAAAAAATATATATACTTAAAAATTTTGAATCGTTAAAATAAATAAAAAATATATAGGTTAAATAACCGATACATCATTTTGTTTTTATCGACTCGTGGGCAATTTGGCACTAGATTATTCTAAAACATTCTTGCTCTTTGATTTTTATAATTTACGCCTGGTGTACTAGACACGAAAGCTATATCGTTAATAATATCAATAAAACAGTTATTTGAAGTAAAAATTGCTTTATAAAAATAATTTTAGTACTTTCCAGGATTATATGGCATTAAAATGGATATTATATATCATGATTGCTGAAAATTTTATTAATTCGAGACTATATACCAAATTTAATCTTTTGTGTCTTACAAAAATTCTGTATAGAAATTACAGCATAATGAATAAACATTATAATTATAATCTTTTGCACTTTACATTTAAAAAAAATTTTTAAAAATATCACATTTATGCATAGATGCATATATATTTACAAATCCCTCGATATATAATGACATAGAAAATCGTATATTATGCACTAAAAATTGGTATGATTTAAATGTAACTTTAATTGATACGATAGGAATACGATTGATAGAAACTTTAATTAATTTAATTTTACCAATTTGGTGAATTTTTATTCAATAAATATTTATATTAAAAATAAAATAACCATTTACATTGTTAAAAAGCATGAATAGTTTTTAAAAGATGAAATAAATAATCGAAAAGGAAAATTTATGCACATTATAAAGATTTTGAGCACATGCTTAGGACTGTTTTCACAATACATAAGTAAATAAAAACAACACTCTAAACAAATACTCAAAGGTATTTAAAGTTATTTTTATAAAAGTTATTTTTTGTTATTTTTTAACGAAAGTGATAAAAACTGCACCATTTTGAGCATTAAAATGAAAAATTAAATTTACAATATAGCTCTAAGAATAAGCAGATATAAAAATCAAACTGGTATAAAAAAAACCATAAGAAAGATAAGAGATTTTGATTTAAAAAACCCTACAAATACTCGACGTAATATATTTTAATCCTAAGAAAAAGTATAAAAAGGCTTTTGATTCTTCCAATTAAAGATTGTTCAAAATTCCTTGATGTACTGGTCTTCTAGAACTCTTTCTAACATCAGAGCAATTAAAGCGTCCATAGCTATTTCGTACTAGTAACCCTCAAGGAAAAACTCATGACGAAGATTTTCTCTTTGTTTCACAAAAGCATCATTGCTGCCAAATACTTTTTAATCCTCTATTTCTTTAATTATGATTTCTCTCGCTAATGTACTTATTTATATGTGAACAAATGCATTGAAGAATAATTCTTATTTATATCTTTAATGTTCATTCTCGTGAATATTCATTTAATATTTTAAGAGACGAAAATTTTGATTGGAATAAAAGTTCTGGATTATAATTCTCCTTTTTAATATAGTGTTAAAATTTCATTTTTTTTTATTAGAAATTTTGTTAACTGTATTCACTTCTAGTACAGCTTGTAACTAGTGAATATGTAAATTAATTTTAAAGCGAGAAATAAACTGAAATCTATTAGTTCTAAAAAGGAAGCAAAAGAATTTTAAGGATTTTTTTTCTCATTTTGATAATTTCCATTCAGAGAATAAAACAATTTTAAAAACATAATAATTTCAAACGAAAAAATATGAAATAAAAAAAATGTGAAATTTTTGGATTTAGGAATTTGTGAAAATAAGACAGGTCACAAAATGATAAAATAAGTTGGCTTATTTTAGAAGGTATTTTCCTTATTATAAAAGAAATTTCCAAATAGAAATAATTGTAAATTCAAATTCAAGTACATGTTATTTATTAAGAGCAAATAATTCAATTTTTTTAACTGCATCATTTTATTAAAATTCGCTGCATTTACAAGAAATTAAAAATTGAAGGAGTACTGTAAAAATTAAAGTATTTTTAGACATGTAAATCTAAAATATGTGTAAAATCTGTCAATAGCTTTTGAAATTTATGTACTAAATAGTCCAATTATTTCCTGTGAATTTTTTTTAGTAATTTTTGAATGAATATAATTATAATTAATTGAATAGTTGTGATGCAAAATTTATCGAAAATCTCTTGTTATTGTCAACCTCTTGTATTCTAAAAAATATTACGAACCTCAAGCACTATTGTATTGCCCTAAATTTATTATATCACCCCCATCCCCCTAAATCCGTTAAATAGACCCTTTATTGACTTAGGGTCTAAATCAATTTTTTTTCAAATTTAAAGAAAATAATCCAGTTTGTTATTTTTTTCATTTAGGGAATAAATTAAATGGTCATCATTGTTAAATTTTTGTCACTATGATATTTTTTAAACTTTGAGTAAAATAAAATGAGTAAAACAATTTTCACAGTACAGTTTCAAACTAAAGAAATCAATTTAGTTTCCATGTTGGCACATTATCTAATTCCTTATATCGATTATTATAACATCTGATAAGCAGTAACAGCAGAGAAAAATTGCAAAATAAGTCGATTCTTGCAGTACGAAACTCAGATTTAAAATATCTTTTAAATGTATTTTCTTGTGCAGGAAACAACTTCTTAGATATTTATCTCTTCGGCAGTAAGTTCTGGAGATTTTAGGGCAGAAATATGGCACTTTCTAAGAAGATAACACCCGTTTCAGGTTTTTTCTCCACATCATTTTTTTCGACTTAAAGTGATGGAGAGAAAAAAGGGTTCTTTCACATTTTAATCACATTTTACGGCTTTGATAGGGATACCAGGTAAGAAAATCTGATATCTTTTTATGCGTTTCTTGGGTGAGTTTGTTTGTTGTTGTTTGTTTGTTGTTTCTTATCCCACTTGGCTGGCCAAGCCCACGAGCCGACACGTACTCATGATTGAAGGGGAAGGAAGCAGCTTCTGTTGTGATGGAGCATCCGTAGGTAGAAGCCTGACTTTTGCTCCGTGACGCTCTTACAGTCATAGAAGACCGGGACCTACGGCTTAAAGTGGATTCCGAACCACTACAAACATCCATGGCACCGCCGGGATTCGAACCCGAAACCTGTGGCACCGAGCGCCAGAGCGCTAGACACTCGGCCATTCAGGTCCCAAATTTGCCAACGGCACGCAGTGTTCCCAGGTGGTCACCCACCCAAGTACTGACCGCGCCCAATGATGCTTAACTTCGGTGATCTAACGAGAACCGGTATATTCAGCATGGTACGGCCGTTGGTGAGTTTAAAGGATATAAGCTTTTTAAGTGACCGAACTATTTGAAGGTCTTTGATATCGATAGTCGTAAATGTGTTTTGGATCGTTTCAGATAGAACTAGGTCTCGGAAGAAATGCGATTCATAAAACAGCTATAAGAGCAGAAATGTTATATTTAGAAGAATGTAGAAAAGTATAAGATATGTAAAAAAAATTGGTTTTATATTTCTATTAATAAAAATTAATACACGTATTTGAAGTCAGTCTGATCAAAGGTTTTTTTCCTTCTTTCTAATGCAGCTGTCAAATAGACTGTAACCTTTTAATGCTATAAGTGCTCCACAGACGTTACTCACTTTGCATTACCGAGGCGGCGCGTGTAACTCGAAGATAAGTCACAGAAGCGGAGTAACAATGCCCCCGCAACGCTTTACGATCCTATTAGGTGGGGGACCTACGGCTTAAAGTAGATTCCGAACCACTACAAACATCCATGGCACCGCCGAGATTTGAACCTGATACCTATGGTACAGAGCGCTAGCCACTCAACCATCAGGCCCTTGTCTAATCAAAGGTATAAGCACAAATAATAATATATTAGATTTAATTTTTTTACCCTAGCGCCGGGAAAGGGGATGAGGTACGGAGAAATTAAGTGAAAGTGTAGAAATCTAATGTCCTATCCCCAGTTCAGTTCTAGGCCTCTGCCTCATTTTAGTTCGTATAGTAAGTAGCTTTTAAATTTTATAAATTATTAATAAATATATTTAAAAATTAAAATTTCAAAACATATTTACAATTTAATTTTCGAATGAAATTATTTCTCATTTTTAAAAAAATTTCTCAAGTTTGAAATTTGATGCTTGTAATAATTTTGTTCTTTTAAATTAACTATGTAAAACAACCAAAAACAACTAAAATTAATTTTTTTTTAATTTTAATTTATTGACTAAAATTATTCCATACATAGAGTTATGAAGCAAACAGAAATAGTCAGAAAATAAATCAAATATTTATAGTAACTACTAATAAAGCCGCATAATTTTAAGTACACAACCAATCATGGAATTAAAAAAATATTAAATTAAAAAAAATAATAATAATAATCAATAAATATAATATTTTTTACATACATAATTTTTTTTTTTATCGTGAGCACTTTAACTTAAGCCATTCGGTATTAGTTTATAATAAAACATTCCGGCCTACAGATTTTTGTTACATATGCTCCGTATAAACAAAAAACTAGAAACCTATAGCATTAATAAAATCACTAAAGCAATTATTTGAAGTCAAAAAAGGCTATATAAAAAGCCAGTTTAATACTTTTCAATATTATATGATCCCTCAAAACATTTCAATGCATTAAAATTGATATTTTATATCACGATTGTAGAATTATAATCTATTATACACATATTATAATTTGTGTTTTACAAAAGTTTTATGTAGAAATCACAGCATTACGAATAAAAATTATCATTATATCTTTTTGAGATATACTTAAAATAATTAAAACATTTTAGATTTATGTATATATATAAAAATCCATTAGTATGTTATCATATAGAAAATCGTATATTGCATATATTAAAAAGTAGTATGGTTTTAAATATGACTTTCATTGATATGATTAATAATAACTTTAGTTATTTTAATTTCACCTTTAGTTTGGTAACATTTAATATTTGATATATTAAATGTTACCAAACTAAAGGTGAAATTATTAAAATTATATTATAATTAATTTTATAATTACTAAAGTTATATTAAAAAGAATTAATCATTTACATTGTTAAAAAGCATGAATAGCATTTAAAATAATCAAAAAGAAAAATATATGCACATTATTAAGATTTTGAACACTGGTTTAATGGACTGCACTTTCAATACAGTAATAACTAAAAACAAGGCTCTTCTTAACAAATACTCGGAGGTATTTAAAAAATATATTAACAAAAAATCTCAGAATGAAATGGTCCTTAAGTTTTTTACGAAAGAGATAAAAACAGCACCACTTTAAACGTAAAAAAAAAAAAAATAATATAAAAAAGAGATAAAGAACAATCAAGTATAAAAAATCCATAAAAAAAAATCTGCAAATACTCGATGTATTTTTTTTTTTAATCTCAAGAAAAAATATAGTAAGGTTTTTAACTCTCCCGATTAAAGATTGTTGAAAATCCCTTGATGTACTGGTCTTCTAGAACATTTTCTAGTATCATAGCAATTAAAGCAACCATAGCTATTTCGTACTAGTAGCCCTCAAGGAATAACTAATGATGAAGATTTTCTCTTTGTTTCACAGAAGCCTTATCGACACCAATTAATTTTAAATCCTTTATTTCTTTAATTATAATTTCTCTCGCTAATGTACTTATATAAGTATGAACAAGTGCATTGAAGGAAAAATCTTACTTTTATCTTTATTGCTCCTTCTCATGAATATTCATTTAATAGTTTAAGTAACGAAAATTTTGGTTGAAATAAAAGATTTGGATAATAATTCGCTTTTTTAATAAATTATTAAGATTTCTTTTTGATTCGTAAGTTTTTCTTAATTATATTCACTTGTAGTACAACTTGTAATTAGGGAATATGTAAATTAATTCAAAAGCGGGCAATACATTGAAATGTTTTAGTAATATTTCTAGTAATAAATTTATAAATGAAATAAAAATTACAATAGTTTTAATTTTATTAATTTTCAAAAATAGAGGAAAGAAATTTTAAGTATTTTTTTTCATCTTGATAACTTTTATATAGAGATTAAAACGTTATCTACAGAATGGAACAATTTCAACAGGAAGAAAAGGAAATGTAAAAAAAAAAAAAAAAAAAATGTTAAAAATTTGGATTAAGGAATTTATGAAATTTAGATATGCAACTGAATGATAAAAAAATGGCTTATTTTCGAAGTCTTTTAACTTTTTTTTTAAAGAAATCCCTCAGTATAAAGATTTGTAGATTCAAATATAAGTGCATATTATATACAGTAAGAACAATTAAATCAATTAAATAATTTTTTGTACTTCTTTTTATGTACTAAATTATGTACTGCGTTTCTTTTCCTACTTCTTTCTTTCATAAAAATTAATTTTTTTTCCAAGTAATTGAAAATTAGAGTAATACGGTACCATATAAATTATATTTAGAGATTAGAGTAAGTTTAGATTTTTAATATAAAGCTAAAATATGTGTAAAATCTGTCAGTACTTTTTGAAATTTATAAACTTAATACTCCAATTATTTCCTATGCATTGTTTTCAGTAATTTTTGATTAAATATAATTTTAATTAATTAAATAGTTGGGATTCATAATTTTTTCGGAAATCTACTGTTATTGTCAAACCTTTGTTTCCTAAAAAATATTAAGAACCTCAGGCATTGCCCTAAATTTATTATATCGACCCCCTAACTCCGTTAAATAGACCCTTTATTGACTTAGGGTCTAAACCTATTTATTTTTATTTTTTTCAAATTTAAAGAAAATAATCCAGTTAGTTATTTTTTTCATTTAAAGAATAAATGATAACAATTAAATGGTCAGCATTGTTTAATTTTTGTCACTATGATATTTTTTAAACTTTGAGTAAAATAAAATGATTAAAACAATTTTCCAGTACAGTTTCAAACCACAGAAATCAATTTAATTTCCATGTTGGCACAATATCTAATTCCTTATATCGATTATTATAACATCTGGTAAGAAGTAACAGCAGAGAAAAATTGCAAAATAAGTCTGTTCTTGTAGTACGAAACTCAGATGTAAAATAACTCGTAAGTGTATTTTCTTTTGCATGAAATAACTTCTTAGATATTTATTTCTACGACAATAAGCTCCGGAGATTTTAGAGCAGCAATAGAGCGCTTTCTAAGAAGATAACACCCGTTTCCCTCCACATCATTTATTTGACTTAAGATTATGAAGAAGAAAAAGCATTTTCAAGAAAAGGCTCTCCCATTTTATGGCTTTGATAGGGATACCAGGTAAGAAAATCGGATATCTTTTTATGCGTTCATCGGGTGACTTTAAAGGATATAAGTTTTTTAAGTGTGCGAACTATTTTAAGGTCTTTGAAATCGATAGTCGTAAATGTGTTTTCGATCGTTCCAGATAGAGCTGGGTCTGGGAAGAAATGTTTCACAAAGAAATACCAAAAGAGCAGAAATGTTTTGTTAACAAAGCATGGAGAAAAGTATAAGATGTGTAAAAATAATTATGGTTGGTTTAGTAAAATAAGCACATGGAGTTGAAGAACGTATAGTCAAAGGTATCACAAAAAGTAGGCTATTATATTTAGTATTTTTCAATAGCTCTAAATACAAGGACAAGGTGTGGAAAAAAAGTTAAGTGTAGAAATTCAATGGCCTACCCCCATTTCAGATATAGGTCACAACCCTATTTTAATTCATATAATAATTTTGTTTTAAATTTGTAACTTTTTAATAAATATTTTTTTAAATAAGAAATTCTTTTAAAATTTCAAAACATTTTTACAATTTAAATTTGTTTAATATAATTTTTCTCATTATTATTCAAGAATTTCTCAAGCATGAAATTTGATTCCTTATAATTAATTGTTTATTGCGTACAATTATAATCATAATTATTTACTGTTTAATTAAACTTAAAAGTGTCAACAAGCGACTAAAATTAATTTAATACATTTATTCACCTAAATTATTATGCCATGCAGAGTGTTATCAGAAACATAATCAGAAGTAGTCAGGAAATAATACATTTATAGTAACTGCTAAAAAGTTCACATGAATTTAAGTACACAACAATCAAGAAATTAAAAAAAATTGTAATTAAAAACTTGGGTAATTAATAAAATAAATATTAATTATATATAACATTTATTACATACGTAATTTTGTTCTTTTCGAATCGCGAATACTTTAACCAATGTCATTCTTTATTATAGATGCTACAGATTAGACCTACAGATTTTGTAACATATGCCTGGTGTAAACACGTAGTCTATATCATCACTGTAATAAATAAAGCAGTTATTTGAAGTTAAAAAGTGCTGTAGAAAAAAAAGTCAGTTTAGTATTTTAATTTTTATATGGCCCCCTTAAAACATTAAAATGCATTACAATTGATATTATATATCACGATTCTTGAAAAATTATTCATCCTAATCTGTTAAGCACAATTTATGTTTTGTGTCTTACAAAAATTCTATGTAAAACTTACAACAAAACAAATAAAAATTGTCACTATATTATTCTTTTGCGATTTGCATTTAAATAATTAAAAAAAATTATCAGATTTATGCATATATATATATATTAAGTATGTTATGATATAGAATTATTATATTATTATAAATATGCTATCATATAGAAAAGTATATATTAAAAATTAATGTTATTAAAAAAGTTTAATTAATATGATAAATCACAAAAATTAATTTAATTTTACCATTAGTTTGGAAAGTTTTAATTCATTAAATACTGATATTACAAACGAAATAACCATTTACATCGTTAATAAGCATGAATAGCATGTAAAGGATAAGAAAAACAAAAAAAAGAGGAAGAAAAAGATTGAGCTCAAAAGATTTTGAGCTCGTGTTTAATGGACTGTTTTCTCTATACATAAATAAATAAAAACAATGATTCCCTTAACAAATACTCGGATGTATAAAAAAAAATACCCATAAAATCTGAAAATGAAGGGTCCTTAAGTTAGTAATCTACACTCATGTCCATAAATTAAGGATAATGAAGTTCAGGCAAAGAAAGAGAAAGAAGCAAAATAAATTTGACTTATTTGTAAAGTCTATTTATTAAACAAAAGGTAAAGAGCAAAAAAGATGCTCTATGTTTGACATAATTAATAAAAATTGCGATTTTTACTCCCTGGAGCAAATTTCAAAAAAGAACCTATTTACAAAAAACAGTATAACATGGTTAGTATGATGGTTAATAGGGAGTATGTCTCCCGGACGAGGCAATACAGGCCTTACAACGCCTAGGCATGCTGAGTATCAAATTATCAATCTGATCTTGAACGCCGCAGGAGTGCCACTTGGGGAATATTACACCACTCATCAAACAATGCCCTCCGAAGTTCCGGTTGACAGGTGGGAGGGGGTTGACGGGCTTCAATTCGTCAGCCAAGCATATCCCACACATGCTCTATTGGATTCAAGTCCGGTGAGTATGCTGGCCAATCCATACGGGTGATATCATCCAATTTAAGGCATTCGTCTACAATGTTTGCGCGGTGAGGACGGGTGTTGTCATCCATAAACAGAAATTCAGCACCCATGGCGTCCCGAAACAAACGTACATGTTGTTCCGTAATGACAGCCCGATCGATGTGGCTTGGCATCGTTACACTCTGAACAAGCAGGTCAGTTCTGGAACCAAGGATAATTCCTCCCCAAACGAGCCATCCTGCACCACCATAACGGTGTCGTTCAATGGTGTTCTCTTGGTGGTAACGGGTACCTGGAGCTCTCCATATGAAAGTCCGGCAAGAATCAGACTGCAAACTAAACCTGGACTAGTCAGAAAACATCACACAAGACCACTGTTGCGGTGTCCACAATGCATGCTCTCTACTCCAGGTTAATCGCAGGCGACAGTGAGTTGCGGTAAGTGGAACACATCTGACAGGCCTACGAGCATATAGACCAATGTGCCCTAAGCGTCTGTACACGGTCTGCTTTGAAACTGTCGTACCGGTAGCTGAAGAGAGCTGAAGCGACAGGTCTGATGCTGTGCTCCGTCTGTTTCTTTTGGCAGTAACTGCTAAATACCGGTCCTCCTTCGGCGTTGTAACTCGGGGGCGACCTGTGCTGTAACATCTACTCACATTACCATCATCTTGGAATCGTTGCCAAAGCCTGGAGATGACACTCTGGGCTATTCCAAGTTCCTCGGATACTTTCTCCTGGGTACGTCCACATTCCAGTCGTCCGATAATTCTACCACGTAAAAATTCATCCAAATGCTTCCTTTGGGCCATAACTATGCGGTTATTGCACTGAAAGGCTTTTAAAGAGCTTGTGAACAATTTTACTTCTTTGCCACCATTCGTTATATACCCCTCTCTTACACTCTCGTCATTGTGACATACTACCCGCTCCATCTGGTGGTTTCCTGTAATTTGCATATTCTTCTTCAAGTTGTGTGTGATAATTGTACAGGTGAAATTTTTATTTTAGAGTTCAATTTCTGTGTGATTCTGAATTATCCTTAATTTATGGACATGAGTGTAGTATAAAAAATCCCATCCCCCAAGGATAATCAGAGATTTGATTTTTAAAAAAATCTGCAAGTACTCGACGTATTTTTTTTTTATCTCAAGATAAAATAAAGCAAGGCTTTTGACTCTCCCAATTAAACATTGTTAAAAATCCCTTGACGTACTGGTCTTCTAGAGCATTTCTAATACCAGAGCAATTAAAGCGTCCATAGCTATTTCGTACTAGTAATCCTCAAGGAATAACTAATGAAGAAGATTTTGCTCTTTGTTTCGCAAAAGCTTTATCGACGCCAATTACTTTTTAATCCCTTATATCTTTAATTATAATTTCTCGCGATAATATACTTGTACATATGAACAAAAAGCATTGAAGAGAAATTCTATCTTCATTGCTTATTCTCATGAATATTCATTTAATATTTTAAGAGACGAATATTTTGATTGCAATAAAAGATTTAGATAATAATTCGCTTTTTTAATATAGTATTAAGATTTCATTTGGATTTGTAATTTTTTTCCTAATCATATTAATGTCCAGTATAGCTTGTAACTACAGAATATGTAAATTAATTCTAAAACGCGAAATAAATTGAAATCTTTTAAGTATTTCTATTAATAAATTTAAGATTGAAATAAAAATTACGACGGTTTTAATTCTGTTAGTTTTCAAAAGAAGAGGAAAGAACTTTTAAGAAATTTTTTGTCATCTTAATAATTTCTATATAGAATAAAACGATCTCAACAGAATGCGACAATTTCAAAAGGAAGAAATATGAAATAAAAGTACAAGTACATGTTATATATTAATAGTAGTTAAATCAATTTTTTAACTGCATAATTTTATTAAAATACGTTGCATTTACAAGAAATTAAATTTTCTGGAGTACTGTAATATTTAAAGTAATTTTAGATATATAAAGCTAAAATACGTTTAAAATCTGTCATCAGTTTTTGTAATTTATAAGTTAAATAGTCCAACTATTTCCTATGAATTTTTTAGTAATTTTTGATTAAACATAATTATAGTTTATTGCATAGTTGTGATTGAAAAACTTTTCAAACATCTACTGTTGTTATCAGTTTCTTTTATTTTAGAAAATATTAAGAACCTCAAGCACTATTATATTAATAGCAATAATCACAACAATAGTCCAGTTAGAATACGACACATAATAATCTCACAACAATAGTCACAATCAATATATCACAACAATTATCCAGTTGTCCATAACAATAATCCAGTTAGTTCAAATCCTTCGCTTTCACAGAATAAATAATGATAATTAAATGTTATAGATATTCATAGATATTTAATAAACTCTGATTAAAAGGAAATGAATAAAAAAAACTGCACAGTACAGTTTTAAACAAAATATATCTTTCTAATTTTATATTGCCACAGATTCTAATTACTCGTATTGATTATTATACCATCTGATACGAAGTACCAGTAGACAAAAATTGCAAAATAAGTTGGTTCTTGCAGTACGAAACTCAGATTTAAAATGCCTCGTAAGTGTATTTTCTTGTGCAGGAAATAACTTCTCAGATATTTATTTCTTCGGCGGTACGCTCTGGAGATTTTAGGGCAGAAATAGAGAACTTTCTAAGAAGAGAAACCCCCGTTTCGGTTTTATCCTCCAACGGCCGTACCATGCTGAATAAACCGGTTCTCGTTAGATCACCGAAGTTAAGCATCATTGGGCGCGGTCAGTACTTGGGTGGGTGACCACCTGGGAACACTGCGTGCCGTTGGCAAATTTGGGACCTGAATGGCCGAGTGTCTAGCGCTCTGGCGCTCGGTGCCACAGGTTTCGGGTTCGAATCCCGGCGGTGCCATGGATGTTTGTAGTGGTTCGGAATCCACTTTAAGCCGTAGGTCCCGGTCTTCTATGACTGTAAGAGCGTCACGGAGCAAAAGTCAGGCTTCTACCTACGGATGCTCCATCACAACAGAAGCTGCTTCCTTCCCCTTCAATCATGAGTCCATATGGGCTCGTGGGCTTGGCCAGCCAAGTGGGATAAGAAACAACAACAAACAACATCATTTTTTCGACTTAAGGTGGTAGAGTGAAAAAAGGTTCTTTCACATTTTCATCAAAAGGTCTCTCACATTTTATGACTTTGATAGAGATACCAGGTAAGAAAATCGGATATATTTTTATGCATTTCTCGGGTGAGTTTAAAGGATATAAGTTTTTTAAGTGTGCGAACTATTTTAAGGTCTCTGATATCGATAGTCGTAAATGTGTTTTGGATCATTTCAGATAGAACTGGGTCTCGGAAGAAACGCGATTCATAAAAAAGTACTACAAGAGCAAAAATGTTGTATTAAAAAGACATGGCGAAAATATGAAATGGGTGAAAATATTGTTTTGTTTTAGCAAAAATAAATGCATGCATTTGAAGAAAATCTCATCAAATTTATAAGCATAAATAATAGGGTATTTGATGTAATATTTTAACTAAAGATTTATTATTTTACCATAGCAATAATTATGGAGAAGAGGTGTGGTGAAAAGAAGTTAAAGTGTAGAAATCCAATACCCTATCCCCAGTTCTACTGTAGGCCTCAGCCTATTTTGGTTCCTATAGTAATTTTGATTTATGTTTAGCATTAAATTTTATAAATTCTAATAAACAATTTTAAAAATACGAATTACTTTTAAAATTTCGTAACTTTTTTACCATTAAAATTTTTTAATGAAATTTTGTCTTATTATTTTTCGAAAATTTCTCCAGCGTGAAATTTGATTTATTATTTATTCGTTTAATTTAACTATGTAAAATAATAAACGAAGGAATAAAATAATTCTTTTTTGAAATTTTATTTATTGGCCTAAATTATTATTATATTCATAGACTTATCAAACACGTTATCAGAAATAGCCAGAAAATAAAATAAATATTCATAATAAGTACTTAAAAAAGCCGTACCGTAAAATAAGTGCTAAAAAAAAACCATAATGAGTACACAGCCAATAAAAAAATTCAAAAAAATATATATTTAAAAATTTTGAATCGTTAAAAAAATTAAAAATATTAATTATAGAGGTTAAATAACCAATACATCATTTTTTTTATCGACTCGTGGTCAATTTAACCTAAGTCAGTTGGCACTAGATTATTCTAAAACATTCTGGCCTACAGATTTTTATTGCTAGTGCCCGGTGTACTACACGCGAAACCTATATCGTTAATGATATCAATAAAACAGTTATTTGAAGTTAAAAGTTGCATTATAAAAAATAATTTTAGTACTTTTTAGGATTATATGGTCACTTAAATATTTTGAATGCATTAAAATTGATATTATATATCACGATTGTTGAACACTTTATTAATTCAAGTCTGTATACCAAATTTAATCTTTCGTATCTTACAAAATTTCTGTGTAGGAATTACAGCATGATGAATAAAATTATAATTATATATTTTGTGATTTGCATTTGAAAAATAATAAAAAAAATGAGATTTGTATATATATTTTTTTTCCAATGCAGCTGACAAACAGACATGGACGTCTTTGGATGCCTATAAGGGCTGCACCGATGTTACTCACTTTGCATTACCCAGGGGGCGCGTGTAACTTGATGGTAAGCCACGGATGCGGAGTAACAATGTCCCCGCAGCTCTCTACGATCCTATTAGGACCGGGACCTACGGCTTAAAGTGGATTCCGAACCACTACATCACCCATAGGCAAAGCCGTGATTCGAACACGATACCTGTGGTACCGAACGCCATAGCGCCATTCGGCCATCAGGCCCCAGATTTGTATATAGATGCATATATATATATATATATATATATTTACAAATAACTCAATATATAATGATATAGAAAATCGTATTATGCATTAAAAATTGATATGATTTAAATGTAACTTTAATTGATTACCAAAAACTTTAATTAATTTAATTTTACCATTTTGGTAAATTTTAATCCAATAAATTTTTATATTAAAAACAAAATAATCATTTACATTGCTAAAAAGCAAGAATAGCATTTAAAAGAGGAAATAAATAAGCAAAAAGTAAGATTTGTGCTTATTATTAGGATTTTGAACTTGTGTTTAATGAACTGTTTTCTCAAAACATAAATAAATAAAAACAATGCTCCTCTTAACAAATACTTGGAGGTATTTAAAAAAACGGGAAAAGCTTAGAATGAAGGGCTTTCAAATTATTTTTTAACGAAAGAGATAAAAACTGCCCCACTTTGAACATTAAAATAAAAACAAAAAATTATAATAAAAAGTCTACGAATAATCAGAGATAAAGAACAAGTTCGTAAAAAAAAAACCCATAAGAAAAGCAGAGATTGTGATAATAACAAATCTAGAAATATTCGATGTATTTTTTTTAATCCCAGAAAAAAGTATAGCAAGGCTTTGACTTTCCCAATTAAAGATTGTTAAAAAAATCCCTTGATGTACTGGTCTTCTAGAACGTTTTCTAATGCCAGAGCAATTAAAGCGTTCGTAGCTGTTTTATACTAGTAGCCCTCAAGGAATAACTAATGAAGAAGATTTTCTCTTTGTCTCGCAGAAGATTTATCGACGCCAATTACTTTTAAATCCTTTATTTCTTTAATTATGACTTCTCTCTCTAATATACTTATATATATGTGAATAAATGCATTGAAGAGTAATTCTTGCTTCTATCTTTATTTCTCCTTCTCATGAATATTCATATAATAATTTAAGAAACGAAAATTTTGATAGGAATAAAAGATTTGGATAATAATTCGCTTTTTTAATAAATTATTACGATTTCGTTTTGATTCGTAATATTTTTCCTAACTGTATTCACTTGTAGTACAGCTTGTAATAAGGAAATATGAAAATTAATTGTAAAGTATGAAATAAATTGAAATTTTTTAAGTGTTTCTACTAATGAATTTAAAAATGAAATAAAAATTATGGCAGTTTTAATTCTATTAGTTTTCAAAAGAAGACCAAAGAAATTTTATTAATTTTTTTCTTCTTTATAATTTCTATATAGGGGTTAAAACGATCTCAACAGAATGGAACAACTTCAACAGGAAGAAAAAGGAAATGAAAAAAAAAATTTGTAAAAACTTTGGATTAAGTCAGTTATGAAATTAAGATAGTTGAGTACATGATAAAATAAATTGGCTTATTTTTTTTAGGTCTATCAATTGTTGTTGTTTTTTTTCTCTTTTTTTTTAAATGAGATTACCAAGTAGAAATATTTGTGATTTCATATCCAAGTACTATAAAAATAGCTTAATTAATTTTTTTTTCAAATCCATCATTTTACAAAAATTATTTGCTTTTACAAGATATTAAAAATTGTAGTAGTACTGTACAATTTAAAGTATGTTTAGATACATAAAGCTAAAATGTTTGTAAAACCTATCAGCAATTTTTTAAATTTCAAACCTGAATAGTCCAATTTTTTTCAATGATTTTTTTTTAGTAATTTTTGTTTAAATTATAAATATATTTCATTGAATAGTTTTGATTCAAAAATTGTTTGAAAATCTAATGATATTATCAACTATATTCTGAAAAAATATTAAAAACCTCAAGCATATTATATCGGCCTCAAACAATATTATATCGACCTAAAACACTGTTATATCTACCTCTAACTGCGTTACAAATTAATTTTTTCAAATTTAATAAAAAATAATTCAGTTAGATCAAATTCTTTAAATTAAAGAATAAATGATAATAATTAAACTGCCAAAATAAGTACATTTTTTTCACTGACTAAAATATTTATTACACTATATATTATTATGAATAGAAGATTTTTTAAGGTGCAGTTTTAAATCAAAGAAATATTTTTATTACTATATTGCCACAGTATCCAATTCCTCATATTGATTATTATAACGTCTGATAGGAAGTAGGAGTGGAGAAATTTTTCAAAATAAATTGGTTCTTGTACGAAACCCAGATTTAAAATACCTCATAAGTTTATTTTCTTGTGCAGGAAATAACTTCTCAGATATTTATTTCTTCGGCAGTAAGCTCTGGAGATTTCAGGACAGAAATAGAGCACTTTCTAAAAAGATAACGCCCGTTTCGGGTTGTATCTCCACAACATTTTTTCGACTTAAGGTGGTAGACAGAAAAAAAGGTTCTTTCGCATTTTCATCAAAAGTCTCTCACATTTTATGACTTTGATAGGGATACCGAGTAAGAAAATCGGATAACCTTTTATGCGTTTCATCTGTGAGTTTAAAGGATATAAGTTTTTTTAAGTGTGCGAACTATTTTAAGATCTTTGATATTGATAGTCGTAAATGCGTTTTGGATCGTTTCAGATAGAACTTTGTCTCGGAAGAAATGCGTTCATAAAAAAAGTACTAGAAGAGCAGAAATGTTTTATTAACAAGACATGCAGAAATGTATAAACTGTTTTAAAAAATTGGTTTGATTGTCGTTTTAATAAAATTAAACACACATGTTTGAAGTTGATCTAATAAAAGGAATATGCACAAATAATTGGATATTATATTTAATATTCTTCAAGAGTTCTAAGTACGATGACAAGGTGTGGATAAAAAAGTTAAATGCAGAAGTCCAATGGCCTACCCGAGTTCAGCTGTAGGCCCCAACCCTATTTTTGTCCATGTAACAATTTTGTTTTAAATTTTGTAAGTTTTTAATAACTATTTTTAAAAATAAAAAAAATTCATTTAAAATTTCAAAATATTAGTCTCTTAACTGATGTTTTAAATAAAGTATACTTAATAGATTAGCTTGAATAACGTTTGTTTTCATCAATATTGATATATAATATAAATTTTAATGTATTGATATGTTTTAAGGGGCGATATGAAAACTAAAATACTAAACTGACGAATTTTTATACAGCATATACACAATTTAACTTTTTTTAATGTAATTTTTTTCTCATTATTATCCGAGAAATTCTTAAGCTTGAAATTTGGCACATTATAATTGTTTATTGTTTGAAATCATAATTATAATTATTTATTGCTTTAATTAAACTTTAAACTGTCAACAAACGACTAAAAATTAATTTTATTTATTTATTCACCTAAATTATTATGCCATGCATAGTGTTATCAAGTTGCCATAAGTAGTCAGGAAATAATATATTTATAGTAACTACTAAAATGACAACATGAATTTAAGTACACAACAATCAGGAAATTTAAAAAAAATTTAATTAGAAATTTGTCTAGTTAATAAAATAAATATTCATTACATATAATATTTATTGCATACGTAATTTTGTTTCCTTTCGAATCACGATCACTATAACCAAAGTCATTCTTTATTACATTAGATATTAACTGGCCTACAGATTTTGTAACTTATGCTCGGTGTAAACACGTCATCTATGTCATCACTAAAATAAATAAAGCAATTATTTGAAAGTTAAAAAGTGTATAAAAATATGTCAGTTTAATATTTTAATTTTTATATGGGCCCTTAAAACATTTCAATGCATTTAAATTGATATTATATATCACGATTGATGAAAACGTTATTCATTCTAATCTATGAAGCAAATTTTATGTTAGGGGCCTTACAAAAATTCTATGAAAAATTTACAACAAAATAAATGAAATTATCATTACTTTTACGATTTACATTTAAATAATAAAAAAAAATTATCAGATTTATGCATATATATATATATATATATATATAAGTATGTTATCATATAGAAAATTAGATATTTAATAGACTTGAATTAATATGATTAATGGCAAATATTTTAATTAGTTAATCTTACCATTAGTTTGATAAGTTTTAATTCAGTAAATATTTAGATTAAAAATGAATTAACCATTTACATAGCTAAAAAACATGAATAGCATTTATGATGAAATAAATAAACAAAAACAAAAATTACAATAAAGCTCTAAGAATAAGAAGATATAAGGAAGAACCTGGTCTAGGAAAAAACCTTAAGAATAAGCAGAGATTTTGATTTTAAAAAAATCTGCAAATATTCGACGTATTTTTTTTTTTTAATCACAAGAAAAAGAATAGCAAGGCGTTTGACTCTCCCAATGAAAGATTGTTAAAAATCCCTTGATGTACTGGTCTTCTAGAACGTTTTCTAATATCAGAGCAATTAAAGCGTCTAGAGGTATTTTATACTAGCATAGTAACCCTCAAGGAAGAACTAATGATGAAGATTTTCTCTTTGTTTCGCAAAAGGTTTATCGACGCCAATTACTTTTTAATCCTCTATTTCTTTAATTATAATTTCTCTAGCTAATGTATTTATATATGTGAACAAATGCAATGAAGAACAATTCTTACCTCTACCTTATTGCTCCTTCTCATGAATATTCATGTAATATTTTATGAAACAAAAATTTTGATTGGAATAAAAGATTTGGATTACAATTTTCTTTTTTAATAAAATATTAAGATTTCGTTTTGATTCTCAATTTTTTTCCTAACTGTTTTCACTTCTTGTACAACTTGTAACTAGGGAATATGCAAAATAATTCTAAAGTGAGAAATAAATTGAAATCCTTTAAGTATTTTTACTAAGAAATTTAAGGATGAAATGAAAATTACGACAGTTTTAATTCTATTAGTTTTCAAAAGACAACGAAAGAAATTTGAAGATTTTTTTTTTATCTTCCTCAATTTTATACAGAGATTAAAACGCTCTCAACAAAATGGAACAATTTCAATGGGAAGAAATAGGAAAGGATTTAGGATCTAAGAAAGATGATTAAATGATAAAATAATTTGGCTTATTTTCGAAGTCCTTTAATTGTTTTAAATGAAATTACCAAATAGAAAAATTGGTAAATTCCAATCCAAGTACATATTATATAGTAAGTTAAAAATAATATAATAAATAATCTTTTTTTCTACTTCTTTTAAATTTTCTACTTTCTTTTTTTCTATTTTCTTTTTTTCTACTTTTCTAATCTTCTTTTCTTTTTTCTACTAATTATTTAATTATTAGTTTTCTAATTATTTATTTTCTGTTTCTTTCTTTTATTAAAATTAATTGCTTTAACAAGGAATTAAAAATTGGAGTAAATTGGAGTTTTTTTTATATATTAAACTAAAAAGTGTGTAAAAACTGTCAGCAATGTTTTAAATAAAAATTTAAATAGTCCAATTTTTTTTCTATTGTTTTTAGTTCGATTTTTATTTTCGATTGAATATAAATCGTACTTTTTCATTGTATAATTGTTATTCAAAGATTTGTCGGAAATCTACTGCTATTATTTGCCTCTTGTATTCTAAGCAATATTAAGAAAATATAATAATTTATATCATTAACGAACTACAATGGACGATGAAATAATATAAAAATTTAAATAATGAAAAATCCAGTTTTTTCCTTAGAAGTTATTACTTTTTTATTTGAAGCATAACCAAAAATAACGATAAAATTTCAATTTTTCAGAATTAAATAAAACTGTAATGTTTGATATCAAATTAGATATGAAATAAAATGAAACATGCTTCAACTACATTAGTTAAAAATATCTTCTGTTCTTATTTGTTAGAATCTAGTAAATTATAAGTATTTGAATGAAACAAATAATAATAATAATATTTTTTATTTTAAAATAATAATAATTTTATATCATGAACGAATTACAATTAATGATGTAATAATATAAAAACAAAAATAATGATAAATCCAATTCAATCTTCAATTCAATTTTCTCTTACAATTTAATACAATAATTTTAATCAAAAATAACGATAAAATTTCAATTATTTTCAGAAATAAATGAAACTGTCAATTAGATATCAAATTAGATATAATTAAAACATTCTGAAACAAGAATAGTTTAAAAATTGTCTGTTTGTATTTGTTAAAATGTTGCAAATTACTTGAAAATATTTGAATGAAAGAGATAAACAATAATAAAATTTTTATTTTGACAAATATTCTTTGTTTCAAAATGATGAAACTTTTCAAATTCTCATATTTACGAAATCTCATAAAATATGTTTTTTCAATTCCTTCTATAAGCTCACACTCTCCCTAAATATATCTTGTTCAAATTTTCAATCGTTCATAAAATACTTTTTATTCATCCACTCAAATTCAAATACATTTTTTTTTAACTTGTAGTGGATGACACTTGAAGTTAATACAGTTTTTGTAATTAACTTTAATTAATTAATTTTAGTTTTTTTAGATTTAATTTGCATATATCTACCAATAGATGGCTCAAGATGAACTTAAAAAAATGAATGAAAATTACTTATAAAGGACTTCCTGCAATATAGTGAAAAAAAAGTAGGAATTGATTTTCAAAATTTTTTTTTATATTACTTGTTTTTGGTTATTTTCACATGTTGTGGTTTTTATTATTTGAAAATTTATTTCTTTCATTCTAAATTCTGTTTATTTATATAATAACTCACATTTTTAAAATTTATTACTTAGATGCAATTTGTCTTAAACATATTTTTTATTTCATTCCAATTACTTAGAATGGGTTAGTTTTAAATACAATAAAACAGGATGAAAGAATGAGTGTTCCTCAGAAAAGTTTTAGGAATTGTGTATTTTATTATAAAATTTTAGAATTTGTGTTTTTTTAAACAAGAACATGTTGCCTAAAAAAAGTACCGCGTTTGTCCTACAAATAAAGGTAAAGGAAATAATTGGTTCATATTTTTACTTAAATTTTTCCATATATTATATCAAAATTTATATTTAAATTGTACTGCACATTTTGCACTGAAAATTTTATTTTTGAACAATTAAATTACTATAGCAACTTAGGCAAAAAAAATATTTTTTTTTGCCAACAATCTTAAAACAATTTTAAATATTGAACTTAAAAAGAATTAACAGTATAAAAAATATAAGTTTTATATATAGATTAAAACTTTGATTGTCAAAAAGGAATTAAATGAAAAAAAAAACATGAATAGGAAACAATAGTTTAATTTTTACTTTTTTTTTATGTTTTGACTGTCGATAAATTCATTTTGAAAAAGGAAATATTTTTTTAAATTTGTTATTTGTTCAAATTAGATATTTTAGAATCTTACATTTAAATGATTATATCTTATTTAAAAGACGAATGACTGCATTAATGACAACTTTCAGCGATTTAAATAACTGTATTTGAATTCACTCTTACATGTCACTAATATTTCTCTAGAAAAGCCGACAAAAGTAAAATTTATCAGTTTATTTAATAGGAAATAGGTAAAACAATTTTCTTCCACTAATTTTCTGAATTAAAATCATGCATTTTTTTTTCAAAAATTTACAATTGAAATCCCAATAGTAATACAATTTCTTCTAAATTAATCAATAAAATTAATTTATTTTATTCCAATGCTCTGATAATTGTTCAAAAAATTTAAGTTAATGATTAAAGTAATAGAATTTCTGAGTCGCTCAGAAACATTTGGATACTTTTAATTAATTTTCTGAGAATAATTTTGTATTATTTTTTGTACTTCTGGAGGCTAAAGTGGTGAATAATTAACCTCTAATAAATATTATCCTTTCCCTCTACCAAAAATCAGCTTCTGTGCATATCTGCTGCCACTAAATGGAAGAAAAATATATATTAAGGATCAGTAAGTTGATTTTGTAGCACTAGATAAATATTAGTATTTTGCGAACGTGTCTTCGTTATTGACTTAAGGATTTTTATATGAGGATTTATTTTTGGGTTTCTTAGCTTTAAGCGCATGTGGTGCTTTTATTTAATGGTGATTGGAAAGACTGTTGCATTCATATAAAAGTAACATAAATTATCATTCTAAAATGTTAAAATTAATCATGAATCTTAAGACTAACAACTTAGTTTCTTTAATTAAGAAACACCAAAATAATAAACTTAATTTAATTAATAGAATATATCTTGAAAAATCATTAAAAATAAGTTCAATTAAAATTTTTATCCATTTAAAATAAATATTGCTTGCTTAAAAATTATGTGTCAATTAAAAAATATTTTTAATGAAAGAAGTATTGCAGCAATTTGGTTGAAAAAAATTATTGACTAAAAGACTTATATAATACCCAGCTATTTCATCCATCCATTATTTGTATTTGTATTTTTTAGAAAATTCCATATAATTAATTATTTAAAAGAAGAAAGATTTTAAATAATTTTTATTATTGAAATATAGTAATTCTTTGTAGAACATTTATATAGCTGAAATAAATTTTAATAAAATAATTGATTAATTTACCAATTTTTAATTACATACTTTATTTAATTTTATCTTTACAAAATTTGCCGAAATTTCTGTAGTAAATATATTAAATATTTAAGAAAACTGAATGTTAACGTATACTTTTTGAAATAATTGTAAAAAAGATACATTCTGAATATCTTACAAAATGTATAAAATAGATGTAATCACACATATATGACTTCCTTGAAAAACAACATCAACCAATTCTGAATCCCACCAAAAACATGATCATGACACCAAAGACTTCAGTAGTCTAAGCATATGAAATTCAAATATATAAATAAAAAAAGACAGCGTAATCCCGTTCACAAAGGTGGTCATCTTTTTTTTTCGTAATCCGTCATAAGCCGAACGCATCACTGCTAACAACGTGAGACCAGATGTCAAACTGTTTCTTCAATGGCATCACATCTGAAAATTGAATTTAATCGGGTAAACATTGACTCGTTAATCCTTTTTGTTTTTGGGATCAGATTTAACTGGACGAGAAAAGTCGAAAGGAAGATCGTAGAAAGCACTTTGAATGATTAAAAAGTGAAAGATTAATTGATAAATACGTTTGACTTTGATGTAAGGGTGTTTCCTTTAAGCTGAGTAGTTAATGGATGTGTGATTTTCTATAGTGTGTGTGTGACAATTGAAACTTTATTGTACTGCTTGAATTGAAAGTATTTTAGGAAGTAAGTTAATATTAAAAATTTATGGATTTTAATAAATGTTACAAACTTATTATCTTTAGAGAAAAAATGTATAAATAAAGGTAAATTTTTTATATTGTTAATTTAAAAATTATAAAAAATAATTCTCTATAATCAAAAAAAAAAAAAAAAAAGGAGAAGAGACTGAATTTTTGCCATAGTTTTCTTATCGTCATGAACAATAATATTTTTATTATCGCCAGCAGGGGTAAACGCGGCTACTTTTTCAAAAGTTCTGATATTTTATAAAATAAATATTTTTATTCCTAAAGCAAACATAGGAAATATTTTGTGGCAGTCACAGATGTTTGCAGAGGATTTAAAAACTCCCTAATAGAACAATTTAATTGAAACATAATTTACTAAGCATGCACGATCAAAACATTCTTGATATTCTACATCTATTACTTGACTGTTATTTAGTTTACAAACCAGTTCGAAATCAGAAATCGTGCCAGCACCAAAAGAATTCATTTTCCCTTATAACCCAACATTTACGTTTATTCCACAGTGAAAATTAACACAGACACAACTGCTTTAATATTATTCATCCAACGAAACACCGCCTACATTACCAGGATTTCCAAATCTTCCCTCCAATCCATTGAAACGATCGCTGTGTCTTTTTCTTCTCAGTACATGCATTCATCAATTAAATAGGCGAAATGTTAATCGCTAAACCTGTGTACTAGTTTTAAAATGGCGCACTCCATTGCTGGCTTTAAAGGCTTAAAGTCGTACTAATGGGACTAGGCAATTAAGGAACCGAAATTGCTCCAATTGGACAACTCTATCTTAAACAATTCTTGACTGCTGAAAGCATCCAATTAAGGGTGGAAGACTTCGATTGCAGTCCCGGGAGAATGTTTTGAATGGTACATTGGAACATTCGAATCCAAACAAACAACATTTCTAGAAAGGTCTTATTGCGTATAGCACGTATTGCCCGAGCTGGCGCAAAGAATAATTCTAATTGTTTCTGTCGCGTTGAAGCAAGAGATACTATATTGTAGTTTTATGACGTTGAACAGAGGAAAAAATAAAAAAAATATTTTTGGTATCAAGTAAATGGAATTTCATCATGTCTCCTCTGGTAATTAAATAATTTCGATTAAGTGATTTTACAACTGCACATACAGTTCTTGAGTGAATTTTAGTAAAACAATTATAAAAAATCGCACTATACTTACGAATTAATCTTTGATCTGTGAAGAATGAATAGGTCTTGAAGAAATTATGCTAATTTAATCATTTGTTAAATTTCCACAATCTTTCAATATACTATTTATAGTAATAGTGCCAACGGCCGTACCATGCTGAATATACCGGTTCTCGTTAGATCACCGAAGTCAAGCATCATTGGGCGCGGTCAGTACTTGGGTGGGTGACCACCTGGGAACACCGCGTGCCGTTGGCAAATTTGGGACCTAAATGGCCGAGTGTCTTGCGCTCTGGCGCTCAGTGCCACAGGTTTCGGGTTCGAATCCCGGCGGTCCCATGGATGTTTGTAGTGGTTCGGAATCCACTTTAAGCCGTAGGTCCCGGTCTCCTATGACTGTAAGAGCGTCACGGAGCAAAAGTCAGGCTTCTACTTACGGGTGCTCCATCACAACAGAGGCTGCTTCCTTCCCCTTCAATCATGAGTACGTACGGGCTCGTGGGCTTGGTCAGCCAAGTGGGATAAGAAACAACAACAACATAGTAATAGTAACAAATCTTTTGTCTACAAATAGTAAAAATAAATAAACAAACATAAAGTGGAGCCAAAATAAACAATTATTAGCTGAATATATACATAAAATCATTCAGGAAATAATATCATAACTTCTATCATAAACGAAAATAATATCATCCATTATAATAGAAAATAATACCATAACATTTATTATTAAAATTTAGTAACTAGGAAGTCGATTAAGTGATGCGCTATTGTTTGAATAAATATTATACTATTGAATAAAATGTTTGATTTGCAACACAATTAGAAAGCCAGAGAGGATCTGAAACCAAGAAACAAACAGGAAATAATATCAGAAAATAATATCATCAATTATAATAGAAAATAATACCATAACATTTATTATTAAAATTTAGTAACTAGGAAGTCGATTAAGTGATGCGCTATTGTTTGAATAAATATTATACTATTGAATAAAATGTTTGATTTGCAACACAATTAGAAAGCCAGAGAGGATCTGAAACCAAGAAACAAACAGGAAATAATATCAGAAAATAATATCATCAATTATAATAGAAAATAATACCATAACTTTAATTATTAAAATTTAGTAACTAGGAAGTCGATTAAGTGATGCGCTATTGTTTGAATAAATATTATACTATTGAATAAAATGTTTGATTTGCAACACAATTAGAAAGCCAGAGAGGATCTGAAACCAAGAAACAAACAGGAAATAATATCAGAAAATAATATCATCAATTATAATAGAAAATAATACCATAACATTTATTATTAAAATTTAGTAACTAGGAAGTCGATTAAGTGATGCGCTATTGTTTGAATAAATATTATACTATTGAATAAAATGTTTGATTTGCAACACAATTAGAAAGCCAGAGAGGATCTGAAACCAAGAAACAAACAGGAAATAATATCAGAAAATAATATCATCAATTATAATAGAAAATAATACCATAACATTTATTTTTAAAATTTAGTAACTAGGAAGTCGATTAAGTGATGCGCTATTGTTTGAATAAATATTATACTATTGAATAAAATGTTTGATTTGCAACACAATTAGAAAGCCAGAGAGGATCTGAAACCAAGAAACAAACAGGAAATAATATCAGAAAATAATATCATCAATTATAATAGAAAAAATGTAATACCATAACTTTTATTATTAAAATTTAGTAACTAGGAAGTCGATTAAGTGATGCGCTATTGTTTGAATAAATATTATACTATTGAATAAAATGTTTGATTTGCAACACAATTAGAAAGCCAGAGAGGATCTGAAACCAAGAAACAAACAGGAAATAATATCAGAAAATAATATCATCAATTATAATAGAAAATAATACCATAACTTTTATTATTAAAATTTAGTAACTAGGAAGTCGATTAAGTGTTGTGCTATTGTTTGAATAAATATTATACTATTGAATAAAATGTTTGATTTGCAACACAATTAGAAAGCCAGAGAGGATCTGAAACCAAGAAACAAACAGGAAATAATATCAGAAAATAATATCATCAATTATAATAGAAAATAATACCATAACTTTTATTATTAAAATTTAGTAACTAGGAAGTCGATTAAGTGTTGTGCTATTGTTTGAATAAATATTATACTATTGAATAAAATGTCTGATTTGCAACACAATTAGAAAGCCAGAGAGGATCTGAAACCAAGAAACAAACAGGAAATAATATCAGAAAATAATATCATCAATTATAATAGAAAATAATACCATAACTTTTATTATTAAAATTTAGTAACTAGGAAGTCGATTAAGTGATGCGCTATTGTTTGAATAAATATTATACTATTGAATAAAATGTTTGATTTGCAACACAATTAGAAAGCCAGAGAGGATCTGAAACCAAGAAACAAACAGGAAATAATATCAGAAAATAATATCATCAATTATAATAGAAAATAATACCATAACTTTTATTATTAAAATTTAGTAACTAGGAAGTCGATTAAGTGATGCGCTATTGTTTGAATAAATATTATACTATTGAATAAAATGTTTGATTTGCAACACAATTAGAAAGCCAGAGAGGATCTGAAACCAAGAAACAAACAGGAAATAATATCAGAAAATAATATCATCAATTATAATAGAAAATAATACCATAACATTTATTATTAAAATTTAGTAACTAGGAAGTCGATTAAGTGATGCGCTATTGTTTGAATAAATATTATACTATTGAATAAAATGTTTGATTTGCAACACAATTAGAAAGCCAGAGAGGATCTGAAACCAAGAAACAAACAGGAAATAATATCAGAAAATAATATCATCAATTATAATAGAAAATAATACCATAACATTTATTTTTAAAATTTAGTAACTAGGAAGTCGATTAAGTGATGCGCTATTGTTTGAATAAATATTATACTATTGAATAAAATGTTTGATTTGCAACACAATTAGAAAGCCAGAGAGGATCTGAAACCAAGAAACAAACAGGAAATAATATCAGAAAATAATATCATCAATTATAATAGAAAATAATACCATAACTTTTATTATTAAAATTTAGTAACTAGGAAGTCGATTAAGTGATGCGCTATTGTTTGAATAAATATTATACTATTGAATAAAATGTTTGATTTGCAACACAATTAGAAAGCCAGAGAGGATCTGAAACCAAGAAACAAACAGGAAATAATATCAGAAAATAATATCATCAATTATAATAGAAAATAATACCATAACTTTTATTATTAAAATTTAGTAACTAGGAAGTCGATTAAGTGTTGTGCTATTGTTTGAATAAATATTATACTATTGAATAAAATGTTTGATTTGCAACACAATTAGAAAGCCAGAGAGGATCTGAAACCAAGAAACAAACAGGAAAAAATATCAGAAAATAATATCATCAATTATAATAGAAAATAATACCATAACTTTTATTATTAAAATTTAGTAACTAGGAAGTCGATTAAGTGTTGTGCTATTGTTTGAATAAATATTATACTATTGAATAAAATGTTTGATTTGCAACACAATTAGAAAGCCAGAGAGGATCTGAAACCAAGAAACAAACAGGAAATAATATCAGAAAATAATATCATCAATTATAATAGAAAATAATACCATAACTTTTATTATTAAAATTTAGTAACTAGGAAGTCGATTAAGTGATGCGCTATTGTTTGAATAAATATTATACTATTGAATAAAATGTTTGATTTGCAACACAATTAGAAAGCCAGAGAGGATTTGAAACCAAGAAACAAACAGGAAATAATATCAGAAAATAATATCATCAATTATAATAGAAAATAATACCATAACTTTTATTATTAAAATTTAGTAACTAGGAAGTCGATTAAGTGATGCGCTATTGTTTGAATAAATATTATACTATTGAATAAAATGTTTGATTTGCAACACAATTAGAAAGCCAGAGAGGATCTGAAACCAAGAAACAAACAGGAAATAATATCAGAAAATAATATCATCAATTATAATAGAAAATAATACCATAACATTTATTATTAAAATTTAGTAACTAGGAAGTCGATTAAGTGATGCGCTATTGTTTGAATAAATATTATACTATTGAATAAAATGTTTGATTTGCAACACAATTAGAAAGCCAGAGAGGATCTGAAACCAAGAAACAAACAGGAAATAATATCAGAAAATAATATCATCAATTATAATAGAAAATAATACCATAACATTTATTATTAAAATTTAGTAACTAGGAAGTCGATTAAGTGATGCGCTATTGTTTGAATAAATATTATACTATTGAATAAAATGTTTGATTTGCAACACAATTAGAAAGCCAGAGAGGATCTGAAACCAAGAAACAAACAGGAAATAATATCAGAAAATAATATCATCAATTATAATAGAAAATAATACCATAACTTTTATTATTAAAATTTAGTAACTAGGAAGTCGATTAAGTGATGCGCTATTGTTTGAATAAATATTATACTATTGAATAAAATGTTTGATTTGCAACACAATTAGAAAGCCAGAGAGGATCTGAAACCAAGAAACAAACAGGAAATAATATCAGAAAATAATATCATCAATTATAATAGAAAATAATACCATAACATTTATTATTAAAATTTAGTAACTAGGAAGTCGATTAAGTGATGCGCTATTGTTTGAATAAATATTATACTATTGAATAAAATGTTTGATTTGCAACACAATTAGAAAGCCAGAGAGGATCTGAAACCAAGAAACAAACAGGAAATAATATCAGAAAATAATATCATCAATTATAATAGAAAATAATACCATAACATTTATTATTAAAATTTAGTAACTAGGAAGTCGATTAAGTGATGCGCTATTGTTTGAATAAATATTATACTATTGAATAAAATGTTTGATTTGCAACACAATTAGAAAGCCAGAGAGGATCTGAAACCAAGAAACAAACAGGAAATAATATCAGAAAATAATATCATCAATTATAATAGAAAATAATACCATAACATTTATTATTAAAATTTAGTAACTAGGAAGTCGATTAAGTGATGCGCTATTGTTTGAATAAATATTATACTATTGAATAAAATGTTTGATTTGCAACACAATTAGAAAGCCAGAGAGGATCTGAAACCAAGAAACAAACAGGAAATAATATCAGAAAATAATATCATCAATTATAATAGAAAATAATACCATAACATTTATTATTAAAATTTAGTAACTAGGAAGTCGATTAAGTGATGCGCTATTGTTTGAATAAATATTATACTATTGAATAAAATGTTTGATTTGCAACACAATTAGAAAGCCAGAGAGGATCTGAAACCAAGAAACAAACAGGAAATAATATCAGAAAATAATATCATCAATTATAATAGAAAATAATACCATAACTTTTATTATTAAAATTTAGTAACTAGGAAGTCGATTAAGTGATGCGCTATTGTTTGAATAAATATTATACTATTGAATAAAATGTTTGATTTGCAACACAATTAGAAAGCCAGAGAGGATCTGAAACCAAGAAACAAACAGGAAATAATATCAGAAAATAATATCATCAATTATAATAGAAAATAATACCATAACTTTTATTATTAAAATTTAGTAACTAGGAAGTCGATTAAGTGATGCGCTATTGTTTGAATAAATATTATACTATTGAATAAAATGTTTGATTTGCAACACAATTAGAAAGCCAGAGAGGATCTGAAACCAAGAAACAAACAGGAAATAATATCATCAATTATAATAGAAAATAATACCATAACATTTATTATTAAAATTTAGTAACTAGGAAGTCGATTAAGTGTTGTGCTATTGTTTGAATAAATATTATACTATTGAATAAAATGTTTGATTTGCAACACAATTAGAAAGCCAGAGAGGATCTGAAACCAAGAAACAAACAGGAAATAATATCAGAAAATAATATCATCAATTATAATAGAAAATAATACCATAACTTTTATTATTAAAATTTAGTAACTAGGAAGTCGATTAAGTGATGCGCTATTGTTTGAATAAATATTATACTATTGAATAAAATGTTTGATTTGCAACACAATTAGAAAGCCAGAGAGGATCTGAAACCAAGAAACAAACAGGAAATAATATCAGAAAATAATATCATCAATTATAATAGAAAATAATACCATAACATTTATTATTAAAATTTATTAACTGGGATGTCGATCAAGTGATGTTTTATACTGCTGAATTACCGATTATACTACCAATTATTATACTGCTGAATAACTACTTGCTTCAATTGCAACATTTTTTTTTTTTTTTTTGCTTATATTGAATTCGTATTTGAAAGAATAAGTATATTTTTTGTTAACTAAATGTTTTTGTTTTAATTGTTATATCGATCAATGTTGTTGCTATATTATTATTATTATATTTTAAAAATCCCTTATATAATTTATTTATAGTTCTACTAAATGAGATAAGGAAGCATCTTTTTTTGCAAAATAAAACCACTCACAAAATTACTTATGTTCTACAAAAATTCGTTTGAAATCTAGAAAACTATACCTCTGAGAAAGATTCAAGTTTTGAAACCCTGAATATTTCGTCAATGTTCAGCCAATTTCTTTAGGGTTTCAATATCGCAATTAGAGAAATTCGTAAATACATCTTTTTCGAATGATGACTGTTTTATTGTTACTTTGATAGTTTTTTTTTTGTTTGTTTTTTTATTTCCAATGGCAGATCATGAACAGTTACAGCAAAAAAAAGAACAACGAAAAAAGAACAAACAGATAATAAAACAAAACATGCTGAAACAGAGTTCATTAATCAAACAGTAATGCCAAGTTGTAGATCTTTCAGCCACTAAAAAGTGTTACCAGGTGCACCACGGGGAGGTAGATCTTCTGCTCACCCATTTGATTGTTGATTGCAGAATTTCTATTTTAAATAAGATCAGAAATATTTATTCTTTTAAACAATTATTCTCTTAAATTATTGATTATTCCGAGATTGTTCTTACAATGTAGGTCGGCCACTGACACATAATATGAACAATTTTTTTTTGTTGTTGCCACCCATGAAACTATGAAACAAACAACAAAAACGATTTTTTTCTTTTTACATTTGATTATCAAATAATTATGTTCTTTTTAATGCTATTGACATATGTTAGGTTTTGTGACAACTGTTATTTGTATTCGCTCCAAAAAAAATATTTAACCTTTTGATTTTAGAACGTTAATTCACTGCTCGAAAAGATTAAAATTGTCTGTGCTTTTGTGTTGTTTCTTTTTAATGGCTGTATTTTAGAACGTTAGTTCTCTGAAGAAAATGGCCGCTGGAACGTATTAATTTCTTCTGTGGTTTTGTGATGTCGTTCTTGTTCTTATTTTCTTCATTCATATGATATGCTATCTCTGGTATCTTTAGGAATAAAACTATTCTAAAATAGTGATATGTTTTGGCATTAAAGCTATAATATTTGGCTTAAAACCAAATCACTAAAATGTTGCTAAAATAGTGGTAAAATTTTAGGGATAAAGTGTAAATTTTAGGGATTTGGCGTAAAGGCAAGTTTGGCATAAAATTTGGTCATAATAGTGCTAAAATTTGACATTAAAGGGATAATTAAAGATATTGGCAAAAAAGCATTTTAGGAATAAAATATCGCAATAAAGCAATAATTTTCGGCTTAAAAGCATTTTAAAAATAAAATTTCGCTGAGTGAAAAAATTTGAGAATAAAGTGATAAATTTCGGCATAAAAGCATTTCAGGAAAAAAAGTTTGGCGAGATAGTGATAATATATGGCGTTAAAGCGATAACACTTGCTGCAAAAGCATTTTAAGCACTGAAATTTGACGTAATAGCTATTTGGCTACTAATGTTGATCCATAGCATTTTTCGGCGAGGAATTTGGCTAAATGGCGTTTTTTACAACGACACCAAACTTTGGCAGCCATTTTGTTTGTTTTCTTGGCAACTTGGCATCCTAGTGATGGATTTTTGCTTAATATACACTCAAGAGCCAAAATATTATGACCACGCCTACATTTTGCAATGAACTCGCCTGGATGACGTGGAAGGCACGTGATCAGGTGGAAGTGGTATTTAGCTGCTGCTGGAGAGTCTGAAGAATCATTCTTTCACTTACTTCTGTGTGTGATGGGAAAGGCTACGGATCTAAGCGACTTTGATAGAGAGCAGATTGTAATGGCTCGAAGGCTAGGAACAAGTATATCCGAAACTGCACGACTCGTGGGTTGTTCGCGATCTACAGTTGTTAGTACTTATGCAAAGTGGATGAATGACGGTGAAATCAGCAGCAGATGACATGGTGTTGTACGCAGCTCAGAGTTCAAAGACCACCAATTCGCAATATCTCGGATTTGCGTGACCGTTGCTTAAACATCTGGTACATTCTGTCTCCGGCCATCTACCAAGGACTTGTGGCATCCATGCTAAGGCAGGTTGAAGCTGTGTTGCGCGTCAAAGGTGGGCCAACTCGTTATTGACAGGTGGTCATAATGTTTTGACTCTTGAGTGTAGTTTTACCTCGAAAACTAACAGCTGCATTCATTGTTATGCTTACTTGACAACTTGCCATCACTGGCGATGCATTTAGCATCAAGGGTACAGGATTCTAAATTTTTACCAAAAATTATGTTTAGTAATGAGTGAGTGCAACAAGATATATGACTTTTTACAAGTTTACGTTTTGAAATGTTTCTCTCTTAAGTCGCTATGAAATTCAATATCTATTTTATATATTTGTTCGCTAACACCAAATTATCATCGGTGAAACTAGATTCAACCATACGAAAATTTGAAGTGAAAATAAAACCTAAAAAATATGATTCACCCATAAAAAAAGATGACAAATATACAGAAAGATATGTCATTTATTGTTATAATTATATATTATTGTAAGTATCGTTATTTATAAATATCATTATTTTTGTTTTGTTTTTATCATTTAAGACTTATGTAATTGAAATTAACAGAATAAAGCAATGTGCTTTGCTGTATATAATCTTTTATCGACCTTCAATTTAACCCTAAAACTATTATATCGTCTCTTAATACAGTTATATCGACTACTAACCGTATTATATCAATGTTTAACACTATTATATCGACCCATAATTCTATAACGTCGACACTTTTAGCGAATTATGGCCTAAACCTCATTTGTTTTCAAATTCAATAAAAATAATCCCGTTCAAATTCTTTGCTTTTGAGGAATAAATGATCCTAATTGATTGGTCATCAGAAGTGAAATTTTGTAACTAACTAAGATATTTCTTAAACTTTAAATAAAAGAAAATGAATAAAACATTTTTACACTGTAATTTAAATCAAAGAAATTTAATTTCATTTTCCCACAGTATCTAATTCATATCAATTATTATAACATCTGAAAAGAAGTATTAGTATCGAAAAATTGCAGAATAAGTCGGTTCTTGTAGTACGAAACTCGGATTTAAAATACCTCTTAAATGTATTTTCTTGTGCAGGGAATAACTTCTTAGATATTTATCTCTTCGGCAGAAAGCTCTGGAGATATTAGGACATAAATAGAGTACTTTCTGAGAAGATAACACCCGTTTCGGGGTTTTCTCCACATCATTTTTTTGACTTAAAGTTGTGAAGAAAAAAAAGCTTCTTTCACATTTTCATGAAAAGGCTCTCACATTTTATGACTTTAATAGGGATACCAGGTAAGAATATCGGATATCTTTTTAAGCGTTTCTTGGGTCAGTTTAAAGGAAATAAGTTTTTTAAGTGTGCGAACTATTTTAAGGTCTTTGATATCGATAGTCGTAAATGTGTTTTAGATCGTTTCAGATGGAACTGGGTCTCGTAAGAAATGCTATTCATAAAAATAATACTAGAGGAACAGAAATGTTGCATTAACAAAACAATCAGAAAATTATAAGATGCGTCAAAAAATGTGTTTTTATGTTTGTTTTGGTCAAAATTATTACACGTATTTAAAGTCAATCTAATCAAAGGTATAAGCACAAATAATGGAATATCAGATTTAATATTTAAGCTAAAGATTTAATACTTTACACTTTAATACGCGGTACGCGTATGAAGGTAGAGAAAAGAAGTGAAAGTATATAAATCCAGGTCTAGGTCTCAACCCTATTTTAGTTCATATAGTAATTTCGTAAAAATTTTAATAAATATTTTTTAAGTAATTTCTTTTTAAAATTTCAAAATATATTTACAATTTAAATTTTTTTCAATGAAATGTTTTATTTATTTATTTTTTTTTTTGAAAATTTTGAAGTATGAAATTTGACGCAATATAATTATTTACGTTTTTAATGTTAACTATGTGAAACAGCCAGCAAATGACTAAAATCATTTTTTTTTTGAAATTTTATTTATTGACCTAAGTTATTATTCCATTCATAGAGACATCAAACACATTATCAGAAATAAGTAAAAAATATGTCAAATATTTATAGCAACTATTAAAAATCGCGCATGATTTTAAGTGCATAACCGATCATGAAATTAAAAAATAAGAAATTAAAAATTTTATTCGTTAATAAAATAAATGATATATAATATTCATTAAACACATAATTTTGTTTTGTTAATTAGTGGGCACTTTACCCTAACTCATTCGGCACTAGATTTGACACTCCTGCTTATAGAATGATGTTGCGTATGCCCAGTATAAGCTCGGAAACTATATCATTACTAAAATCAACAAAACGATTATTTAAAGTAAAAAATGCTATATAAAAAGTGCCAGTTTAATTTTCAGTATTATATGGTCCCTTAAATGCTTTCAATACATTAAATTTGATATTATATGCCACGATTGTTGAGAATGTTATTTATTGTAACATATTAAGCTCATTTTATGTTTTATGCCTTAGAAAAATTCCATGTAAAAATTACAGAAAAGTGAATAAACATTTTCATTATATCCTTTCGACATTTACATATGAATAATAAACAATTATCAAATTTATATATAGATTGTTCAAATTTATGTATCAGCTCATTAAAATCGTATGTTACACATTTTAACTTTAATTGATGTGGTCAATATTAACTTTAATTAATTTAACTTCATTAAATATTTCAATTAAAATACGAATTAATCATTTACATGGTTAAAAAAGATAAATAGCATTTAAAGGAGGAAATAAATAAACAAAAAGGAAATATATACTCATTGCATAGATTTTGAGTGAGTGTTTAATGGACTGTTTTCTCAATATGTATATAAATAAAAACAATGTGTTTCTTAACAAATAATCGGAGGTTTTTAAAAAAACCGTTGCCACTGAAAAGCTTAGAATGCAGGGCCCTTAAGTTAGTTTTTAACGAAAGAGATAAACACTGCACCACTTGGAACATTAAAATAAAAACAAAAATTACTCTAAATCTCTAAGGAAAAGCAAATACAAAGAATAATCTAGTATAAAAAAAAAACCATAAAAATAAGCAGAGATTTTGATTTTAAAAAATTCGTCAAACGCTCGATGTATTTTTTTTTATCTCAAGAAAAAATATAGCAAGCTTTTGACTCTCCCAATTAACGATTGTTAAAAATCCCTTGATGCACTGGTCTTCTAGGGCGTTTTTAAATAATTAAAGGGTCAATATATCTGTCATATAATAACCCTGAAGGAATAACTAATGACGAAGATTTTCTCTTTGTTTCTCAGAAGCCTTATCGACGCCAATTAATTTTTAATCCTTTATTTATTTAATTGTAATTTCTCTCGCTAATGTACTTATATATATATGAACAAATCCATTGAAGAGTAATTCTTGCTTCTGTCTGTATGACTCCTTCTCATGAATATTCATTTAATATTTTAAGAAACGAGAATTTTGGTTGGAATAAAAGATTTGGATAACAATTCGCTTATTTAATAAAGTAATAAGATTCCGTTTTAATTCGCAATTTTTTTTTATCTGTATTCTCTTCTAGTACAACTTGTAACTAGGGAGTATGCAAATTAAATCTAAAAGATGAAATAAAAAAAGAAATAATTTAAATGTTTCTACTAATAAATTTAAGAATGAAATAAAAATTACGACAGTTTTAATTATATTAGTTTTCAAAAGGAAACAAAAAAAATTTTAAGGATTTTTTTCCATCCTTATGATTTCTATATAGAGATTAAAAAACATTTGAAGAAAATGGAATAATTTCAAACGAACAAATTATGAAATAAAAAAATGCGTGTTAATTTTGGATTAAGCAATTTCTTAAACTAAGATAGGTGATTAAATGATCAAATAAATTGGCTTATTTTCAAATGTCTTTTCTTTATTATAAATGAAATTTCCAAGTATAAATATTTGTAAATTTAAATTTAAGTACATATTGCATAGTAAAAGGAGTTAAATCAATTTTTTAACTACATCATTTTATTAAAATTAGTTGCATTTACAAGAAATTAAAAATTGCAGGAGTACTGTAACAGTTAAAGTATTTTTAGATATATAAAGCTAAAATACGTGTAAAATCTGTCGTCAGCTTTCGCAATTTATAAGCTAAATAGTCCAACTATTTCCTATGAATTTTTTAGTAATTTTTGATGAAACATAATTATAGTTTATTGCATAGTTGTGATTGAAAAACTTTTCAAACATCTACTGTTATTATCAGTTACTTTTATCTTAGAAAATATTATGAACCTCAATCACTATTATATTAATAACAATAATCACAACAATAGTCCAGTTAGAATACGACACATAATAATCTCACAACAATAGTCACAATCAATATATCACAGCAATAATCCAGTTGTCCATAACAATAATCCAGTTGGAACAAATCCTTCGCTTTCAAAGAATAAATAATGATAATTAAATTATATAGATATTCATAGATATGATAGATATTTAATAAACTCTGATTAAAAGAAAATGAATAAAAAAATTGTACAGTACAGTTTTAAACAAAAGATATCTTTTTAATTTTATATTGCAACAGATTCTAATTACTCGTATTGATTATTATACCATCTGATAAGAAGTACCAGTAGACAACAATTGCAAAATAAGTTGGTTCTTGTAGTACAAAACTCAGATTTAAAATTCCTCGTAAGTGTATTTTCTTGTGCAGGAAATAACTTCTTAGATATTTATTTCTTCGGCAGTAAGCACTGGAGATCTTAGGGCAGAAATAGAGCACTTTCTAAGAAGATAGCACCCGGTACGGGTTTTTCTCCACATCATTTTTTCGACTTAAGGTGGTGGAGAAACAAAAGATTCTTTCACGTTTTCATCAAAAGTCTCTCGCATTTTATGACTTTGAAAGGGATACCCGGTAAGAAAATCGGATCTGTTTTTATGCGTTTCGTGGGTGAGTTTAAAGGGTATATAAGTTTTTTAAGCGTGCGAACTCTTTTAAGGTCTTAGATATCGATAGTTGTAAATGTGTTTTTGATCATTTCAGATAGAACTAGGTCTCGGAAGAAATGCGATTCATAAAAAAAGTACTAGAAGTGCAGAAATGTTTTATTAACAAGGCATGCAGAATAGTTTAAGACGTGTAAAAAAAAATTTTGTGGATGTTTTACTAAAATTGTACTCATACGTATTTAAAAAAAGTCTAATGAAAAATATAAGCACAAATAACATAATATCAGATTCAATATCTTACCATAGCATTAAGTACAGTGATGAGGTATGGAGAAAAGAAATGAAAGTGTAGAATTCTAATGTCCTATCATAAGTTCTGCTCTATGCTTCAGCCAAGTTTTAGTTCATAAAGTAATTTTACTTTAAATTTTGTAATGTAACGCTTTATAACTATTTATTCTTTTAAATTAACTATGCAAGCCAACATAGCGACTAAAATTATTTTTTTAATTTTATTTTTTGACCTAAATTATTATTCCATGCATAGAATTATCAAACATATAAATCAAAAATAAATAATTCAAAATAATTCAAATATTTATAGTACCTACTGAAAACGTCGCTTGATTGTAAGTGCAAAACGAATCATGAAATAAAAAAAAAATTATTCGTTAATAAAATAAAATATTTAATATTAATTACATACAACAATATTTTTTTTTCGCATAGAATCTAAGTCATTCTGCCCTTGCTGCCTACAGATATATGTTAATCATGCTCGGTATAAACACGAAACCAATATCATTTCTAAAGCCATTAAATCAATTATTTGAAGTTAAAAAATTTTACAAATAAACATCAGTTTAGTATTTTTCTGTATTTTATGGTCCTTATAATCTTTCAATGCATTGAAATTGATATTATCTATCACGATTGTTGAAGGCGTTATTTTTAATCTATTACGCACATTTTATGTTTTGGCCTTACAAAAACCTATGTACGAATTACAACAAAATAAATAAAAACTATAACAAAAATTCTATATAGAAGTTACATTAAAAGGAATAAAACTATTATTATTTTCTTTTCAGATATATATATTGTTGCGTGCAGGTTGGGCAACCAGGTTGTAACAGATTGGGGAAGAATTGAGATACTTGAATTACAGATTGGAGAACTCACAACTTTATTTACACTTGTACAAACGCCACGCACATATAGATACACTATTTAACACTTTTAAAGATATGTAATCATAAATTCGTGGAAAGACTTCATTGTAAATCAAAAACCCGAAACTCGGATACGCGCAGGTTGTGCGAAAGATACTTGCTCTCCAGGTGAGAGCCTGTAGGCCAACTAATGAGCCGGGAACCACCAACTGTATGTCCTCTCGGGATAATAAGACTATAAACAATATGTTTCTCTGCGTGAGCCCTTCCTCTCGGGTTAGAGTCTCAGGGCCTACTAAACATTTCTACAACTGGAGTAATACTGTAAAAAATTAAAATATTTTTAGATATATAAAGCTAAAAAGGTGTAAAAACTGTCCGAAATTTTTGAAATTTAAAAACTAAATAGTACATTTTTTTTTCTATGGAATTGTTAGTAATTGTTGATTAATTATAAATATTTTCCATTGCATATTTAAAGTTCAAAAATTGTTCGAAAATCTATTGTTTTTATCAGCGTCTTGTATTCTAAAAAATATCAAGAAATAAAATAATAATTTACATCATAAATGAATTATAATTAATGATGTAATAATTTAAGACTAACATACTGAAAAATTCATTTTTTTTCTTAGATTTTCTTATTTTTTATTTGCTGGCAACGCCAAATATAACAAAAAAAATTTCAATAATTTTTGAGAATTAAAAAATAAACTGTACTATTTATGTCAAATTAGATATTAAATAAAATAAAACATTCTGAAACAACAAAAGTTAAAAAAATCGTCTGTTTTTATTTGTTAAAATCTAGTGAATTATTTGTAAATATTTAAATAAAAAATATTAATTATAATAGTATTTTTTATTTTAAAATATTAATAATTTATATCCTGAACGAATTAAAATTAATGATTTAATAATATAAGACTAACATACTGAGGAATTCATTTTTTTTTCTTAGATTTTCTTATTTTGTATTTGCTTACAATACCAAATATAACAATGAAATTTCAATAATTTTTCAGAATTAAAAAATTAAACTGTAATATTTAATAACAAATTAGATATTAAATAAAATATTAAATAAAATAAAACATTCTGAAACTACAAAAGTTAAAAAAAATCGTCTGTTCTTATTTGTTAAAATCTAATAAATTATTTGTAAATATTTGAATCAAAGATATTAATAATAATATTTTTTATTTTAAAATAATAATAATTTATATCATGAACGAGTTACAATTAAGGATGTAATATTATAAAAACAAAAATAATGATAAATCCAATTGAATCTTCAATTCAATTTTTTCTTAGCATTTATTACATTTTATTCAAAGTATAACCAAAAATAACGATACATTTTTAATAATTTTTCAGAATGAAATAAAACTGTAATATTTAATATCAAATTGGATATAAAATAAAATAAAACCTTCCGAAACTACAATAGTTAAAAATGTCGTCTGTATTTATTTTTTAAATATTGCTAAATTATTTGTAAATATTTGAACGATATTAATAATATTAATATTTTTTTACTTTGACAAATATTCTTGGTTTTAAAATGATTAAACTGTTCAAATTCATATATTTGTAATCGTCTTTTAAAAGAAGTGTTTTTATTCAATTCAGATGTTGCGGTTTTCATTATATAAAAATTGGTTTCTTTCATTCTAAATTCTTTTTATTTATATAATAACTCACATTTTTTTTTAAATTTTTTACTTTGATTCAATTAGCCTTGAACATATTTTTTTTAATTTGTTTTCAATTATTTAGAATAGGTTAGTTTTAAATATAATAATACATAATGAAAGAATGAATTTTATTCTGAATTTCTGAATTAGAATTAGAATTTGTGTGTTTTAAACAAGGACTTGCTACCTAAAATAAAAAAATACCTCTTTTGACCTACAAATAGAGAAAAAGAAAATAATGGCTTTATATTTTTACATAAATTCTTTTATATATTATATTTAAATTGTGCTGCACATTTGGCGTTGTAAATTTTGTTTTTGAATAAGGAAAACAGTGTAGCAACTTATGCAATAAAAGATTTTTTTCTTTCTCTTACTATAAAGAAGAATTTTAAATATTGAACAAAAAAAGAATTAACAACATAAGAAAATTATTTTAGTATAACTAGATTAAAACTTTGATTATGAAAAAAGAAATAAGTGAAAAATAAACATTAATATGAAATAATAGTTTAATTTTCTTTTTTTTCCATATATTTTGATTGCAGATAAATTCATTTTAAAAAGAAAAAATATTTTTTTTTTATTTCTTATTTAGCTTTCTATTTAAGTTATGTTTATTCACAGTTGGAAAATTTAAAATTTTATTTTTAAATGATAATATCTTATTTAAAGGACAAATAACTCAATTAATGATAACACACACCTGATTTAAATAAGTTTATGTGAATTTAGGCTTACATGTCATTTATATTTATCTAGCAAAATCAACAAAAGTAAATTTTATTAGTGCATTTAATAGAATATAGGTAAAATGAATCTATTCCATTATTCCTCAATAAAAATCATGGGTTATTTTTTTTCAAAAATTTACAATTAAATTCGCAATATTGTACATTCTGTTTCTAAATTAAACAATAGAATTGAATGAATTTATTTCATATATATTTTATTTTATTCTAGTGCTCTCATAATTCTTCAAAAAATTTAACTTGGTGACTAACGTTATCTTCATTTCCAGAATTTCGTATTAGCTCAGAAATATTTGGATGCTTTTAATTAATTTTCTCCTTAATTTTGTATTACTTTTTTACTTCTGAACGCTAAAACTTATGAATAATTAACCTCTAATACATATTATCATTTCCCTCTGCCGAAAATCAGCTTCTGTGCATATCTGTTGCCACTAAACCGATGAAAAATACTTATTAAGTGTCAGTAAGTTGATTTTGCAGCTCTAGATAAATAATAGTATTTTGCAAACTCGACATCGTTATTGACTTAAGGATTTTTATCTGAGGATTTAGTTTTGGCTTTTTTAGCTTTAAGCCTAACTGATGCTATTATTTAATGTTGATTGGAAAGTGTGTTGCATCGATATAAATGCAATATAATATGTCATTTAAAGAATGTTAAATGAATCATGTCTCTTAAGACTAACAACTTAATATTTTCAATTAAATACCACCAAAATAATTAATTTATGTAATTTTTAGAATAAAACTTGAAAACTTATTAAAAGTTAATTCAATTAAAAATTCTATTTATTTAAAATAAATACTTCCTTCCTTAAAAATTATTGGCAATTAAAATATATTTTTAATGATGAATGTATTGCAGGATTTGATTGAAAAAATTATTATCTAAAAGGCTTATATAATGCCCATCTACTTCATACATGTATTACTTAAATTTGTATTTTTCAGAAAATTCAATGCAATCTATAATAAAAAAAATGATTTTAAATAATTTTAAGAAAGAAATCAGTAATTATTTTTAAAACACTCTTATAGCTTAAATAAATTTCAATAAAGCTAGTGAATGCTTATTAATTTCATTAGAATTATTAATTCTTGTTCATCTTACATTAAACATCAAAGTGATGAAGACATAACAGTTTAAAAATTATTATGATTTAAGTCTACCAAAATTTTCTATTGGCAAAAATCTTAAATTTCTAAATCCCACAGGTATGAATAATTTTGAATTATGTTGTGTATTAAACCTTTGTTTTACAAAACTTTATAGAATTAAAATATTTTTTTAATTCTGTTTAAAGATGCTATTCAGTTTATGCGTCAACTGAATTTTAATATATTTTTCATATTATTTTTTTGCATTAATTAATTATTATCCATTAGTGTCCATTATTAAAATGTCACTTAAAACTCCAAAAAATGATCATTTTTTTTTCTTTTTTAAATCAAATTTCTTTTTTATCTGATATATGTATACACATATAAGATCAGATAGAAAAGGCATTTATTTGATTTAAAATTTTTTTTTTTTTTCAAAAACTCTTTATTTATTCTTCCAAATTTATTTCATCACCTTCACAGTAATCCCCACCGTAACTTTTTTTTCCAATCTTCAATGCATGCTAAAAAGTCATCGGCAGTAGTAAAATAAATAAATATTTTTTAATGATTTCATTTTTTTTTATTTCATTTATATTTAGTGTTATATATTTCTTTACAATGTGCGTTTAGTATCATTATTATTATATTATCCATGTTTACATGTTAAGAATAATAGTAAACACAATAATAATAAATCGTTACGTTTCCATTTTTCACTCCAAAAAATGTCTCTAGTGGGTCTAAATCTAATATGGGGATATATAATTTTATATGCGACCCGCGGAGTTGAGCATTTACGAAGTGACAGCAAGACCATTTGGATTGGACATTCCTACCCTAAGCTATTTGCCTCCCCCTAATTTTCGAATGAAATAATACTAGGTGGTACTAAAATTAAACGAAAGAAATAATCCTGTGACAATAAATTTTATCATAGGATTAGGTGAGGACAGGATTAGTTGAGAATTTTATCTTAGTTAACGACATTCTCGAATAAGTGAGAATGTCGTTACTTAAGATAAAATTCTCAGCTAATTATATCTAAGCTAATCCGTAATTCTTCCTATTTTGCGAATTTTCTTTCTGACCATGTTTGAATGCGTTAGTTTTATTCTGTGATTGCATAGATTTAAAAAAATATTACATTGTGAAATGAAATTTAAAGCTTGAATTAAAAAAATCCATTCCTAAAATTATTTTCAAATTTATAGGATTAAATATTGTTTACCCTTTTATGAATATTGTTTACCCATAACATCTATAAGAAAGTAAATAAAAATTAAAATAACAGTGAGGCTTTGAAGTTCAATAATATAAATTTAAATTTCTTAATAAAATCCAGAAAAGAGAGAAACCTGTTTTCGTTCTACAATTTGCCATGACGTACTTTTTCGGATTCCTACGTTATAAACAGTTCGAAGATGTCTTGATCCAGTTACACTAATCCACCATAGATAAATATTTTTATTATCTGCAATCTGTTGGGCCTGAATGGTCGATTGTCTAATGCTCGGTGCCACAGTTTCGGGTTCGAGTCCCGACGGTGCTATGGATGTTTGTAGGGGTTTGGAATCCACTTTAAACCGTAGGTCTTGGTCTTCTATGACTGGAAGAGCGTCACGGAGCACAAGTCAGTCTTCTACCTACGGGTGCTCCATAAGAACAGAACCTGCTCCCCTCCTCCCATGAGGGATACGACAACAACAAAAACCTGCAACCAGTTTCTTAAATTTTTACAAGACTTATAATTATTTTACACCTAAAGAATTGTATTGAAATTAATTGATTTAATATGAGATTAAAACATTGAACCGCGAACCTGTATTCTGCTTTAAAACCTGTTTACAGTTATACATGGCTTACCATTGGCCTCAAATTTAATCACATTTCTCAGCGAAGCTCTGTAGAGAATGGCGACATAACTTCATAAATTCAAGATGGACTTTAAACATAAGAATCCAGGTAATAGATGCAGAAGTGGAAACAAAAGACATCAACACAAAATTTTAAAAAATGCTCGGATTGCAAGAACTAGTGACCACAGTACATAAACTGAACATGCTAACCATGAAGCGAAGATTTCCTTCTGGAACTGTTATAGGAGTAAATAGCCAATAAATTATATCTTGGGCAGAAAATGGCATTTAAAAAGAAAAAAAAATTAAACTATTTAATTTCGAAAGCATATCTTTATACGTGATTAAATTTGTTTACATAAACATTTGATACTTTTTTCATTGCCTTTTCAGTGATGCTGACATGTTAATGGGAACTTTTTAAAAAAAGTTGATTTAATTTTCACTGTGATTACAATTTCAATTGCTTAAATGGTTTAATTTGTGATTTGCAATAAAGAAAAAGTTAGGTTGCTTTTCTTTTTCCGAAACTTTTTACAAACTTTGTAAATTTACCAATCTGAAAGGTATTCATTTCGCTGGTTGTGAATCATAAGTTCCCCTTTCACTAGTATGTTTTGTGAGAGAAAATAAGTGGCCTAGTTACCCAAACAAGCAAAGAGCAGCTTTTGATCTTATTGTTCTTTATATATTATCAATTCGTATGAAGTGAACATCACAGGAATAAATGCAGGTAGTATAGAGTACATATGTTTAAAAAAAATTGTATATGACTTAAAATGTTATCATTCCAAGATTATGATATTTTTATTCTCATATCGAACATTTATTTTTATAACTATTGTATCTTCCACAACGTGTATACGAATGAATGCATAGATACTTTTAAAATATTTTTAAACTTCTAATTGAAGATAAAAGAAGTTAATTATATTAGGTCTACTTATTAATTATGTATTAATTAGTTAATTATGTAGGTTTATTGTGTGTAGTGCTGGTGTAACTGAACCTTGCTAATTATTTCCGCTATCTATATAGACTTTTTAAAATATTGTAACACATATTCATCCATAGGTATTACAATATTCTTTTCAAAAACCATGTGCATTTATGGCTCCATAATTAGAGTTATAAGCCTAACAAATTTAATAAAGTAAGTGTATCACTTTAATTAGCATGGATCTAAATTTAATCAGCTTTGTGAAATGGCTAAAATAAAACCATGCATTCCGTTCTCGGTGTACTTGAATCTACACTCATGCCCAGAATTATCTACACATGGATAAAATCAAATATTTCTTAGAAACTGTGAATGAATTAATGTTTATGAATTAGTCTGGAATGGTACATAACATTATGGTACCTAAATACAAAGGAAAAAATTTAAGAACACTGAATATGATATATAATTGTAGCATGGAACAATAAAAATGGGAATAAAATGTGTCAAAGGTAATTACAAAAAATACAGACTTACGACTACAATGTATAATATGGTTTTCTCTGTTCTTCGAATAAATTTTTTTTCTAAAAGTCAAAGACTCCAAACCTTATAAACCTAATATAATTATTGACATAAGTGTCTCACTTTATTTACATGAACCTATATTTCATTAACAGACATTCGAAATAGTAAAAATAAAACCATATATTTCGTTCTGGGAGTATTTAAATAAACACATGTCAACAGTTATCTTTAAATGGATAAATTTAAATATTTCTTAGAAACTCTGAACAATAATATTCCGATAAAAAATATGCATTCACGAATCTTGTTAGCATTTAAACGCATCTTATTAAAGCATATTCATGGTATTCATCTATTTCAGCGAATTTGTTATTTTGTTAAATTTTGATTATTTTTAAATTGTTAAATTAAGAATTAGATATGCCCATCCTTAAAATTCCGGGCGTGTGGATAGTATATACTTCTGTGCCCAAAAAGTGCGACCAATTTTTATATTTTTCAAAAACTTTTTATTTATTCTTCCAAATTTATTTCATCGCCTTTAAAGTAATCCCCTTCAGACACAATGCACTTATGACAACATTTTTTTTCCAATAATCAGTGCATGCTAAAAAGTCATCGGCATGAATGGCCTTCAAAGCGCACGCCGATTCACATTGAATCTCACCAATCGAATCAAAACGGTGTCCACGGAGTGGTCTTTAGTTTCATTTTAGGTTTAGTTTAGTTTTCTTTTAGTTCCGTTTAGGGAATAGCCAGAAGTCGCACGGTAGGAATAACGTGGTTGTGTAACGATATGGGTTATATTTTTGACGACAAAATCACGAAGAATCAATGCAGTGTGAGCTGGCCCATTCAGCGTTTTCGGTACCAATCGAGATTTGACGCATTTGAAGCCCAAAATGGAATTGACCGATCCTTTTGAAATTCCAACATCATTGGGCAAGGTCTCTAATTGTAAATCGGAGGTTTGCAAGCATCAAATATTTAATATTTTGGACATGAGCTTCTTCGTTGATGATCGACCAGAACGCTCTTCGTCTTCAAAGCGTATTCTGCATTCTTTGAACTGTTTGTACCATTTCTAAAAATTTTTTCCCGATATAGGAATGCTCCCCGAATGCCTTCTGCAACATTCTATGCGTTTCCACAAATAAAATTTAATGTAAGTTCTTTGCTCAATCAATTCAGACATCGCCGTAATCAGTTTTAGCGTCTCACAAAGCCAAGCGTAACTCAAACACTAATGAATATTTTGCCGTCAAATTTCACACAGATGTCAAGGACAATACCAGCAACCTAAAAAAGAAAAAAAAATTGAAATTCCATGGGCCGCGAGAATTTGAATTTGAAAATTGATTTGGACACAGTAGTGTCGTTGAAATATTCAATCATATTTCCAGAAATTAAACCTTTTCCTGCATAAAAAAAATCTTCGAATAACTCCATCAGCTAAAATAAAAAGCTCCAAACTCTTCCAATAACTACCGTCCATTGCAATTATTTAACAATAAAATATGTGACTGGTGACATAAATGTTTATCATCAAGTTTCGTAATGTCAAGGATTTTATAGGGTAAATTGGATTTTATTAAAGTTGTTGAAACATTATGCTAATAAACCATTGCACTGACTAACAAATATATTAAGAGACACATTTATCCCTAAATATCGAATCTTTAAGCGATTTAATTTATATTATTCAAAATATTTATTTGTGACACAACTGTGCATTAAAATAACTGCACTCTAAATAAACAAGTTGATCAAGTATTATAAAATATTTATTATCAAAAAAAAGATTTAAAAGATAAACCAATAATACAAAATTGTGCATAACGAACTTCACCATTTCGGAATCAACACAAAGGCTCAAAACGTAACATTGACAATTGTCTAATTCTATTAAAAAACTGAAATTTAAGCATTCAAAATTCATCAGATAAAAATCTGCTTTTCATTAATTCCTTTCTGTCAAAATTCCAATTTCTACAAATTCTTTTTAATAACTTTAAAATACATTTAAGTAAATATAAAGGATTGAGTTACGTATTTCTCTAGCATAAACAATGTAATATGGTTATAATAATTTACATTATAAATCATCGTATATTGTTCCATGTTGTTGTAATACCTGAAGGCATCTATGGTAAGTTGAAGCATCAGCTTGTAACTGTACACATCCAATACATCACGTTCCACACTGTCACAGAAACTTTTTATTTTTAACTTCATATCCGTGTCCAGTCTATCCAATAAAGTAGGATGCTGATATTTCTTTGCTTTACGCTCAAGGTCTTTGAACATTTTCTGTAAAATCTTTGAACTTGTTCGTGAAATTCGTAGTCGTATTAATAATTTAGTGATAATTGGCATACTCGCAAAGCAACCATATACGGTAAAATTTTTAGGATCGATTGATGTATGTTCAAACACACTTCGTTGTACTGAACGTAATTGATCGCAACGGTTTTCAATACAATCATCTATTGTATCAGCTTCTTCTTCAAGAAACTGGAAAATATCTTCTTGTTTGTCATCCACTCTCATTTCTAAATATAATAAAAATAGATTTGTCTTGAGACAGTGACCTTACATCTAGGATTTAGGTACAGTATTTTCCTTCGCAACGTATACTTATATTTATAGCTAATCCTTTTCTTGATTTTATTTTGTCACCGATTTTATTTGTTCACTGATTGACTGCTTGATCCTAATAATTCCAATTTCATCTTTATAAATAATATAAAATAAAATAGGGCTTGAATGGCCGAGTGGCTAGCGCTCTGGCTCTGGGTACTGCAGGTTTCGGGTTCGAGTACCGGCTTTGCCATGGATGTTTGCAGTGGTTCGGAATCCACTTTAAACTGTAGATCCCAGTCAAACACGACTGCTGAGCGTTTGGCGTAGGATTGACAACTCTACCCCGTAAAAAAAGAGAGAAGACATCTAATGTTTCGAAATCTGCCAGTAGGCAGACGACCTTGGCCCACATGGGGCTGTCGCGTCAATCCTGGTGATAAAATAAAATAACTAGAAATTAAATAATTTTCTAATGCAGCTGGTAATACAGAAGCAGTTAATCTTTATGCCATAAGTAAAGGCTACACTGTTTACTCATTTAGCACTACCCAGGAGGCACGTGTAGCTTGAAGACATGCTGTGGACGCGAGTAACACTATCCACACATCGCTCTGCGAACATGTTAGACCGAGACCTACGGTTTAAAGTGGATTACGAATTACTACAAACATCCATGGTACCGCAGGGACTCGAAACCGAAACCGAGTGCACTTACCACTCGGCCATTCAGACCCAGAATTAAAACGATGCAGAAATTAATTTTTTTTAAGAACGTTTGAAATATGCCGATATTTAAACTAAAGAATTTTATTACATATTATGGTAAAAAAGCTTTTTTTAATTTATCCTAAAAGAATATCTTTCAATATGATGTTCAATTGTTGCTTTTGAATACCAGACGTTTATTTTGAATTCTTTTCTTTTAGAATGGCAAATATATTTGTCAAACTTTATTATTATTTTAGTTGTATTACAGAAATTTGCAGAAATTAATATATTTTACACCCGAAACATAACACATCCAGTTGGTATAAAAAGTAAAAAAAAACAAATCACGTAGTGTTATTTGATCGATAGCAATCTCTCATAGAAGCAATATTGGAACATGGACATAAACTAAAGTCATTTAAAAAAAGTCTAATTTAAGCAACGATAATATTGTAATAGTTTTATATATTCAGTATATAGAATTTTGTTATTGATATCTATAATTTGGATTTATATTTTGAAGTCTCAGTGTTCGACATGTTGTCTAGGATACCTATTTTCATACCTTTTTAAAATATACTGTAAATTCAATCAGATCCAACATTGCTTGATCGTTTGCTTACAACAACAATCTGCTTAATCTTTCAAAACTGGATCCTATTTCTTACACCTTCAAAACGAATTACTTACTTCATCCAATTACTTACAACAATTTTCCTAGTAAAACCTTCAGAATGTATTCTGAAGGTGTAAAAAAGAGGATCCAGTTCTGAACGAAACAATTAAAATCCGATTGTAAAATTAATTGGTTATAAAATGTACTACGTTTTTTAACGTTTTTAATTTTTACTAATTTACTAGGTTTTTTTTAATTATTTTACATACTTTTAAATTTTTTTTGTAGAAAACGTTTGTCACAAATTCTACAAAGATTTTGAACAGAAGACATCTAAATTGATGCACTCAAGTCTCCATTTACCTCCACAAACCCAAAGAACCTTTTTTCCTCTAACTCTAAAATCTTATAAAGACTTTAGGCTCCTAGACTTTAATGGCCGAGTGGCTAGCACTCTGGTGCTCGGTACTACAGGTTTCGGGTTCGAGTCCCGGCAAAGCCATGAATGTTTGGTTCCGAACCCTCTTTAAACTGTAGGTCCCGGTCTTTTTAGCCCACGTGTACACAAGATGATAGTAGGGCGACAAACCAAACCTAGACTTTAAAAAGACTTTAGGCTCCTAGACTTTAAGGCCAAGTTGGCCTCTCTGGCCTTTGATATCTTTAAATTTGACTCTATGTTTCGGAATCACAATGTTCGAGATGTTGTCTAGGATTCCTATTTTGGTAAACTTTTTAAAATATATTGTAAATTAAATCAGATCCTACGTAATCTTTTGTTTACAACAACAATTTTCTTAATCTTTCAGAATTGGATCCTATTTCTTACACCTCCAGAACACTTAAAATCCGATTGCAAAATTAATTGGTTATAAAAATAACTCTAAGCAGATTTATTACATTTTTTTTAAATTATTTTATACGCTTGTGAATTTTTTTGTAAAACATTGGCCACAAATCCTTCTGAAAATTTAAACAAAAATACCTAAATGGAGGCACTCCACTCTTTATTTACCTCCAGAAACCCAAAGACACCTTTTTGAATACTTCTAGCTCCTAGATTTTAGAGCCGGCCTGTTGGTCGATTGGCCCCCGTTGGCTCTTCAGTTTCGGATTATGGATGGATCAGTTTCGAATGGATGCAGAGTCAGATACTTCCGGATTGTCAGCTGTTGTTTCGAAACATAATGGCATCTCTTTCTAAAGCCTTACTTGCTTTAAGTGTGAAATGAAACTTCATTCAGTAGAAGCAAATGATGTCTTGGATCTGATGGGACTTGCTTCTTCATCACTATTCCATATATCGTATGCAATGACAGTACTTTCATTAGATGTCCGGATAAATGCAAGGCCTTTCAAGTAATAGATTCCTCCTTTTGAGTTTTATGTGCCATGGATAGACTGATTTTTTCTCATGAAGAGAAACTAAGTTAAAAAATATGACCATGTATAAATTAAAAATATATTTTCAATAGCTTGACATTTTTACATTGGTAAAATGTTAAATTATACATTGATACAACGGTTGAATTCGTGTTTTTCTATAATTTGTAAAATTATTTTTGTAAAAATTTTTTTTTTAATATTTATTCCCTTGAAGTGCTATGTAAATTCAATTTGTCCTCAGTAACCTACCTGAGATAAAGTTTTCCGATATTTACAACAAAGAAGATGATTTAAAAATATTGAGAAAGGCATCTTCTTCAATAAAAATCAGCAAAGACATATTACAATGAAATCGCTTATCAGACATTATTCTTACAATTCCACAGAAATTGTTTACTTATTGCACCATTCAGATATTTGATATATGTTTCATTGCAGTATCGAATTTGAAGAATTAAAGATAAATCTTTTCGCTAATGGTTAGGAGGTGCCTGTTGACTCAGGGATAAATAGTTCCCCGTGCATAGGGGAAGCCAACTCCTGTCTGTGGGGGGTCTGGGTGGAGTAAGCTGGCTGGACAGAGAGAGAGAATGTAACACCATCCAGTGTGAGTTTGGAGTCGAAATAAATGAGTCATGTGAGCTTGGTTTGAAATAAAGAGAACGTGTTTTCTATACAGTCGAGTAGTTCAATGTGTTTTATACCTAGACCATAACAGTGCCATTAAATTAAAATTCTAATCACAACAGTAAAACACTAAAAATTTTAAATGATTCCTGCATAACGGATCATTATTTTTAAAATTAAATGTCCAATTTGTGATTTAAGTAATTTTAGTGTCTGTAAATACTGATTCAGAAAACTTTGAAGAAAATAAACCACAACGTTCTTCTTCAAAATAAATTATTCCTCAAATTGCGCTTCTGAAAATTCTGTGGTTTAAAATAAAGACAAAATATGAAATTACATTTATTTCATATCGTTATTTTCAAAGTTTTTAATACTCTAAAGAACAAATTTCAATTACCTTTTGCAATTTTTGTGTTACCTTTCAGCATCATATTCAAATAGATGTTATTGTGTGGTTTTGCTATTATTTGTGTAATAAGGAATATATATAACCGCAAATACATCCAGTGTGTGCTTTTATAAAGCAGATGGGTATATTTGTTGCTTGCTATAAAAGCTCTTCAACTCAACAGGGACGAATCACTCGCTAAATTGGATGAGGAACTTGCAGCATTCAGTCATGATATTCCTTTTGATTTGCCAGCTATTTCTTGTTCTTCCGACATTCATTTTGGCACTAGACGGTCAATGCGACCTGAGTTCTTTTCTGGCATGAGGTCTTGTGCCCGACTTGATACCGAAAGTTCCAAAAAAGCCGTTGACGGTAATATTTTTTTTCCTTACGTAAAACCATTTCTTTTTTTTTTTCTCATTATACAATATTATTAAAGATTCTATTATCTCTTGTTTTTCCTTTCTTTTTTTTTCCCTCTTTTCTTTTTTTTTTTTTTTTTGTCCGTCTCTCTTTTTTTTTCCTTTCTTTCCTTTTTTATCCCACCTCCTCTCTCGTTTTTCAATTTCTTTCCTTTTTTCACTCCTCCTCTCTCTCTTCTGTTTTTCTCCCTCTCACTCTCTCTATTACCCTCTCTCTTCTTTTTTCTCCTCTCTCTCTCTCTTTCACATTATACAATATTATTAAAGATTACTTTATCCCTTTTATTTTCCCTTTCTTTCCTTTTATCCCCTCCTCCTCTCTCTCTTTTTGTCCTCTCTCTCTTTTTCTCATTATACAGTATTATTAATAAAAGCAGGATCTGATGGCAGAGTGGCTAGCACTCTAGAGATCTTTACCACAGGTTTCGGGTTCGAGCCCTGTGGTTCCGTGGATGTTTGTAGTGGTTAGGAATCCACTTTAAACAGTAGGTCTCGTTCCTAATAGGATCGTTAAGCATTGTAGCGGTAGTGTTACTCGCGTCCGTGGCATATCTTCAAGCTACTCGTGATGAACTACTACTACTCGTGATGAACTACTACTACTACTAAATGAGTAACAGTGGTACAGTCCTTGCTTATGGTATAAGGATTAATTGTCGGTATTGCCAGTTGCATTAGAACAACAACAACAATATTATTAATGAAAGTATCAATAAAATATTAAAATTTTGTTAATTAATAATAAATAAATATTATTTATAATATACTAATATCAGTTATAAAATATTATTAACATCATTACATTTTTACAAGTGTTTTTTGATGGCTTAAACTATTTCAATATATAGAAAATCAGAAATTTGTCTTTCTCTTTTTTCTAACACTAAAAACTTTATCAATAAGAAAGTCAAATTATTTTGTTTGATTTTCATATTTTATTTATTTAGTGCATAACCAAAATAACTACAATAATTTTCTTATTTTTTATTGCATAAAAGCTTTTTTTTTTTTTTTTTTTTTTTTTTTTGTTGTTGTTGTTGTTGTTGTTGTTGTTGTTGTTGTTAGGCCCAAAGCAATTTTTTATTGTTAAAAATAACGAATCGAATGTGACGTCTCAGTTCAATATGGTTTTTTTAGCAGTGTCTTTCATCTTAAGTATAAAATTTTTTTATTATGTTGTACTTCATGTCTGGTACCAAAGTAATACTTAACTCTTTGTGATAGTTGTTTTATATTTTAAATATTTTTTTTCATTTGCAATTGATATTGTTTTTAATTGTTGAATTACAATTAGCATAGTGAATTAATGTCGCATTCAATTGGTGAATTTCAATTTTTTCTCGTCTGGCTGTTTTATTCTCTAATTATCAATTACATATATGTATATATATATATACACACACACATAGGGTAGTTATAATTAAGGTGACCCTATTCAGACCCCTCTAGAATCCGTTCTATCTAACGTATTTTAATGAAATTTGATATATACGGTATATGGACTATGGGGAAAAGATGTCTGCAATAAAAAAATAGTTCAAATTTTGACCACCAGGGGGAATTGTGGCACTTAAAGAAGGACAAAAAATTTTTCAGAACCATTAAAATTTATTAAAGTACAGAATATGCTCAACGTCTGCTCCATTGACATCAGTTACGTGTTAAAAGCGCACTATAGCGTGTTCAATGGTAGAGCGAAGAAACTCTCGAGGAATTTCAGCAACATGGCGTGTAATGCTGGATTTCAACCCAGGTAAAGTCCTAATTCCTCTTTCATAAACACGATCTTTTAGGAATCCCCACAACCAGAACTAAGTCGGGTGAACGAGAAGGCCAGCCATCTAGAAAATTTCTGGATATTACACGATTCTCGCCAAAGTTAGCATGAACTAGTTCTTTGACTTGGTGCCCAATGGGAGGATTTGCTCCATCTTGCATGTGATAATCTGCAAACATTGTCGTTCCTTTAAAGCAGAAATCACTTGTTGTCGAAAGATTTCATTGTATCGTGCATTCGAGACAGAAAACGTTTTAGGACTTTAAAGAGTGAGAGCTTAAAAGGAAAATGGTCCGTGGATAAAATCAGCAGTAAATCAATACCATACAGTCACGCTGAGTCAAAACATGTTTTGTGCTAACTTTGGCGAGAATCGTGTAATATCCTCCTCGTTCACCCGGCTCAAATCTCTGTGATTTCTGGTTGTAGGGATTCCAAAAAGATCGTGATTATGGAAGAGGAATTAGGACTTTACTTGAATTGAAATCCAGCATTATACGCCACGTTGCAGATATTCCTCGAGAGTTTCTTCGCTCTATCATTGAACACGCTATAGTACGCTATTAACACGGAATTGATGTCAATGGAGATCACGTTGAGCATATCTATAACTGAGTAAATCTTAATGGTTCTGAAAAACTTTTTGTCCTTTTTTAAGAGCCACAAATACCCCTAGTGGTCAAAATTTGAACTATATTTTTTTTAATGCAAAAATCTTTTCCCCACGGTCCATGTACCGTATATACCAAATTTCATCAAACTCCATTTGGTAGAACGAGTTTTAGAGAGGTCTGAATAGGATCACTTTAATTATAAGCACCCTGTGCATATACACTGAAGTGACAAAAGTCATGGGATAGCAATATGCAAATTTTCAGAAGGCAGTAGCATCGCGTAGAACAGGTATAAATGCGTAGTGCTTTCGCAGAGCTTTCATTTCTGTTCAACTTATTCATATGAAGAGGTTTTGACGTGATGATGACCGCACGACGGGAATTAACAGACTTTGAACGCGGAATGTTAGTTGGAGCTAGACGCATGGGTCATGCCATTTCGGAAATCGTTAGGGAATTCAACATTCCCAGATCCACTGTGTCAAGAGTGTGCCGTGAGTATGAAATTTGAGGCATAACATCCCACCATGGACAGCACAGTGGTCGACCGCCTGCACTTAACGCCCGAGACCGGCGACGTCTGCAAAGAGTCGTAAATTCTAACAGAAAAGCAACACTGCGTCAAATAACCGCAGAAATCAACGTGGGACGTACAAGGGACTTGTCTGTTAGAACTGTGCGGAGAAATTTGGCTTTCTTGGGCTATTCCAGCAGAAGACCGACTCGAGTGCCTTTAATGACAGAACGACATCGCTTGCAGCGACTCTCGTGGGCACGTGAGCATATCGGTTGGTCCCTAGATGAATGGAAAACCGTGGCCTGGTCCGATGAGTCACGATTTCAGTTGGTAAGAGCTGATGGTAGGGTTCGAGCGGGGCGCAGACCCCACGAAGCCATGGACCCAAACTGTCAGCAAGGCACTGTTCAAGCTGGTGGTGGCTCCGTAATGGTGTGGGCTGTTTTTTCATGGCATGGACTTGGTCCTCTGGTGCGACTGGACCGAACATTGACTGGAAATGCTTATGTTCAGCTGCTTGGAGATCACTTGCAGCCATTCATGGACTTCATGTACCCAAACAACGATGGAATTTTTATGGATGACAATGCGCCATGTTACCGGGCCACAACTGTTCGCGATTGGTTTGAAGAACATTCTGGACTATTCCAACGAATGATCTGGCCACCTAGATCGCCCGACATGAATCCCATCGAGCATTTATGGGACATCATCGAGAGGTCTGTTCGTGCCCAAAATCCTGCACCATCAACGCTTTCACAATTATGGACGTCTATCGAGACAGCATGGCTCAATATTCCTGCAGAAGACTTCCAACGACTTGTTGAGTCCATGCCACGTCGAGTTGCTGCACTTCGCCGGGCGAAAGGAGGACCGACTCGATATTAAGAGGTATCCCATGACTTTTGTCACTTCAGTGTATATTAAGTTATAGAATTAAAACCAAATAATTTCTTTTAATGCACGAAAATATTCATATTTTTGTACATAATACTTGTTACATTTTGCTATGGAAATAAAACATAACTAACGTTACTGTGTTTTGCAGATTGAATATGATGGACATCCAGTAACTTGTGGCACCGAGTTGAATTGCAGTATTACGCGAAATATGCCAACGAAAGTCAGCTTCGAAGCGGACGAAACAAAGTGCTACACTCTTATCATGTTTGGTAAGTTATTCTTTTAATAGTTGTAACAAACAAAATGAAAGCAAATGGATTATTATATAATTACAGAGAATCAGCCTGTTTATGCAGTCAATCGATTGCCAAAAACATTAACTTATACATTAGTTTGATTTATTTGATGATTATCATTAGAAAAACTGATATAATTTGGTAATCAAAATTTTTTTTTAACATTTTAAATTTAACTCAAGGTTTTTTTGTTGTACTATAATTATAACTTGAACTTTTAGTCATTTACAGTATGTTTCTACATATTTACCTAATGTTTCGCCATTGGCTACTTGAAAATATTAGGTTAATAGCAAATAGGTTAAATAGGTTATAAACTTGGTTATATATACTTTTATTTAAGATGATGTATTTCAAGTGAGTTTCTATTTGGATCAGATCCCGATTATCCAAGTCGTCAAAATTTCACCCTCAGCTGCTTTCGGCATTGGCTACTTGAAAACATTGAAGGCGGTTTGATAAGCAATGGGATAGAGATTTCTCCCTACCATCCTCCAGATTCACCCGCTGGTTCGGGTAAGTTTATATTTAACTACAATTATTTAATAGTGTTGCCTCAGGGATAAATAGCTCCCCGTGCATAGGGGAAGTCACCTCCCGATAGTATAAACATCCTATCTGTGTGGGTTCTGAGCAGGGTGAGCTGAAGAATGAAACACCAGACAGTTTGAGTTTTGTTTTGGAATAAATAGAACGTGTTTTGTACAGTCCACTATTGCTATGTGGTTTATTCCTAGGCCTTGACAAACAGTTTAATGCAAAAATTTGGTAGAATCTTGCTCATATAGCATTTGGTTAAAAAAAATCATTGTTGTTTTCAAATTTTTTTTATTTTGTTCTAATGCAGCTGGCAAACACTTAGACAGTTGTCTTGGATGCCTGAAAGTAAGCGCTGCACCGATGTTACTCACTTAGAAATACCCAGGAGGTGCGTGTAGCTTGAAAGTAAGCTACGGACGTGAAGTAACAATACCTCCGCAACGCTCTAAGATCCTTTTAGACCTACAGTTTAAAGTGGATTCCGAACCACTACGAACATCCATTTCACCGCTGGGACTCGAAACCGAAACTTATGGTACCGACAGACAGAGTACTAGCCAATAGGCGATTCAGGCTCATGTATTCAAATAGTGTTAGGGGTTTTAAACAAGTATACGCGGCGGAAAGCTGTTTAAATAAATTAATAATTATCGGGGAAATGTTTTTCAACTTAAATTTCTTTATTTGTAAATTTACTTAAATTCTTTTAAAATTATTAAAATTTTGTATTATTTTTATTGTAATAAAACCCATCCAAAATTAATTATTTTCCCTAGTACATCGTTCTGTTTTATTTTGACTGACTTCCCATTTGTCAATTTCTCACACAATTGATTGACGGACTTTAAGTAGCTGAAGCCTGAATGTTTTTGTTTTGTTGCCCTACGGTCAATTTTTTTTGCGCGATGGTTAATTAGACCGTAATATACAGTTTAAAGTAAATTCCAAACCATTAACAAACTTTCATGCCATCGCTAGGACTCGAACCTGAAGACTGAGATATCAAAGATCAAACGTCTAACTCCCGGGAGCAGCCGAGGGATGGGATGGTTTGGTTCGGTTCGTCACTCTACTGTCATCTTGTGCACACGAGGGCTATACCTGAATCAACCTGAAGATTGAGATATCAAAATTCATGTTAAATGTGATGTTAATCCATATGAGATATCAAAAATCATGTTAAATGTGATGTTAATCCATATGAGATATCAAAAAGGCAAAATTTTAGCCGCTTGGCAATCCTACCGGGAGCTGTTGTGAAATGAGCGGTTAAGCCGCTTTTTACTGTTTCCAACTATTATCAAAACAATTTTGAACAGCCATATCTAGAAATGAACATTTCCATTCCTCTGTTTGACTTTTCTTGATACAAAACTGATAGACTTATCAATCTACATATTTATCACAGCGTAGATATCGAAGGTATAGTTTCAGTTTGAATTCTTTTATGGGCTCTCGCATTGCATTAATCTCTAGGAACGAGTATTTCCATTCCTCTTTTTTGCTCTTCTTCATACAAAACTGACCGACTTTCCAATCTACAGAATTATTACAGCGTAGATATACAAGGTATAATACTATCATCATCCTTATATAGAAGCTCTAAATTTTCTTCAATGCATTTTCTGTCTTTCTGAAAATCTATTAATAGTTATTATTATTCTATTAATACTGTCATCATCATTATATAGAAGTGTTAAATTTTCTTCAATGCATTTTCTGTCTTTCTGAAAATCTATTAATAGTTATTATTATTCTATTAATACTGTCATCATCATTACATAGAAGTGTTAAATTTTCTTCAATGCATTTTCTGTCTTTCTGAAAATCTATTAATAGTTATTATTATTCTATTAATACTGTCATCATCATTATATAGAAGTGTTAAATTTTCTTCAATGCATTTTCTGTCTTTCTGAAAATCTATTAATAGTTATTATTATTCTATTAATACTGTCATCATCATTATATAGAAGTGTTAAATTTTCTTCAATGCATTTTCTGTCTTTCTGAAAATCTATTAATAGTTATTATTATGCTATTAATACTATCATCATCCTTATATAGAAGCTCTAAATTTTCTGTAATACATTTTCTGTTTTGCTGAACATCTATTAATAGTTATTATTATTCTATTAACACTATCATCATCATTATATAGAAGCTCTAAATTTTCTGTAATACATTTTCTATTTTGCTGAACATCTATTAATAGTTATTATTATTCTATTAATACTATCATCATCATTATATAGAAGTGCTAAATTTTCTTCAATGCATTTTCTGTCTTTCTGAAAATCTATTAATAGTTATTATTATTCTATTAATACTATCATCATCATTATATAGAAGTGCTAAATTTTCTTCAATGCATTTTCTGTCTTTCTGAAAATCTATTAATAGTTATTATTATTCTATTAATACTATCATCATCATTATATAGAAGCTCTAAATTTTCTGTAATACATTTTCTATTTTGCTGAACATCTATTAATAGTTATTATTATTCTATTAATACTATCATCATCATTATATAGAAGTGCTAAATTTTCTTCAATGCATTTTCTGTCTTTCTGAAAATCTATTAATAGTTATTATTATTCTATTAATACTGTCATCATCATTATATAGAAGTGTTAAATTTTCTTCAATGCATTTTCTGTCTTTCTGAAAATCTATTAATAGTTATTATTATGCTATTAATACTATCATCATCCTTATATAGAAGCTCTAAATTTTCTGTAATACATTTTCTGTTTTGCTGAACATCTATTAATAGTTATTATTATTCTATTAACACTATCATCATCATTATATAGAAGCTCTAAATTTTCTGTAATACATTTTCTATTTTGCTGAACATCTATTAATAGTTATTATTATTCTATTAATACTATCATCATCATTATATAGAAGTGCTAAATTTTCTTCAATGCATTTTCTGTCTTTCTGAAAATCTATTAATAGTTATTATTATTCTATTAATACTATCATCATCATTATATAGAAGTGCTAAATTTTCTTCAATGCATTTTCTGTCTTTCTGAAAATCTATTAATAGTTATTATTATTCTATTAATACTATCATCATCATTATATAGAAGCTCTAAATTTTCTGTAATACATTTTCTATTTTGCTGAACATCTATTAATAGTTATTATTATTCTATTAATACTATCATCATCATTATATAGAAGTGCTAAATTTTCTTCAATGCATTTTCTGTCTTTCTGAAAATCTATTAATAGTTATTATTATTCTATTAATACTATCATCATCATTATATAGAAGTGCTAAATTTTCTTCAATGCATTTTCTGTCTTTCTGAAAATCTATTAATAGTTATTATTATTCTATTAATACTATCATCATCATTATATAGAAGTGTTAAATTTTCTTCAATGCATTTTCTGTCTTTCTGAACATCTATTAATAGTTATTATTATTCTATTAATACTATCATCATCATTATATAGAAGTGCTAAATTTTCTACAATGCATTTGCTATCTCTCTGAAAAATTACTAATAGAATTCAAATGAATCTTTATAGGTTTTCACAGATACTTATTTCTGGTATACGAACAGCCAGAAAATTCAGAATTGTACGATTTCTGCGATGACTCCATACGGACCAGTTTCGATGTGGCCGGATTCGTTCAAGAACGAAATCTTCAGGGTCCAGTGGCTGGGAATTTCTTCCTTCTTCAAAACTAATCGCATGTATCAATTAATCACTGCTGTGCTAAATATTTTTTTTCGAAATCTATTGTTTAGAATCCATGACGGCTTTTTATGGCGGTTTTATAAAAATGCATTATTTCCCAAAATGTTTGAATGTACTTAATTGAAATTTTTCAGAAAATGTGTAATTGAAATCTCTAATAAACATAGAATCCAAAGCATAATACTTTTTTCTTTTACGTTTTCTGTGGATTTTATACATGTTGACATTTTGTTTTTCAAAAAGCACTAATCCTAATATAAAAACAAAGTACGAGGTGAATTTTCATTGAAAGTATTGTTTAAATATAGAGAATCCATAAAATATTTCACATATTTCAAGTCATTCAATTGTTACGAGCATAAATTTTTAAATATTCGTTTATAAGTATTTTTAATAATTATTTGTTCTTTGAAACATATGACTTGTGTTAATTTATTCTGTTGAAAACGCTAAATTTATACTTTACAAAGACAAAAATGTAGGTAGGAAACATAAATAGACGAGTTGGCTAATTTGGCTACTGACTTGGTAAACTGATCAGCAATTTTGGTGGATGAATCCTTCTATGAGAAGTATAAGAAGTTCTTGACACAGACTGGCCCGTGCTAAAATTCCACGCAGTACATTTTTCCATACAGTTTTTTTTTGTTCTACTGCAACTGACAAACACTTAGGCACTTGTCTTTGATGCCTTAAGGCAAGCGCTGCACCGACGTTACTCACTTAGCACTACCCAGGAGGTGCGTGTAGCTTGAAGATAAGCTACGGACGCGAAATAACAATACCTCCGCAACGATCTACGATCACGTTAGACCGGGACCTACGGCTTAAAGAGGATTTCGAACCACTACAAAGCATGCATGGCACTTCCGGGACTCGAACCCGAAATTTGTGGTACCGAGCGCCAAAGCGCTAGCCACTTGGCATTCAAACCATTACATTATATTACATTACAGTACATTTTTACAAAATTCCATACAGTACAGTAAATTTACATTGCCTTACAGCATAAACGACAACTGTCTAAGTGTTTGCTAGCTGCATTAGAAAAAAAAATATTAATAATTTATTAACTCCTGAAGTTATATTTTTATATATATTCACTTTGATTTTTTTTTTTGTTTATATTTATTTTTAACAGCTCCATAAAAAAATATATCCTACCGATATGAAAACATTCTGCAATTTAAACTTCCCAAACCATTTAAACTTCTTTCCGTTAAAATGTATTTTCATACATGAAAATAAAGTAGAGGAAAACAATTACTAAAAAAATTCTCCACCGCCTTATATTTTAAGGAATATACAAAGGAGATTACTAAAAGGATAACTTAGAGTGAAAACAATTTCCAGTCCGTACCCTGGTTTCAATAGAATCGTGCATTTGTTATGCTACACTGCTAGTAAATTCTTTGCCCAACTGGATTTTGCAGTTTTAATTTTCAAGATATTTTTACCATTTGCTGTAGCACGTGACACTACTATCCAATGAGCTTCGCAAAAATAGCAGATGGCCTCGGCCTTTTGCATTAAGGGTATGGAATAGAAAAATAAATTATATATATATATATATATATTATATATTTATTTATTTATTTATTTATATATATATATATAGATATATATATATATATAACGATACTAAGAAGACATTGCTAATTTTATTCTACTAATTTTGTTTTTCTTCACCCAACGCCCTACAACCATATTATTTCGGAATTTTGCATATTATTAAAGAATTATTGTAAATTCCAAAACAAGCCGATTCTTGCAGTATAAAACTTAGATTTAAAACGTCTCGTGAGTGTGTTTTCTTGTGCAGGAAATAACTTCTCAGGTATTTATTTCTTCGGTAGTAAGCTCCGGAGGTTTTACACAAAATGGTTCTTTCACACAAAATTATTTAACGATATAACATGCCCTTGGATATAAAATTACAAATGTTTCTACGTAATTTCATTTCAAAGAATTTAACAGACCTTCAAAAATAAGCCATTTTATTTTATCGTTTAGTGATCTACCTTAGTTTGACAAATGCCTTAATTCAGTTTTTCAATTTTTTTTTTTTCATTTCATATTGCTTCCTGTTGAAATTGTTCCATTCGGTTGAGATCGTTTTAATCTCTATATAGATATTATAAAAATTAAATACAAAAAATTCTTAAAATTGCTTTTGTCTGACTTTGCACAATAAGAGAATTAAAACTGCAGCAATTTTTATTTTATTCTCAAATTTATGAGTAGAAATACTTAAAAGATTTCAATTTATTTCACGCTTTAGGTTTAATTTATATATTCCCTAATTACAAGCTGTACTAGGAGTGAATATAGTTGGGAAAAAATGACAAATCAAAACGAAATCTTAATACTTTATTAAAAAAGCGAATTGTTAACCAAATCTTTTATTCCAACCAAAATTTTCGTTTCTTAAAATATTATATGAATATTCATGAAAAGCAGCAATAATGATGGAAATAAGAATTACTCTTCAATGCATTTCTTCATATATATATAACTACATTAGAGAGATGAATTATAATTAAAGAAATAAAGGATTAAAAAATAATTGGGTTGATAAATCTCTTGCAAAACAAATAGAAAATCTTCGTCATTAGTTATTCCTTAAGGGTTACTAGTACGAAGTAGCTATAGACGCTTTAATTGCTCTGATATTAGAAACCGTTCTAGAAACCAGTACATCAACTAATTTTTAACAATCCTTAATTGGATGATTTAAAAGCCTCGCTATATATTTTTTCTTGGTATTGAAAAAAATACGTCGAATATTTCCAGATTTTTTTAAATCAAATTCACTGCTTTTGGGGTTTGGGATTTTTTATAGTAGCTTGTTCTTTAGCTCTGCTTAGTCTTAGAACTTTATTATAATTTTTGTTTTTATTTTTATGTTCAATGTGACGCAATTTTTATCTCTTTCGTTAAAAAATAACTTGAGGGCCCTTGAATCTAAGATTTGACGGGTTTTTTTTTTAATACCTCCGAGTATTTGTAAAGAAGAGTATTGTTTTTATTTATTTATGTATTGAGAAAACAGTCCATTAAACACGCTTTCAAAATCTTGATAATGGGAATAAATATTCCTTTTTGTTTATTTAGTTCATCTTTTAAATTCTATTCTTGATTTTTAAAAAATTAAATTATTAATTACATTTATTTATTTTTCTATCTAATGCAGCTGGCAAACACTTAGACAGCTTGGTCTTGGATGCCTTAAGGCAAGCGCTGCACAGACGTTACTCACTTTGCATTACCCAGGGGGCGCGTGTAACTAGAAGATAAGCCACAGACGCGGAGTAACAATGCCCCCGCAACGCTCTACGATCCTATTAGGACCGGGACCTACGGAGTAAAGTGGATTCCGAACCACTGCAAACATCCATGGCTCCACCGGGACGCAAACCCGAAACCTGTGGTACCGAGCGCCAGAGCGCTAGTCACTCGGTCATTCAGGCCCTATTTATTTCTATATGTGGCATATAAGAAAATATCGTGAGTCATCATATAAATAGAAAGAATTTAGAATGTATTAAATGAATTTTCATAAAACAAAAACCCCAACAGCTGAAATAAATAAAAAAGTTATGAATTTCAAAAATTTCGTCTTTTTTAAAAGAAAGAATATTTGCCAAAAATAAAAAAATAATATTAATTTTAATCCTGTTCTCACAAATATTTACAAGTAATTTATTACATTTTAACGAATAAGAACAGACAAATGTTTTAATTATTTTAGTTTCTGAAAGTTTTATTTTAATTATATCTGATTTGATATCAAATATTACAATTTTATTTAATTCTGAAAATGTATTGCAATTTTTCGTTATTTGTATTTTTGCTTGAAAGAAAAAATAATAAATTCAAAAGGAAAAAAATTAAATTCTTCAATATTTTGTAACTGTAATTCGTTTGATATAAAATAATATTATTAATATTTTTTACTAAAATATTTAGAAATAATTTACTACATTTTAAAAAATAAGAACATATGATTTTTTTAACGATTTCAGTTTCACAATGTTTATTTTATTTTAAATCAAATTTCATATCAAATATCATAGTTTTAATTAATTCTGAAACATTATTGAAATTTTATCGTTATTTTTGCTCATGCTTCCAATAAAAAATAAAAAATTCTAAGAAAAATACTGGATTCCTCAGTATTTTATATTTTATATTATTACAGCTTTGATTGTAAATCATTCACGATTATTATATTCTTAATAACTTTTAGAATACAATAGTCTAATAATAGCAGCATATTTTCGAATAATTTTGGAATCCCAACTATGTAATAAAAATATTTATATTTAATCAAAACGTATTAAAAAAAATCCATAGAAAGAAAGTAAATTATTTAGTGTTTAATTTCAAATATTGCTAGCAGTTTTTAATAGTTTTTAGTTTTATATGCCAAAAATTACTTTCATTTCTACAGTATTACTCGAATTTTTAATTTCTTGCGAAATCAAGTAATTTTAATAAAAGGAAAAAGTAGAAAAAAATTTCTGAAAAAGAAGAAGTAAAAAAAAATTATTTATTTAATTTAATTATTCATACTATAACATGTACTCGGATTTCAATCTACAAATCTATCTTCTTGGTAATTTCATTTAAAATTATTGAAAGACTTTCGAAAATAAGCCAATTTATTTTATCATTTAATCGCCTTTTTTAGTTTAATAAATGGCTTGATTCGTAGTTTTACAGCTTTTTTTTCATTTCATATTTCTTACTGTTGTAATTATTATATTCTATTGAGATCGTTTTAATCTCTATATTGAAATTATAAAGATGAAAAAGAAATTCTTAAAATTTCTTTGGCCTCCTTTCAATAGCTAATAGAATTAAAATAATTTTAATATTAAATTAATCGTAATAAATTAAAATAATCGTAATTATTAAAATAATTAAATCGTCGTTAATTAAAATAATCGTAATTTTAAATTCATTCTTAAATTTATTAGTACAAATACTGAAAAGATTTCAATTTATTTTACGCTTTAGAACTAATTCTCCTATTCCCTAACTACATGCTGTACTAGAAGTGAATACAATTAGAAAGAAATTACAAAACAAAACGAAATCTTAATATTTTAATACAATATTTAATTGGGAGATCTTAAAGCCTTGCTACACTTTTTATTAGGATTAAAAAAAAAAATACGTCAAGTATTTGCAGATTTTTTAAATAAAAATCTCTGCTTATTTTTATGTTTTTTTATACCAGCTTGTTCTTTATCTCTGCTTATTCTTAGAGCTTTATTGTAATTTTTGTTTTTATTTTTATGTTCAAAGTGGTACAGTTTTTATCTCTTTTGTTAAAAAATAACTTCAGAAGCCTTCATTGTAAGCCTTCATTTTTTAAATAAATCCGAGTATTTGTTAAGAAAAACATAGTTTTTATTTGGTTATGTATTGTGAAAACAGTCCATTAAACACGCGTTCAAAATCTTCATAATGTGCATAAGTTTTCCTTTTTGTTTATTTAATTCATTTTTTATATGCTACTAGAAGACCCAGCCACGCGTTGCTGTGGCTTTCTTGTATTTCGTTTAATTATTAGATACTATAATTGGTATTGTTAAGGAAGTGAAAAATAAAGAATGATGAAAAGATCAAATTAAGCTTCAACGAATAGAAAATGTTTAATTTTTATTAATTTAATGAATGAGGTAGATAATGTTAATTTTTATCACTGTTTTCTAATTATTTTATGTAATTTAATTTTTAATAATCATTACTTTCATTTAACTAAGAACTAAGCGAGGAACAATATTTCTTGTTAGTCTGTCTTTCGTCAAAATAAATAAATTAGATGGTTTTCCAACACTTGAGCATGCAACATACAGCTGCCCATGGGAGAAACACGGATTCTCCAAGTCCAAGCCACAAATAGCCATTGTCTGCCCTTGCGACTTATTTATTGTCATCGCAAAAGCCAAACGTATCGGAAATTGTAGCCTTTTGAAAGGTATTGTAGATTCTGATGGTATCATAGGAATTCGAGGTAACAGGACGACTTCGCCTTTAAACTTTCCAGTCAATATCGTTGCTTCAAGTACGTTTCCGGTAATTCTTCTAATCGTGTACCGTTGCATAATTTTGGTGGATTTAAGTTACGCAATAGAATGACCGGTGAACTAATTTTCAGACGAAGATTGTGTGGCGGCATTAGTGGCATATCCAGAGAACTTCAAAATTCAATAACGGAAAATTGACGATCTGTTTTTCATAAGCAATGGTGTCATTTGACTTAAAAGTCATCAGACTGCCTGGCAATAAATTTTGTAATTGAAAGTTAATTTCCTCAACATCAACATTTTTTGTTGCCAAAATTGTGCAATTACTGAGCCAATTATAGTCTAAGTGATTATTAATAATATCCGGAAATACACTCTGAATTAGTTCATTTTCTGAATGAACAACAGAGCAGAAATCAAAATTCTTCAAAAATTTGCATGTAAATCCAAGTTTAACAGTTAAAATAAAAAATATTTATGTAGCTATAATCATTTCAGAGGTCTATTCCCTGTAAACATTTATGAAAAACATAAATACAAAGTTTTGTAACATTTGGATCAAAATTATTTGTGTTATGGTGTTCACATGAAAACAAAATGCATTCTGAGAAAAAGCTAAAAACAACTTTTAATTAGAGATATTACTTTTAAAAATGTTGTAAACATATTAAAATGCCATTGAATTATCAAGTTCATAGTCTTATTTATTAAAAAATATAGTTTTCTTTTTCTTTCAAGCTCTAAATATTTTCTGAGTTTTGTTTTAAAAAAGTTAAAATTTGCTCCACATTTTTTTTTTTTTTTTACAACTTCCTCCTATTTGCAAATGCTTTTTAATATGAAATAACCTGGATTTAAAATATTTAGCCTTTTTGCAAGTATTTTGATTAAATATATTCAAAACCTTTGAATTTCACATAAAAATGTCAACTTTAACTATTTTTTATACAATTTATTCTTTAAAATATGGATAAACATTGCAAAAATGTGATATTCTTCGACAATATTCAAATCACTCAAATTTATAACTCAAATTCTTTGTTTTTAAAATAACAAAAGTTTAAAAAAAAAAATGTCCTGGATTTTCAACTTGCAATTATTATAATATCTTATATAAAATTTTAATGTTATCATTATATAAAATAATTGCAGAGTTTACTTCATTTTCACACTTTTCAAAAAATCCTTAAAATTCAACATCTTTCTTTAAAATTATATATCACATTATCTTATAGATCACATTTCATTTTAGAATTTTTAATCAAATACAACACATGTTAACAAATTTTAATTTATTTTAAAAGTTCAATGTTTTGATTCACAACTTTTCATTCAATATATTTTATTCCAATTCAAATTCAAACTTAGAAAATAAAAAAAATATTGATAATGAAATCAGGTAATACTTACATGCATTTGAATTATTTCTCATATAAATAATATAAATTTCATGCAATATAATTTTCACAAAATTTAAAGTAGTACATAAAACAATAATATTCAGAACATGAGAATTTTACGGTTATGTAGTACAGGCATCGAGACACGGCGCCATCTAACTTACACTTTATTGTGGTATGTCTTTCGTCTGTGGTGGAAACAAACTTTTTACTCCAACGATGAAATTAGTGCAAATAAAAATTCTGCAATTAATTATCGAAATAGCAATAAAATAGTCATTATATTGTTCGGAAAATGAAGCTACGAATTCCTCTAATTGCAGTATTGCAACCCTAAAGAAATTGGCGGAAAATTGGCGAAAATTCAGGGTTGCAAGATTGGCGACTTCCCCAATGGTAGATTTTAACCGATTTTGCAATTAAATACAAAAAAAGTCTGAATAAAAACTATCCTATTTCTCAAGTTGGAACAAAACACACATTTAAAAAAAAAAAAAAAGTTAAAATCGGAAGGTTAGTTTCGGAGTTCATCGCGAACAAACATCGTGACACGGGAATTATATATAATAGATTAATGCTTTTTAACAATGTTAAAGGTTAATTCGTTTTTAATATATATATATATTTTAATGAATTAAAAACTGTAAAACAAATGGTTAATATTGTGTATATATTTCCTTTCCTGCTTTTATATTTCATATTTAAAATTTTTTAATTTAAAAATGTTTTAAAATTTCATAAGGAATTTTGATTTAAAAAAATGTTTATAAAAATTTACAAAATTTGATATAAAATTTCTATTATTATAATATTTCCTGGTTAATTTTATATCTATTCTGCTCCTGTCTGTCTTGGTTTATTTATTGGTTTTTTTATTTGGTATTTATTTGGTTTGGTATTTGGTTTATTTTGTTTTTTTTATTGGTATATTTTTAGTCTGTCTTGGTTTATTTATTACAATTTGAAGATAAATGATCTGTCACTATTAGTATAAATAGTCGATTAAAGAGATAGTAAAAATTTAACAAATGATAGAACTAACATGATTGTCAGACTAATTTATTCTTCGAAGATCAAATATTAATTCGTAGGTATAGAGCGAATTTTATAGTTATTTAGCTAAAATTTACTTAAGGGATGTATGTGCCGTTATAAAATAACATAATCAAAATAATTATCAGAAGATGCATGTTTAAAATCCATTTGCTAAATTCTAAAATATTTGTTTTCCTTTCTCCTCTCTTCAACATCATAAAACTTCAATATGGTGTCTCTGGCTTCAAAGCGACAGGGAATTACTCCGGTCACCAAAAAAAGCAATAAGTGGGATACACAGTAAGATCTTTCTAAAAGTGTTGTTTGTTTGACTTCGAATACACCAGTGAACCATTCAAAACATTCTCCCGGGACTGCAATCGAAGTCCTCCACCCTGATTTGGATGTTTTCAGCAGTCAAGGAATTGTTTGAAGACGATAAGATAGAGTTGTCCAATTGGAGTAATTTGGGTCTGTGGAGCTCCCTCAATTGACTAGTCCCATTAGTATGACTTTAAGTCTCTAAAGCCAGCAATGGTCGGTGCCATTTTAACTCTAGAACACAGATTTGGCGATTAAAATCTCGCCTATTTAATTGATGAATGCATATACTGTGAAGAAAGAGACACAATGGTCTTTTCAACAAAGGACGTTAAGGTTTGGATGGAAGATTCGGAAATCCTAGTAATGTAGGCGGTGTCTCGTTGGATGAATAATGTTAAATCAGTTGTGTCTGTGTTAATTTTCACTGTGATCTGTAATATTGTCCAATGTTTTCGATGAAATAGAAATATATCTGGTTTGGGAATGGATTAAAAACTAATTAACAGCCAAGTACTAGTTGTAAAATATCAAGAATGTCTTGTTCATGCATGTTTAGTTAATTGTACTTCAATTAAGTTGTTATATTAGGAGATATTTAAGCCCTTTGCAAATACCTGGTACAGCTACAAAATTTTTTTATATGTTTGCTTAACGAATAAAAAATATTTACTATATAATTAATCAGAATTTCTGACACGATGCCGTATTTATCGCTGCTGGCGATGAGAAAAAATAGCTCTTATTCATAGCGATAAAAAAAACTTCGCCAAATATCGCATTGAAAATTCAATTTATTTCCTTTTTTTTTTAAAGATCATAGAGGAAAATGTTATAAATAATTAATGTAATTACCGAATTAATATATATCTAAATTTTCTTATGGAATATTCTAAAACGTAAATTTTATATCATCGTTATGAATTACATATTTTAACTTTAATATAAAGGCGAAATAACGATCTTTAAATGTTTTTTCGTATTCTTAAGGAAAACATCTATTATTAATCTATCATTAATCACAATATAACTATCAATTTGTCAGAACTATAATCTGAACTGAATCTATAATCAGAACTATCAATCAAATAGAACTGTTAATCTATCAGAACATTATTTGGAGATAAATAGCCATTTAGTGTGTTAGCAATAATAAAGTAATCTTTCTCTAGACTTTTTTTTTCAACTGTTTCTAAAGAAAAAGAAAAAAATGTTTCCACTCAGGCATATAGAAAGAAAAATGCACTGGTGATTAAGTATAATTAAATTGAAATTATAAAAAATATTTTGAGAAACTACAGAATTAATTACTTTTATTTAAAGATACATTTATTGAGATGTAATATCTAGACACAACGTATATAATGTGAACTCGAGGTATTAAGAATTTTTTTTAAGACATATCTAATAGAACAGAGCTTAAAAAATTATAATTTCATGTTACAGAAATAAAATACAAGAATCAGATGACAAATAAAATAATAGTGGACAATCTGAAAATCATCCAGGAAATGAGAAAAAAATGCTAGAGTGCTTATATATGAGGATATTTTGATTGAGCAACATATATTATTAAGATAAGGGAAATATTGTTATATCAAATGTTTCCAACAATATATTTTGATATCCTTGCACTAATAATGTTAAAATATGGAATTATTGAAGCTTTCGTAAGTAAATAAAGTTCTTACGTATATGTGCTAATGTTGCAAATGTAGTTTAAATATCAAACTATGGAATTTTAGTAGTCCATGTACAACTATTTTGTTGTTGTTGTTGTTGTTTCTTATCCCACTTGGCTGGCCAAGCCCACGAGCCCGTACGTACTCATGATTGAAGGGGAAGGAAGCAGCTTCTGTTGTGATGGAGCACCCGTAGGTAGAAGCTTGACTTTAACTCCATGACGCTCTTACAGTCATAGAAGACCGGGACCTACGGCTTAAAGTGGATTCCGAACCACTACAAACATCCATGGCACCGCCGGGATTCGAACCCGAAACCTGTGGCACCGAGCGCCGGAGCACTATACACTCGGCCATTCAGGTCCCAAATTTGCCAACGGCACGCGGTGTTCCCAGGTGGTCACCCACCCAAGTACTGACCGCACCCAATGATGCTTGACTTCGGTGATCGAACGAGAACTGGTATATTCAGCATGGTACGGCCGTTGGCTACAACTATTTTAAATATGTTAACCCGTATTCTATACCATTATGCACATACCTACCTAATTAATCTCGGTAAAATGTGCTAATCCATAAAATCTTTATTGGATACATCTTACAAAATAAAAGCTAATTTGTTTATTTTACTTTAATATGACATAAAATGGTTTAAATTGCGCAATCACAACTGAATTTTGTCAGAATTACATTCTCTAAGAATAAATTAGCTTATGTCTAATGAATTCTCTATTTTAGAGATTATTAATGACTATTGCTTAAAAAATGTAGAATTCTATCAATAAAAGACCTAGATTTTTCGTGGTAAATTTATTTTTATTTTAGCGAAGAAAAAAAATTAAATGACATATTAACTTCAAAAATGTTTTTATAGTTTTAAATTGCCAGTTTAAAAAAAAATGATTATATTTCTAAATTTTTTTTCAAAAGGACAATAAATTTGTAACATTTAGGAACTGCATTTCTATTCAGATCCACTTTGTTTAGTTCAGCTCCTCTGTGTCTTTGTTTATTTATTTTTAATATTTGTAAACCATAGATCTAGTACAATCAGTATAAATAGTCTATTAAAGGAAAATATAACAAATGTTTCAAATAATATAATTGCTTAAGGGCTAGTTTTTCTTCGAAGATCAAGTATTATTTTGTAACTATAATGCAATTTTTGTACTTGTTTTAACAAAAACTCAATGAAGACCAAATAATCAAAACTCTTTTTTTTAATTACTAAAAGGAACATGTTAAAAATCCCATTGGCTAAATTTCAAATTATTTGTTTTCCTTTCTCCTCTCTTCCGCATCATAAAACTTTAAGAAGGTGTATCTTGCTTTACCAGACAGAAACAATCAGAATTACTCCATACACCAACACAGGTAATAAGTGTTTTGCGCAATAAGACCTTTCTAAAAGTGTTGTTTGTTTAGTTTCAAATCTTCCAATGTACCCATTCAAAACATTCTCCCTGGACTGCAATCGAAGTCTTCCACCCTTAATTGGATGCTTTCAGCAGTCAAGGAATTGTTTAAAGACGATCAGATAGAGTTGTCCAATTGGAGCAATTTAGGGCCGTGGAGCTCCCTTAATTGCCTAGTCCCATTAGTACGTCTTTAATCCTCTAAAGCCAGCAATGGTCTTCGCCATTTTAACTCCAGAACACGGGTTTTGAGATTAAAATTTCGCCTGTTTAATTGATGAATGCTTGTACTGTGAAGAAAGAGACACAATGGTCGTTCCAACAAAGGATGATGAGGATTGGTTGGAAGATTTGGAAATCCGGGTAAAGTAGGCGATGTTTCGATGGATGAACAATATTAAATCAGTTGTGTCTTCTGTGTTAATTTTCACTGTGGAATAAAAATGTCTATTGGTCTAAAATGGTGGATTTTGGCGGGAACAGAGAGAATTATGGGTTCGAACAAGATTAAAAACGAAATAAAAGCCCAGTACTATTTTTAGAATGTCAAAAACTTCTTGATCAGGCATGATTAATAAATTGTGTTTCAATTAAATTTTTATATGACGACTATTAGTACAATATACAGATGTTTTTAAACCTTCTGCAAAAAAATAAAATTTCTTTCATCTTTTAAATGCTATTCATGCTTTTTAACAATGTAATGGATTAATTCATTTTTTATATAAATATTTAAGGAATTAAAAATTACCAATCTAATGGAAAACCAATTAATTAAAGTTATATTTATATTATACCGATCTTTAATGTAAAATATACGACATTTCATATATATATATATATATATATCATACATGAATCTGTTAATTTTTTTTATTATGTCCATGGAATTAACAAGAGAAAATAAAGATATTTTTTATTCATATTGCTGTAAATTCTACATAGAGTTTTTGTGGGTAAAATGTGCTTAATAGATTAGACTGAAATAAAATTTTTAACAATCGTGATATTTAATATCAAATTTAATGTATTGAAAGGTTTTAAGTTATCAAATAATACTGAAGAGTACTAAATTGTCGATTTTTTACACATAGCATTTTTTAACTTCAAATAATTTTTTTTTTATATTTTAATTATGATGTAGGTTTCCTGTTTATACAGGGCGTAAACAATAAAAATCTGTATTCCGAAATTTTTAGTATAATCTCTTACTGACTGATTATGTTAATGTGCACATAATTAACAAAAACAAAACGATTTTTGTAATAAATATTTGAAAAATATTTTTTTTTTTCAAATGATATAGTATAATTCATAGCAAAAATTATTATTGTAATAACTATAAAATAATTAATAAATATATTTTTTTATAAATCGTTATTAAAATAAATGCAATTATTATTTTTTTATTAAAAATTAAAAATTTAATTTTTTTTTTATTTTCTGATTGGCTGTGTACTTAAAATCGTGCGGCTTATTTAGTTGTTTCTATAAATATTTTATTTAATTTCTGACTATTCCTTATAATGTGTTTGATAACTCCAGTAAAGAATAATAATTTAGGTCAATAAAAAAATTTTAAAAAGAATTATTTTATTCCTTTGTTAGCTGTTTCAAATACATAATTTAAAAGAATAATAATAATAATGCGTCAAATTCATACTTGAGAAATTTTTGAAAAGTAATGAGTAAAATTGTCATTAAAAAATTTAAATTGTAAAATTATTTTGAAAGTTTAAAAAAATTTTTTTTTTAAATATTTATTAAAGTTTTACAAACTTTAAGGCAAAATTACTATAAGAAATAAAATAGGCCTGAGGCCTAGAGAAGAACTGAGAATATGGTTTTGAATTCCTACTTTTCAACACCTAAGTTTTAAAAGAAATTTTGATTTTTAATATTATTCATTAAAAATTTACAAAATTAATATATGAAATAAAGTAGGTCTGAGGCCTAGAGAAGAACTGAGAATATGGTTTTGAATTCCTACTTTTCAACACCTAAGTTTTAAAAGAAATTTTGATTTTTAATATTATTCATTAAAAATTTACAAAATTAATATATGAAATAAAATAGGCCTGAGGCCTAGAGAAGAACTGAGAACATGGTTTTGAATTCCTACTTTTCAACACCTAAGTTTTAAAAGAAATTTTGATTTTTAATATTATTCATTAAAAATTTACAAAATTAATATATGAAATAAAATAGGCCTGAGGCCTAGAGAAGAACTGAGAATATGGTTTTGAATTCTTACTTTTCAACGCCTAAGTTTTAAAAGAAATTTTGATTTTTAATATTATTCATTAAAAATTTACAAAATTAATATATGAAATAAAGTAGGTCTGAGGCCTAGAGTGAAATTGAAGGTAGGGCAATAAATTTCTTCCCCTCCCTTCTTTTCTCTACATTTCATCTCCGTACTTAGAGCTATGGTGAATTATTAAATCTAATATCCTATTATTTGTGCTTAGGGGCCTGAATGGCCGAGTGGCTAGCGGTCTGGCGCTCGGTACCACAGGTGTTGGGTTCGAGTCGCGGTGGTGCCATGGTTGTTTGTAGTGGTTCGGAATCCACTTTAAAAAGTAGGTCTCGGTCTAATAGGATCGTAGAGCGTTGCGGGGGCATTGTTACTCCGCGTCCGTAGCTTATCTTCAAGTTACACGCGCTCCCTGGTTAATGCAAAGTGATTACGTCTGTGCAGCACTTGCCTTAAGGCATCCAAGACGTCCATGTCTGTGTTTGCCAGCTGCACTAGAAAGAAAAAAAATTATTTGTGCTTATGCCTGTTATACCTTTGATTACACCTACTTCAATTACGTGTGTTTAATTTTACTAAAACAACCATATAAAACAATTGTTTTTACACATATTATACTTTTCTGCATGTCTTGTTAATACAACATTTCTGATTTTTGAAGAATCACGTTTTTCCGAGACCAGTTCTATCTGGAATGATCAAAAACACATTTACGACTATCGATATCAAAGACCTTAAACTAGTTGGCACACTTAAAAAACTTATATCCTTTAAACTCACCCCAGAAACGCGTAAAAAGATATCCCATTTTTTTACCTCGTATCACTATCAAAGTCGTAAAATGCGAGAGACTTTTGATGAAAATGTGAAAAAACCTTTTTTTTCTCCACCAGCTTTAGTCGAAAAAATGATGTGGAGAATAAACCAGAAACGGGTGTTATCTTCTTCGAAAGTGCTCTATTTCTGCCCTAAAATCTCCAGAGCCTACTGCCGAAGAAATAAATATCTAAGAAGTTATTTCCTGCACAAGAAAATACACTTACGAGGTATTTTAAATCTGAGTTTCGTTCTACAAGAACCGACTTATTTTACAATTTTTCTCTACTGGTACTTCTTTATCGGATACTGTAATAATCGAAATGAGGAATTAGATAGTGTGTTTATATAGAAATTAAAAGATTTCTTTGGTTTAAAATTTCAGTGCAAATATTTTGAATTCCAATTCTTATACTCAAAGTTTAATAAATATCTTAGTTATGGACAAAAATTAACTTATGATAACAATTTAATTATTATCATTAATTCCTTAAATGAAAAGACTCTTAGATTATTTAGATTATTTTCATTAAATTTGAAAAAAAAACTAGGTTTAGAATGTAAATCGATAAAAGTGTTGATTTTCGGATCAATATACTAGTTCTTGAGATTCCTAATATTATTTTAGAATACAAGAGAATACAGTAGATTTTCGAACAATTTTTGAATCACAACTATTCAATGAAATATATTTATATTTAATCAAGAATTAGTTTAAAAGATCTTAAAAAATAATTGGATTATTTAGCTTATAAATTTTAAATATTATTGACAGTTTTTGCACATTTTAGCTTTATATATCTAAAAATACTTTAATTTGTACAATACTGCTAAAATTTTTAATTTCTTGTACAATTAATTTAAAAAGAAAAAAGCAAGAGAAAAACAAAAGCAGAAAAAGATTAGTGCATAAAAAGAAGTACACAAAATTATTTAATTGTTTTATTTGCTCCTACTGTATAATATGCAAATCTTTCCACTTTTTAATTTCATTTTAAAATTCTATTATTTATGGACCATTGAAAATAAGCCAATTTATTTGATCTTTTATTCAGCTGTCTTAGTTTCGTAAATGTTTGATACAAATATTTTACACTTTTTTTTTCATTTCATATTTCTTCTGATTCAAATGCTTTACATTTCAACCTTACTTATATTTGAAATGTTTTACATTTCAAATATAAGTAAGTACATTTCTTTTGGTTCTTCTGTTGAGAACGTTTTAATGTATATTGAAATTATAAAGATGGAAAAAAATTTAATTTCTTTTGTCTAATTTCGTAAATTGATAGAATTATAATCGTCGTCATTTTTTAGTGGCACTATTCAAAAGATTTTAGTTTATTTCACACTTTAGAATTATGTTGTTATTTTACACTTGCATCCCTACTTACAAGATGTACTAGAAGTTAATGCAATTAGGAAAAAATTACGAATCAAAACGAAATCTTAATTCTTTATTAAAAAGGCGACTTGTTATCCAAATCTTTTATTCTAATCAAAATTCTCTTTTTTAAAATATTAAATATATATTCATAAGAATGAGCAATAAACATAGAAGCAAGAATTTTTCTTCAATGCATTTGTTCACATATATACAAGTACATTAGCGAGAGAAATTATAATTAAAGAAATAAAAGATTCAAAAGTAATTGGCGTTGATAAAGCTTTTGCGAAACAAAGAGAAAATATCCGTCCTTGAGGATTACTAGTATGAAATAGCTATAGACGCTTTAATTGCTCTGATATTAGAAAGCGTTCTAGAAGACCAGTACATCAAGAGATTTTGAACAATTTTTAATTGGGAGTGCCAAAAACCTTGCTATATTTATTCTTCGGTTTAAAAAAATACGTCGAGTACTTGCATATTTTTTTTAAATCAAATTCTCTGCTTTTTCTTATGGTTTTTATAACGCAGCTTGTTATTTATCTCTGCTTATTCTTAGAGCTTTATTGTATTTTTTGTTTTTATTTTCATGTTCAAAGTGGTGCAGTGTTTATTTCTTTTGTTAGAAAAATAAGTTGAGGGCTCTTCATTCTAAGCTTTTCCGGGTAATTTTTTTTAAATACTTCCGAGTGTTTCTTAAGAAAGGCATTGTTTTTATTTATTTATGTATTGAGAAAACAGTCCATTAAACACGCTTTCAAAATCTTACTAATTTGCTTAAATTTTACTTTTTGTTTATTTAATTCATCTTTTAAATGCTTTTTAAAAATTTAAATGTTTAATACATTTTAACATAAATTTTTAATGCTTTGAAATTTTCCAAACTAATAGTAAAGCTATTATTAATCATATCAGCTAAAAGTTATATTTAATTCAAACCAATTTTTCATATATTATACGATTTTCTGTATGATAACATACTGATGCATTATTTACATATATGTGTAATTACATAAATCTGATAATTGATTTTATTATTTATATGTATATCTCAAAAGGATATATTGATAATTGTTATTCCTTTTGTTTTAATTTCTACATAGATTTTTTTAAACGCACAAAGCATAAAATGCCCTTAATAAACTAGAATGAAAAACCTTTTCAACAATCATGATATACAATATCAATTTTGACGCACTGAAAAGTTTTAAGGGAAAATTAATAATAAAATGTACAGTATAACTGATGTTTTTTATGGAGCATTTTTTAATTTAAAATAATTGTCTTAGTCATTTTAGTAATGGCGTGAGTTTCCTGTTTATACCTGGCAAAAGCAACAAAAATATGTAAACCGATCCGGTTACACATTTTTGTTGCTTTATTTTATGTCTAATCTAGGATTGAATAACTTAGATTGAAGTGCCCACGATTCGAAAAACAAAATGACGTATCTAATAAATATTATATATAATTATTATTTATTTTATTAAAGATTAAATATTCAATCTATTTATTTTAAATTTCATGATTGGTTGTGTACTTACGCGGCCTTTTTACTATTAATTACCATAAATATTTGATTTATTTTCTGACTATTTCTAAAATTGCTTTTGATCACTCTATCCATGGAATAATAATTTATGTAAATGCAATAATATTATCTTTTAATAATGGAATAAGGGTATAATAGTTATCTTTAACATTTCAAAATAATAATTTTAATCATTTGTTGGCGGTTTCACACAGCCAGTTTAAAAGAAAAATATTATAATGTGTCTCATTTGCTCCTTGAGAAAACTTCGAAAGATGAAGAGAATAAATTCATTAAAAACTTTTAATTATAAAAATTATTTGAAATTTTAATAGAAAGTTTCATTTTCAAAAATATTTATTTCAATTTAAAAAAAAATTAAAGCAGTATTAATATATGCACTAAAATAAGGCTGTGGCCTACAGACGAACTGGGGATAGGGCATTGGATTTCCACACTTACACTTCGTTTCTCCACCCTCAATACCGTACTTAGATGCATGGTAAAATACTAAATATTTAGGCAAAATATTAAATATAATATCCTATTATGAATGATTATAATTTTAATTAGTCTTTCTTCAAATACGTGTATTTATTTTTACTAAAACAAACATCTAAAACAATATTTTTTTATACATCTTACTCTGTACTGCGTGTGCTGTTAACGAAATATTTCTTCTCTTCTAGTAATATTTTTATGAATCGCATTTCTTGCGAGACCCAGTTCTATCTGGAACGATCAAAAACACATTTACCACTATCGATATCAAACACCTTAAAATAGTTCGTACACTTAAAGAACTTATATCCTTTAAGACTCACCCAAGAAACGCATAAAAAGATATCCCATTTTCTTACCTGGTATGTCTATCAAAGTCATAAAATGAGAGAGACTTAAAAGAAGCTTTTTTTTCTCCACCACCTTAAGTCGAAAAAACGAGGTGAAAAAAATTCGAAACGGGTGTTATCTTCTTAGAAAATGCTTTATGTCTGCCCTAAAATCTCTAGAGCTCACCGCTGAAGAAATAAATATCAAAGAAACTATTTCCTGCACAAGAAAATACACTTATGAAGGCATTTTAAATCTGAGTTTCCTAAACAAGAACCGACTTATTTTGTAACTTTTCTCTATTGGTACTACTTTTCAGCTGTTATGCCATAATAATGATATGATATGAGGTAATAAATACTGTGGCAATATAGAAATTAAGATTTCTTTGGTTTAAAGTGGCATTGTAAAAAGTTTTTACTCATTTTCTTTTACTCAAAATTTGATAGATATCTTACTTAGTGACTTTCACTTATGGAGATGATTTAATTGTAATCATTTAGTATTTAAAAGCAAAACATTTTAATTAACTGGACTATTTTTATTGAATGTGAAAAAATGAGATTTGATCATAATTCCATAAAAGTGTCGTTGTAATAGAGTTAAGGGTCGATACATAATAGTGTTAGGTCGATGTATCAATGTTAGGGGGTTCAATATTATAATGTTACACGTCGATATAATAAGGTGTAAGGTCGATATAATCGTGTTAAAGTTTGATATAATAGTATTTGAGGTCGGTATAACAGTGTTAGAGATCGATAAAAGGGTAGATGTTATAGAGATAGGAGTCGACATAATAGTGTTTGAGGTCGATATAATAGTGTTACGGGTGGATATAATAGTATTAAATGTCGATATAGCAGTGTAAGTGTTAATTAAAGGTCTATAAAAGATTATAGACATTAATGCACATTTCTATATTCGGTTAATTTAAATTATATCAGTCCTAAATGATAAGAAAACAAAAATAATGATAGTGATAACTATCGTTACTTGTAGTAATAAGCAATGATTATAATGCATGACAAAAACTTTCTGAAATAGTGCTCATTCGTTTGCTTCGTCTTCACATTTTCATATGGTTGAATTTAGTTTCAACCATGCTAATTTGGAGTTAACAGGCAAATATATAAAATAGATGTTGAATTTCACGGATTTAAGAGAGAAACTTTTCAGTACTTAAACTTGTAAACGGTCATAGACTTTGTTGCACTCACTCACTCCTAAGCAGAATTTGTGGTAAAAATTTTGAATACTGTACCCTTTATGCTAAATGTATCGTCAGTGATGCCAAATCGTCAAGTAAATATAATAATGAATGTAGTAGTTAGTTTTCGCGGTAAAACGATATCACGCCAAAGTCCATCACTAGGATGCCAAGTTGCCAAGTAAGCAAACAAAATGGCTGCCAAAGTTTGGTGTTTGTAAAACGTCATTTAGCCAAAATTCCTCGCCAAAAAATGCTGTGCGTCAACATTAGTAACCGAATAACTATTATAGAACGTCAAATTTTATTGCTTAAATTGCTGTTATGCCAAGTGTTATCGCTTTAACGTCTTATATTATCACTATCTGACCAAATTTTTATTACTGAAATGCTTTTAAAACAAAATTTATTGCTTTGTCGACAATTTTTTTCACTAAGCGAAATTTTCTTTTTAAATTACTTTTACACCAAAAATACTAAAAACAATTTTGCAATAATAAAAACAATTTTATTATATTGCTTTATCATGATATTTTATCGATAAGAGCAATTGTATCCCTAAAATGCTTTTTCGCCAAATGTTACCATTTTAACACCAAATTTCAGAACTATTATGCCACAACAATTTATGCCTAAATTACCTTTACGTCAAATTATATTCAGTTAAAATCTAGAATACTGTAGCCCTGAGAAAGTCGCCAATCTTGCAACCCTGAATATTTCGCCAATTTCTTTAGAGTTACAATACTGTAATTACAGGAATTCGTAGCTTCATTTTCCGAACAATATAATGACAATTTTATTGCTATTTTGATAATTATTTGCAGAATTCTTAGTTGCAATAAATAAGAATAGAAATATATATTCCTTTAAATAAGTATTCCGATAAATTATTCATTATTCCGAGCTTATTCTTATAACATACGTCTGTCACTGATACAGAACATAAACAATTTTTAAGATGTTGCCACGCATGAAAATAAGAAACAAACAAGAAAAACGATTTTTAATTTATTAATAACTTACATTTTATTCCTAAATAATTAATTTAATTTTTAAAGATTTTCGTTTAGTTAGGATTTTGCGGCAACAGTAATTAAAATTCAAGCGGAATATTTGAAGCTTTAGCCTTTTAGAACGTTAGTTGTAAGCTGTTTTTTTAATAATTAGAACAAATTAATAGTAATAAAATAATTTTTAAATGTTTCATGGCACCCGCTATGTTTCCGGAACGTTTGATAATTATCCGGCGGAGTATATGTGGCAGCGATAGCATGAATTTGATATCGGCAAAATTTTTTCTGGTTTTATCGATGGAATAAAACGTTCGCTTCCACCACAGATGATGGGCACACTACAATAAAAGGTAAGTTATTCTCTGGTTTCTTCTTCTTTTTCTCTTTTTTAATATTAATTTATCATTCGAATTCGGATTCCTAAAGAACATGACTTATTTTTTTGACATTTAAAAAAAAAAATTGGTGAATTAGCGAATAATTTTGGCGAAATTTTATCGTAACAGTGATTATTATCTTTGTCTAAACGATACATTTTTGTGAGTAAACAAAATAAAATTCCACATAATAATTTGGCGATAAAGCGATTTAATTTGGTGTAAAAGCAATTAAGGAATAAAATGTGAGCAAAATAATGATATATTTTGGAGTTAAAGTGGCTTTTGGCAAATAAGTGGCGTAAAAAGAAAACATTAAGATTTTGCCATAACAATGGTAAACTTTTGGCGATAAAGCGATATAAATTGGCTTAAAGGCAATTTAGACATCATTTTTTTTGACATAATAGTGCTAAATTTTGGCGTAAAAGCGATAACATTTGGCGCAAATGTATTCCAGAGATAAAAGTTTTTGATAAAAATTTGCGATAAAGCATTAATTTTTGGCTTAAAAGCACATATTTGAAATTCATGGTTGCAAATATCATTGAGAAAATGGAGAAAAATAATTTAAAAAATGAAAACATATTCCGTTGGTTAAATATGGAGATCGGACAATAATGATATGGAGGAGGGTTAGGTCAGTTCAAACTTATTGATAGCACTAAAGATTAATAGATGTATAATCTTTTAAATAAAATTTAAAATAATCATCTGGAAATTTCAATTTATAAAATTATTATGTTTCTTCAAGTTAATATTTCCAAGAATATTGTATTGATTAATATTTAGTTGTTATTATTTTAAATTTCTTAAGAAATTATGAAAAATCTTCCTTAATTATCAGATTCGATATCACTAAAACTAGCCATAATATAAAAATGGAATTCAAAAATGCATCCTCTAAGTAGTAATTAAATGAAAAAATGAAACAGAATCGTCTCAAATTTACTAAAAATTACTTAACATTTTATCAATCGTATTGAAATGTATTCTAAAAGCTCGTTGATGTTCAATCAAGTACTAAAAATTGTTTAACAAGCACTTGAAATATTTTTATTGAAAATGTTTTGATTGAATTGTTCCTTAAACTTTTGTGAGTAACATTCATTCTTTCGTCTTGTATTTTTATATTTAAAAATAAACTATTCTAAATAATTGAAACGAAATAAAAAATATGTTCAATATAAATTGAATCAAAGTAATAAATTTTCAAAATTTACCTTATAAACTTTTGTTTAACTGTTTCTATATATTCTATGTCTATGAGAAAATTTTCTGACTTATTATAGAAATAAAAAGAATTTAGAACACAAGAAATAAATTTTCAAATAATAAAAACCGCAACATCTGAAATGAAAAAAAAAAAGTTATTGTAACAGATGATCGCAGTTATGAGAATTTTAAATGTTTTACCTTTTTAAAACACCAATATTTGTTAAAATAAAAGATGTTATTATTATTAATCTTGTTCACTCAAATATTTACAAATAATTGGATATGTTTTAACAAAAAAGAAAAGACGATTTTTCTAGCAGTTGTAGTTTCAGAATGCTTACTTTGATTCCATATCTATATTGATATAAAATGTTATAATTTTATTTCATTCTAAAAATGTATTGAAATTATATCGTTGTTTTCAGTTACGCTACAAAGAAAAAATTATAAATTCTTAGGAAAAAATGTGGATTTCTCAGTAATGTAATTTTTATATTATTACATCGGTAACTGTAATTCGATCATGATATAATATATTATTATTATTAATACTGTTCACTCATATATTTAGAAATAATTTGCTACATTTCAACAAGTAAGAACAGATGATTTTTTAACTATTTAAATGTCAGAAAGTTTTATTTTATTTTATATCTAATTTGATAATAAATATTACAGTTTAATTTAATTCTGAAACATTATTGAAATTTTATCGATATTGTTGGTTATATTTCAAATAAAAAGTAATAGATTATAAGAAAAAAACTGGATTTTTCAGTAGTTTAGTTTTATAATATTACGTCATTAATTGTAATTTCTTTATAATATAAATTATTATTGTTTTCTTAGTAGTTTTTAGAATACAAGAGGCTGATAATAACAGTAGATTTTAGAACAACTTTTGAATAACAAGTATGCAATGAAAAATACGATTTATATTTAACAAAAAATTACTAAAAAAATCATTATAAATAAAATCACACTATTTAGTCTTTAACTTTCCAAAATTGCTTACTGTTTTTAAAACCTTTTTAGCTTTATACATCAAAAATTACCATAATTTGTACAGTATTAAATTAAATTTTAATTTCTTCTTAATGCAACTAATTTTAATAAAATATAGAAGTAGAAAAGAAAAAATTACTAAAAATAACAGAAAAAAAAATAATTGAATTATTGATTGATTGCTCTTGCTATATAATATGTACTTGGATTTGAATCTACAAATCTTTATACTTAGTAATGTGATTTAAAAAAATTAAAAGACCTTCGAAAATAAGCCAATTTATTCGATCATTTAGTCGTCTACCTTAGTTTCATAAATGCCCTAATCCAATGTTTTACATTTTTTTTTCATTTCATATTTCTTCCTGTTGAAATTGTTCCATTTTGTTGAGATTGTTTTAATCTATAAAGAAATTTCAAAGATGAAAAAAATATTCTTAAAATTTCTTTCTTCTTCATTTGAAAACTAATGGAATTAAAACTGTCATAATTTTTAATTCATTCATAAATTTATTAATAGAAATATTTAAAAGATTTCAATTTATTTAACGCTTTAGAGTTAACTTACGTATTCCCTGATTACAAGCTGTACTAGAAGTGAATACAGTTAGGAAAAAAGTACGAATCAAAAGGAAATCTTAACACTTTATTAAAAAAAGTGAATTGTTATCCAAATCTTTTATTCAAATCAAAAATTCCTTTTCTTAAAATATTATATAAATATTCATGAGAAGGAGCAATAAAGATAGAAGTAAGATCTGCTCTTCAATGCGTTTGTTCATATATATATAAGTACATTAGCTAGAGAAATTATAATTAAAGAAATAGAGAATTAAGCAGTAGTTGGCGTCGATAAAGCTTTAGCGAAACAAAGAGAAAATATTCGTCATTAGTTATTACTCAAGGGTTACTAGTACGAAATAGTTATGGGCGCTTTAATTGCTCTGATATTAGAAAACGTTCTAGAAGACCAGTACATCCAGGGATTTTTAACAATCTTTAATTGGGAGAGTCAAGATCCTTTCTATACTTCTTCTTGGGATTAAAAAAAATACGTCGAGTATTTGCTGATTTTTTCTTAACTCAAAATCTCTGCTTATTCTTATGGATTTTTTTTCTACTATCTTGTTCTTTATCTTTTGTTATTTAGAGATTTATTACAATTTTTGTTTTTATTTTAATACTCAAAGTGGTGCAGTTTTTATCTCTTTCGTTAAAAAATAACTTGAGGGTCCTTGAATGTAAGCTTTTTCGGGTAATTTTTTTTTTAAATGCCTCCGAGTATTTGTTAAGAAAAACATTGTTTTTATTTATTTATGTATTGAGAAATAGTCCATTAAACACGCGCCGAAAATCTTAATAATGTGCATAACTTTTCCTTTTTTGTTTGTTTATTTCATATTTTAAATGCTATTCATGCTTTTTAACAATGCAAAGGCTTAATTCGATTTTAAAATAATATTTATTAAATTAAAAGTTACCACACTTAATGTTAAAATTAAATTACTTACAGTTATTATTAATCATAAGAATTAAAGTTATATTTAAATCATACCAATTGTTAATTTACGATGTGTGATTTTCGATATAATATAATGATGGTGCATAAATTTTCCTTTTTGTTTATTTGTATATAATCTTTTAAATGCTATTCATGCTTTTTATTAATATAAATGTTTAATCTGTTGTTCAATATAAGCGTTTAATGATATAAATGTTATTAATTTAATGGTACAATTAAATTAATGAAATTTATTTTAACCATATCAATTAAAGTTATATTGAAATCGTACCAATTTTTAATGTATAATATACGATTCTCTATTTGAAAACAAACTGATGACTTTCTATATGATGAAGATGCATGTACATATTCTGATATTTATACATGCATCTATACATAAATCTGATAATTTTTTTCTATTATTCTCAAAAGGATATAATGATAAATTTTATTCATTATGCTGTAATTTCTACATAGATTTTTTTGTAAGGCACAAAATATAAAACGCGCTTAATAGTATAGAATGAATAACGTTTTCAACAATCGATATATATATATATATATATATATATATGATTGATACATAATATCAGTTTTAATACATAATTGACATATAATATCAGTTTTAATGCATTGAGAGATTGAAAGGGACCATATAATTCTTCATGTTTTTTATCTATCCTTTTTTTAATTTCAACCAGTTGTTCTATTAATATCAGTAAACATACAGATTTCGTGTATATAGCGGTCATAAGCAACAAAAATCTGTAGGCTTTAATGTCTATGTGCAATCTAGTATAGTATGACTTAGTTTAAAGTGTGATTGCCTCGAAAAGGACAAAATTATCTATGTAATAAATATTATAGATAATTATTATTTATTTTATTAAAGATTAAAATTTTTAATTATTTTTATTTTATTTTATTGATTGTGTAATAAAATCATGCGCCATTTTAAATAGTTACTGCAATTATTTGATTTTCTTATTTTTTCTGATAATGTGTTTGATAACTAACTCTATGAACGGAATAATAATTTAAGTCAATAATTAAAATTTCAAAAAAATTTAATTTCATCGTTTGTTGCCCGTCTTACGCAGTTAATTTTAAAGAATAAATAACTATAATACGTAAATTTCATCTTTGAGAAATTTTCGAAAAATACTGAAAAAAATTCGTTAAAAAAATTTTAATTGTTTAAATGATTTTTAATTATTCAATTATTTCAAAATGTTTAAATTAAAGTTACTATATGAACTAAAATAGGGCTCAGGCCTATAGGAGAACTGAGGATAGGACATTGGATTTTTACATTGTCACCTTTTTTTACTTCCCTCAGGCCTGCACTTAATATTAAATCTTTATGTGAAATATTAAATTTATTGTCTTATTATTTATACTTATACCTTCGATTAGACTGTCTTCAAATAGATATGTTTATTTTTATTAAAACAACAGAAAAAAACTTTTTTACACATCTTATGCTTTTCTGAATGTCTGGTTAATACAACATTTCTACTCTTCTAATATTTTTTTATGAATCACATTTCTTCCGAGTCAAAGTTCTATCTGAAACGATCTAAAACACATTTACGACTATCGATATCAAAGACTTTAAAATAGTTCGCACACTTAAAAAAACTTAGATCCTTTAAACTCACCCAAGAAACGCATAAAAAGATATCCGAATTCCTTATCTCGTATTCGTATCAAAGTCGTAAAATGTGAGAGACTTTTGATGAAAATATGAAAGAACCTTTTTTTTCCTCCACCACCTTTAGTAGAAAAAATGAAGAAAAAAAAACCCGAAACGGGTGTTATCTTCTTAGAAAGTGCTCTATTTCTGCCCTAAAATCTCCAGAGTTTACTGCCGTAGAAATAAATATCTCCGATGCTATTTCCTGCACAAGTAAATACTCTTAAGAGGTATTTTAAATCTGAATTTCGTAATAAAAGAACTGACTTATTTGACAATTTTTCTCTAATAGTACATCGAATAACTTAATCAAGATTCTTTTTTATTTACCAGAAGAGACATGTTAAAAATTCCTTTGCTATATTCCACAAATATTTGTTTTCCTTTCTCCTCTCTTCAATATCATGGTGTCTTCATTTAACATGGTGTCTGTGGCCTTAAAGTGACAGAAACAATTACAATTACGCCATGCGCCAACGCAGACAATAAGTGATATAGGCAATACGACCTTTCTAGAAAACTTGTATGTTTGGCTTCGAATGTTCCAATGTACCATTCAAAACATTCTCCCGGGACTGCAATCGAAGTCTTCCACCTTTAATTGGATGTTTTCAGCAGTCAAGGAATTGTTTAAAGACGATAAGATAGAGTTGTCCAATCGGAGAAATTTAGGCCTGTGGAGCTCCCTTAATTGCCTAGTCCCATTAGTACGTCTTTAAGCCTCTAAAGCTAGCAATGGAGTGTGCCGTTTTAACTCCAGAACACAGGTTTGGCGATTAAAATTTCGCCTATTTAATTGATGAATGTATGTGATAGGAAGAAAGATCCACAATGGTCTTTTCAACAAAGGATGTTGAGGATTGGATGGAAGATTTGGAAATCCTAGTAATGTAGGCGGTGTTTCGTTGGATGAACAATATTAAATCAGTTGCGTCTGTGTAAATTTTCACTGCGGAATAAACGTAAGTGTTGGTTAAAACGGAAAATGCATCCCTTTGATTTTATACGAAAAAGAGATAACTCTGATTTTGGAAAGGATTAAAACTAAATAACAGCCAAGTATTAGTTAGAAAATATCAAGATATTCTTGATCATGTATTTTTAATAATTTGTGTTTGAATAATATGGTTATCTTAGGAGGTTTTTAAACTATATACACACACCTACGTTTGCTACAAAATGTTTCAAAACGTATATATTCAATAGCTGTATATTCATATAAATACTTAAAAAGGATTATATCATTATTAGTGTAAAACATAAAGTGATATTATTATTACAATTGCATGCAATGTTGTTTTCAAAAAGCAGATGTTTATGCCTGTCAGTTGCTGTAAAATCTCTTCACCCAATAGGAAGAAATTAATCACTGAATTTTATTGAAACTTGCAGCAATCAGTCATGATATTTCAGTTGGTTTGCCAAATATTTCTTATTCTTTCAATATGAATTGTGAGTTGTAAATAGCATTTTAATTCACGAATTAAAACTTTTAATGTCTTGTTAAATAAAGACTATTTATACAATATAATTCAAAATTGTTCATTCCGATTAGATTTAGAAATTTAAAGTTTGTATGAATAGAAAATTTTGATAGACAGGAAATAATAATAATTTTAAAACTTTTATGTCTTCATCAATTTAATGTTAAATGTAGGACGGATTAGAATTTACTAATAAGAATTTAGTCTAATAAAATTAATAATTCTTAAATTAATTAAAAATTTATTTAAGTTATATGTTTGTTTTAAAAAGAATTACTACATTTTTTTTTTTTGTAAAAATTATCTAAAACCCTTTTTTTTTTTAAATAATCGATTGTATTGAATTTTCTGAAAAATACGAATTTAATTCATAGATGAAATAGCTGGGCATTATATAAGTATTTTAAACAATAATTTCTTCCAAGCAAATTGCTGCAATACTCTCCTCATTAAAAATGTATTTTAATTAACACCTAATTTTTAAAGAAGCATGTATTTATTTTAAATGAATTAAATTTGTAAATGAAAAACACCGCCAAAAGGCCTCAATAATGTCAAACTGTCTGTCTGTGTTGTAAATGAACTAATTTTTTTATGATGCTATCAATTATTTAAACTAATTATTTTGTTGTTTTTTAATTGGAGAAACTAGTTAGAGACATAATTAATTTGAACATTATTTTAATGACAAATTACTCTTAATAACTCTTTTCAATCAACATTAAATAACGGCACCAGATAGGCTTAAAACTATGAAACCCAAAAATAAGTCCTCAGATAAAAACCCTTAAGTCAATAACGAAGTCGAGTTTTCAAAATACTAGATAAAAATATTTATCTAGAGCGGAAAAATCAACTTTCAGATACTTAATAAAGATTTTTCTTCAGTTTAGTGGCAGCAGATATGCAAATAAGCTGATTTTCGGTAGAGGAAAAAGGATAATATTTATTGGAGGTTAATTATTTCCAAAATTTATCCTCCAGAAGTATAAAAAGTTATTAATTTAAATTTTAAATTTAAATTTTCTAGAGAAATATCAATGGCATGTAAGCGCAAATTCACATAAAATTATTTAAATCAGGTATATATTATCATCTTTAAAAGGTATATGTCAGTCTAATATGACTGTAGAGCATTGGGCGTAGAGCTGACAACTCTACCCCGTAAAAAGCCTCTCATGTTACGAAATCTGCCAATAGTCAGACGACCTTGGCCAAGTTTGGGGTTGTTTCGCCAATGATGATGATGTATGTTATCATGACTAGCACTCAGGCGTTCGGTTCCACATGTTTCCGGTTCGAGTCCTGGCGGGGAAATAGATCTATGAAGTTTTTCAGAATTCACTTTAAACCGTACGTCCACCACTTTAAACCGTATGTCTAATATTACTGTAGAGTGTTGGGCGTAGGGCTGACAACCCTGCGTCGCAAATGAAACCATTCCTTGTCAAGAAATCTGCCAATAAACAGACGCTATTAGCCCACCACGGAGCTGTTTAGCCAATGAGGAAGAAGTGTGTTATCATTAATCGAGTTATCATGCTTTAGATAAGATTTTATCATTTAAGGCTCGAATTTTAAAATATCCAATTGTGAAAGAAATAACAAATTTTAAAATATATTTTCTGTTTTCAAAATGCATTTAACCGACAGTCAAAACTTTAAAAAAAGTAAAAATTAAACTACTGTTTCGTGTTACTGATTTTATTTTCATTTATTTCTTATTTGACAATTAAATTTTTAATCCAGTTTTACTAAAACGGTTTTTTTATTTTGTTAATTCTTATTATGTACAATATTTAAAATTGTTGTTTTAAGATTATTTTTTAAGAAAAAAACAGTGTTTTCATTACTCAAAAACAAAATTTGCAGTGCCAAATGTACAGCACAATTTAAATATAATATATGAAATAAGTTATGTAAAAATATAAATGAATTATTTTCTTTTCCTTCATTTGTAGGACGAAAAAGATATATTTTTTTTTATTTTAGGTAACATGTCGTTGTTTAAAAAGAAATTCTAAACCTTTTATAATAAAAAACCCAATTCCGAAAACTTTTGTAGGGAATACTGATTTCTTCCAAACGTTTTATTGCATTTAAAACTAACCTAAACTAAATAATTGAAACGAAATAAAAATATGTTCCAGATAAATTGTATCAAAGTAATAAATTTTCAAAATGTGAGTTATTATATAAATAAAAAGATCTTAAAATGAAAAAGAAATTTTCAAATAATAAAAACCGCAACATCTGAAATGAACAAAAAAACTTATTTTAAAAGACAATCGCAAATATGAGAATTTGACAAGTTTTATTATTTTAAAACTGTCAAATAAACAGAACATTTGTTACAATAAAAAATATTATTATTATTAGTAATGTTCACTAAATATTTAAAAGTAATTTACTACATTTAAACAAATAGGAATAGACGATTTTTCCTAACTTTTGTAATTTCAAAATGAATTATTTTATTTTATATCAATATTATTATTATTAATCTTTTTCACTCAAATATTTGCAAGTAATTTGTTACATTTTAGCAAATATAAACACACGATTTTTTAACTATTGTTGTTTCAGAATATTTTAATTATTTAATATCTAATTTGATATCAAATTCGCAGTTTGATTTAATTCTGAAAAATTATTGAAATTTTGTCGTTATTTTTGGCTATGCTTAAAATAAAAAATAATGAATTTGAAGGAAATAAATTGATTAATCATTATTTTAGTTTTATATTCTTAGATCATTAACTGTAATTCGTTCATGATATAAAATATTATTATTATTAATATTGTCCACTCAAATATTTAGAAATAATTTGCTATATTTTAACAAACAAGAACAGACGATTTTTTTAACTATTGTAGTTTCAGAATGTTTTAATTTATTAAATATTACAGTTTTATTTAATTCAGAAAAAATATTGAAATTTTGTTATTGTTGGTTATGTTTCAAAAAAAAAATAATAAATTCTAAAGAAAAAAATTAGGTTTTTAAGCATTTTAGTCTTTATATCATTACATCATTAATTGTATTACGTTTATGAGATAAATTGTTATTATTTTTTTGATAATTTTTAGAATACAAGACGCTGATAAAAACAATAAATTTTCGAACAATTTTTGAATCACAATCATGCAATGGAAAATACGACTTATATTTAATGAAAAATTACTAATAAAATCCATAGAAAAAATTGGGCTATTTAATTTTTAAATTTTAATAATTGCAGACATTTTTTACACTTAGTTTAGCTTTATATATCTAAAAATACTTTAATTTGTACAGTAGTGTTTCAATTTTTAATATCTGGTAAAAGCAACTAATTTTAGTAAAATAAAGAAGTAAAAAAATATTTTTTAATTGATTGTATTACACCTATTATATAATATGTGCTTGGATTTGAATCTACAAATCTTTCTACTTGGTAATTCCATTTAAAAATAAATTAAAAGTCCTTCAAAAACAAGCCAATTTATTTTATCATTTAGTCACCTACTTTAGTCACCAAAAAAATTCGTAAAATTTCTTCTTTCGAAAACTAATACAATTAAAACTGTCTTAATTTTTATTTCATCCTTAAATTTATTAATAATAATATTTAAAAGATTTCAATTTATTTAATGCTTTAGAATCAATTTACATATTCCTAAATTACAAGCTGTACTAGAAGTGAATACAATTAAAATATCAAGGAACGGGAAAAATTATCAACAAAAAATAAATCTTACTACTTAATTCAAAAAGCGAATGTTATTCAAACCTTTTATTCCAATCAAAGTTTTCGTTTCTTAAAATATTAAATGAATATTCCTGAGAATGAGCCATAAAGATAGAAATAAGAATTGCTCTTTAATGCATTTATTCATATATATATAAGTACATTAGCGAAAGATATTATTATTAAAGAAATAAAGGATTAAAAAGTAATTGGCGTCGATAAATCTTTTGCGAAACAAAGAGCAAAATCTTCATCATTAGTTATTCCTTGAGGGTTACTAGTACGAAATAGCTATAGACGCTTTAATTGTTTTGATATTAGAGAAAGGTTCTAGAAGACCAGTACATCAAGGGATTTTTAACAATCTTTAATTGGGAGAGTCAAAAGCCATTCTAAACTTTTTTGGGGGGGATTAAAAAAAATACATCAAATATTTGCAGATTTTTTTTAAATCAAAATCTCTGGGGTTTTTTATATACTAGCTTGTTCTTTATCTCTGCTTATTCTTGGAGCTTTATTGAAATTTTTGTTTCTATTTTGATGTTCCAAGTAATGCAGTTTTTATCTCTTTCGTTAAAAAATAACTCAAGGCCTCTTCATTCTAAACTTTTTCAGGTAATGTTTTTTTTTAAAATACGTCTGAGTATTTGTTAAAAAGAGCATTGTTTGTATTTATTTATGTATTGAGGAAACAATCCATTAAACACAAGTCCAAAATCTTAATAAATGTGCATAAATGTTCCTTTTCGTTTATTTATTTCATCTTTTAAATGCTATTTATGCTTGTCAACAATGTAAATGGTTACTTCGTTTTTAATATCAATATTTAATGCATTAAAAATTACCAAAATAATGGTAAAGTTAAATTAATTAAAGTTGTTATTAATTATACCAATTATAGTTATACTTAAATCACAAGATTTTTAATGTATAATGTATGATTTTCTATATGATAACATACTGATGGATTTATATTTATCTATATATATGCAGCTATACACAAATATGATAATTTTATTATTCCTGTGTAAATCTCAATAGGATATAATAATATTTTTTATTCATTTTGCTTTAATTTCTACATAGAATTTTTGTAAGGCAAAAAACAAAAAATGTGCTTAATAGAATAGAATAAATAATGCTCTTAACAATCGTGATGTATAATATCAATTTTAATGCATTGAAATGTTTTATGGGTCCATATAAAAATTAAAATTCTGTTACCGTCAATTTTTATATAGCATTTTTTAACTTTTAATAATCTTTTTTTTTATTTTAGTAATGATATAAGTTTCGTGTTTATACCGGGCATAAGTAACAAAAATCTGCAGGTTTGAATGTCCTAGTGTAAAGCAGGACATTCAAGCAGTATCTGCAGGTTTGAATGTCCTAGTCCTATATTATAAAGTATTATAATTTAGTTTCCAATGACTTAAGTTAAAGTCCTTACGATTCGAAAAAAAAAATTATGTATGTAATAAATACTATATATAATTAATATTTATTTCATTGACTGTTTAAATTTCTAATTTAATTTTTTTTTTAATTTTATGATTGGATGCGTTGAAATTATGCTGCCTTTCCAGTCCCTACTATAAATATTTGATTTAATTTCTGACTATTTGCGATAATGTGTTTGATATCTCTATGGATGGAATAATAACTTAGGTTAATAGATAAAATTTCAAAATAATAATAAAATTGTAATCGTTTGATGGCTGTTTTCACAGATAATTTACAAGAATAAACCATTGTTGTTCTAATGCAGCTGTCACAACAGAGACATTAATCTTTATACCATAAGCAAGGCCTGCTGTTACTGTTACTTATTTAGCACTACCCAGGGGGCACACGTGGCTTAAATATATGTTACGGACGCGAGTAACACTTTCCCCAAAACGCTCTACGATTAATATTAGACCGGGACCTATGGTATAAAGTGGATTTCGAACAAAAAAAACATTCATGGCACCGCCGGGATTCGAACCCAATACCTGTAGTACCGAGCGCCAGAGCGCTACCCGCTAGACCATCAGGCCCCAAAAACAAGAAACTGTAAGTAATCAAATTTCATGCTTGAAATATTTTAACGAGAAAAAATTTCATTAAAAAATTTAAATTTTAATATGTTTTGAACTTTAAAAAAAATTTTTAAGATATTTATCAACAATTTCAAAATTTAGTCCAAAGTTACTACATGAACTAAAACAGGGCTGAGACCTAGAACAGAACCAGGGATAGGGCATTGGATTTCTGCACTTTCAGCTGAACCCGTACTTAAGGCAATGGTAAAATATCAAATCTAAAATCCTATAATTTGTGCTTATACCTTTTATTATACTTTCTTTAAATATTTTTATTTATTTTTACTAAAACAAACGTAAAAACAATTTTTTACACATCTTTTACTTTCCTGCATGTCTTTTTAATAAAGTATTTCTGTATTTCTAGTATTTTGTTTATGAATCGCATTTCTTCCGAGACCCAGTTCTATCTGAAACGATCCAAAACGCATTTACGACTTTCGATATCAAAGACCTTAAAATAGTTTGCACACTTAAGAAACTTGTATCCTTCAAATTCACCCAAGAAACGCATAGAAAGATATCCGATTTTCTTACCTGGTGTCCCTATCAGAGTCATAAAATGTGAGAGCCTTTTCATGAAAATGTGAAAGAAACTTTTTTTTTCTCCACCAACTTAAGTCAAAAAAATTATGTAGAGAATAAACCTGAAACGGGTATTATCTCCTCAGAAAGTGCTCTATTTCTGTCCTAAAATATCCACAGCTTACTGCCGAAGAAATAAATATCTGAGAAGTTATTTCCTCCACAAGAAAATAAACTTAGGTAATTTAAAACTCAGTTTCGAACTAAAAGAACCGACTTATTTTACAATTTTCTTTATTAGTATTTCTTATCAGTTGTTATAATAATCGACGTGTGAGGAATTAGATACTGTGGCAATATAGAAATTAAAATTATTTTTTTAGATTAAATTGCACTATAAAAAATTTTTATTCGTTTTCTTTTACTCAAAGTTGAATACACATCTTAGTGACAAAAATTGAGTTATGATGTCCATTTAATTTGTATCATTAATTCTGTAAGTGTAAAGAATTTGGTCTAATTGTATTATTTTCATTGATTTTAAAAATAAAAATAGGTTTAGAATATAAGTCGATAAAAGGGTCGATATAATAGTTTTTGAAGGAGATATGATGGAATCAGGGGTTGATATAATAGTGTTAGGGATCGGTATGATAGTGTTAGGAGTAGATATAACAGGTAAAGGATCAAATAAAGATCTATAAAAGATTATAGAAATCAATGCTCATTGTTTAATTCGGTTAATTTCAATTGCATCAATCCTAAACGAAAAAAAAATAACGATACTTATAATAATAAATAATGATGATTATAAATGAAAAGACTATCTGAAATAAAACTTATAAACTATCAGAAACTGTCTGATAAACATTCTGAAATTGTACTCATCTTTTTGCTTCCACTTCATATTTTCATATGGTTGAATCTTATTTCAACCATTCTAACAAATGTTTTCTAATGGTAGAAAAAAGTACTGTTATTATTAGCATAAATAGTCTATTAAAGGGATTGTAAATATTTGACAAGTGATTCAGTTAATATAACTGATTAAAGACTAATTTGTATTCTTCGAAGATCAAATGTTATTTCACAGTTTTTTTTTACTAAAGCTCACTCAAGAATTGCATCACTATATACAAAAAAAAGTATAAAAGTATAAGTATAAAATCCCTTAATCAAAATCCTTTTTTTAATTAAAAGAAGAGACATGTTAAAAATCTCTTTGCTATATTCCAAAAATATTTTTTTTTTTCATTCTCCTCTCTTAAAGCATCCTAAAACTTTAACATGATGTCTCTTGCTTTAAAGCGACAGAAACAATTACAATTATTTCGTTCATCAGCACAGGAAATAAGTGCTATAGGCAATAAGACCTTTCTAGAACAGTTGTTTGTTTAGCTTCGAATGTTCCAATGTACCATTCAAAACATTCTCCCGGGACTGCAACGAAGTCTTACACCCTTAATTGTATGCTTTCAGCAGTCAAGGAATTGTTTAAAGAAGATAAGATAGAGGTGTCCAATTGGAGCAATTTAGGTCTGTGGAGCTCCCTTAATTGCCTAGTCCCATTAGTACGTCTTTAAGCCTCTAAAGCCAACAACGAACTCAGCAATTTTAAATATAGAGCACAAGTTCGGCGATTAAAATTTCGCCTATTTAATTGATGAATATATGTGATAGGAAGAAAGATCCACAATGGTCGTTTCAACAAAAGATGTTGAGGTTTGGATGGAAGATTTGGAAATCCTAGTAATGCAGACAGTGTTTCGTAGGATGAATAATATTAAAGCAGTTGTTTCTGTGTTAATTTTCACTGTGGAATAAAAGTGAATTTCGTTTAAAAAAGGAAAATGCATTCTTTTGGGTTTGGCTGTATTAGAGAGCATTATAGTTTCGAATGGATTAAAAAACAAATAACAGCGAAGTACTAGTTGTAGAATATCAAGAACATCTTGATCAGGCAATTGCGTTTCAACTAATTTGTTGTAATAGAAGAAGTTTTGACACTCTTCCATCACAAGATTTCTAAAATTGTCTGTTTAGTTTAAGAATAAATTTTTTATTATATATGATGCTTTGATGCTTTTATTGATACAGTTGATATTTTGATGCTTTTATTGATGCAGTTGACATATATCAACTTGATGCCTTTATTATTAATATTCAAGTAAATTAAGATCTTACATATATCTGCTAATGTTGTAAATGTATTTTAAATGCCAATATATGAAATTCATTAGTCCATGCACACCAAATTTAAATTTCATAATCCACAGTTTTTACATTTATGTACATATTAATCTGTATGCTGATGATGAAAATGTTTTAATGAATAAAATATAATAGTGTAGAACAAAATAAAAATTTACTTTAATATTTCATAAAATGGTTTAATTTATGTACGTTATGTATGTACGTACGTGTACGTTATGTATGTACGTACGTGTACGTTATGTACGTCATAAAATGGTTTAATTTATGTGCGTACGTGTACGTTGCTCCCAATCACATTCGTTTCATTGTCACAATTACGTTGTTTAAGAGAAGGCCTGATGGTCGAGAGAATGCAGATCTTGCGCTTAGTGCCACAGGTTCCGTGTTCGAGTCCCGGAATCCACTTTAAGACGTAGATCCGCGTCTAATATGACTGTTGGGCGTAGGGATGACAATCCAGCCCCTTAAAAAATGAGTCATGGAGCCAAATCAGAATTCTACTTACGGGTTCTCCATCGTAACAGAATCTCCCCACCCCCTTTTTTTTCCTTCCGTGGGAATACACGGGTTCTTGGACTTGGTCTTGATGTTGTTGTCTGCCAGATGGGATAACAAGCAACAACAAATGTTAGCTAAGGTCTAATTAAATCTATATTTTAGAATCAATTAATAACTATTGCTTAAAAAATATATAATTTTATTAATAAGCCATTTCATTTTCCATGGTAAATTTCTTTTTATTTCAATGTAGAAAAAAAGAGCATATTAACTTCAAAATTTTTTTATAGTTTTTAAATTACCAATTATCATTGTTTTGTTATAGTTTCTAAATTACCAATTATTATTAATTTAAATTACCAATTTACTTTTATTTCTAATTTGTTTTTATGAATATAATAAATTTTAAACTTTTAATAAAGATAATAACTTTGTAATTTTAAATTATTTCTTTAACAGTAGTTTTTGAAAATAATTTAAGAAATTTATTCTCCACAATACCTTACAGTTTGAAGATTATCCAAATGTAAACAAATCCAACATTGAAATACTTTCAATTCAAGCAGTACAACAAAGTTTCTGTTTTCACGCACACTGTAGATACGTATCACATATCCATTAAACCATCAACTTAGAGAAAACACCATTACATGAAAATCAAATGTATTTATCGAATAATCCTTCATTTTGTTATCATTTAAAGTGAACTCCATTCCGATTTTTCTCCTCGAGTTAAATCTGATCCCAAAAACAAACAGGATTAACGAAGGAGCAAATGCTTACGGGATTCATTTCACTTTTCAGATATGCTGTCCTTTCAAAAACATTCTGGCATCTGGTCTCACGTTGTTAGCAGCACGAGCAGGTCACGCGTTCGGCTTATGAAGGATTACGAAAGAAAAGACGACGCCTTTGTGAAAGGGATTAGGCTGTATTTTTTTATTTATATATTTGAATTTGATGTGTTTAGACTTCTGAAGTCTTTGGTGTCATGATCATGTTTATGGTGGGATTCAGAATTGGTTGATGATGTTTTTCACGGAAGTTATATGTGTGTGATTTTACATCTATTTTATACATTTTGTAAGATATTGATAATGTATCTTTTTTACAATTATTTCAAAACGTATACGTTAACATTCAGTTTTCTTAAATATTTAATATATTTACTACAGAAATTTCTGCAAATTTTCTAAAGATAAAATCAAATAAAGAATGTAATTAAAAATTGGTAAATTAATCAATTATTTTGTTAAACTTTATTTCAGCTAAATAAATGTTCTACAAAGAAGTAATATATTTCAATAATAAAAATTATTTAAAATATTTCTTCTTTTAAATAATTAATTATATTGGATTTTCTAAAAAATACAAATTCAAATAGTGCATGGATGAAATAGCTGGTCATTATATAAGTCTTTTAGTCAATAATATTTTTCAACCTAATTGCTGCAATACTTCGTTCATTAAAAATATATTTTAATTGACACATAGTTTTTAAGTAAGCAATATTTATTTTAAACGCATAAAATTTTTAATTTATTTAATTTTTAATGATTTTTCAAGATATATTCTATTAATTATTTAAATTTATTATTTTGTTGTTCCTTAATTAAAGAAACTAAGTTGTTAGTCTTATGAGTCATGATTAATTTTAACATTTTGGAATAATAATTTATGTTACTTTTATATGAATGTAACAGTCTTTTCAATCAACATTAAATAACGGCACCATATGCGCTTAAAGCTAAGAAACACAAAAATAAATCCTCAGATAAAAATCCTTAAGTCAATAATGAAGATAGGTTCGTAAAATACTAATATTTATCTAGTGCGACAAAATCAACTTACTGATACTTAATAAGTATTTTTCTTCCATTTAGTGACAGCAGATAAGCACAGAAGCTGATTTTCAGTAGACAGAAAGGATAATATTTATTAGAGGTTATTTATTCACAACTTTAGCCACCAGAAATACAAAAAATAATACAAAATTATTGTCAGAAAATTAATTAAAAGTATTAAATGTTTCTGAACTACTCAGAAATTATGTTACTTTAATCATCAGCTTAAAGTTTTTGAACAATTATCAGACCGTTGGAATAAAATAAATTAATTTTATTGATTAATTTAGAAAAAAAAATGCCTGACTTTTATTCAGAAAATTAGCGGAAGAAATTTTTCGGATTTTTTATCTATTTCCTATTAAATAAACTCATAAATTTTACTTTTGTCGATTTTTCTAGAGAAACATTAATATCAAGTGTCATCCACTACAAATATAAAAAAAATGTATTTGAACTTGAGTGGATGAATAAAAAGTATTTTATGAACGATTGAAAAATTGAACAAGATATATATAGCTGTGTGAGCTAAGAAAAGAAATTGAATAAAATGAGTTTAGGATGTAAGAAATAAATTTTCAAATAATAAAAACCGCGACATCTTAAATAAACAAAAAAGTAATTTTAAAAGACGTTCGCAAATATGAAAATTTCAAAGGTTTTTATCATTTTAAAACAAAGAATATTTATCAAAATAAAACTTATTATTATTGTTAATGTTTGCACTCAAATGTTTACAAATAATTTGCGACAATTTAATAAAATAAGAACAGCCGATTATTTCAACTATTGTAATTTCAATATGTTTTATTTTATTTTATATCTCATTTGATATATAATTGATCGTTTCATTTAATTCTTAAAAATACTTGCAATTTTATCGTTATTTTTGGTTACGCTTCGAATAAAAAAAATAATAAATTCTGAAGAAAAAAAACTGGATTTCTCAGTGTTTTATTTTTTATATTATTACATCGTGAATTGTAATTCGTTCATAATATAAATTATTATTATTTTCTCCAAAATTTTAGAATACAAGAGGCCGATAACAGCAGTAGATTTTCAAACAATATTTGAACTACTGCTATGCAATGCAAAATACGATTTATATTTAATCAAAAGTTCTTAAAAATATCAGTAGAAAATATTGGACTATTAAGTTTTTAAATTTCAAAAATTGCTGACATTTTTTACTCACTTTCGGCTTTATGTATCGAAAATTACTTTAATTCGTACAGTAATTCTCCAATTTTTAATTTCGTGTAAAAGTCACTAATTTTAATAAAAGAAAGAAGTAGAACAAAATAGTAGAAAAAATATATTTAATTCGTTTAATTGTTCTAACTATACAATTAAGACTCTTTTCAAAATACTAATATTTAAACAGAACATCATAATCAACTTTGATTCTTAATAAATATTCTTCTTCACATTCGTGGCAACAGAATCTCGCCGAAGTTAATTCTAGATGCTAAAAGAAAAGATAAATTTCCATTCGCGATTACTATTTTTGAAAAAAAACCACATTAAAAAGCTTATTTCCTCAAAACAGTAACTAAATTCTGTAATACAGGAAAAAAATGGAATAAAACAGACCATCATTTACGAAAAATTACTGCTCATTAGGATTAAAATGCATTCTAAAATCTCGTTGATATTCAATCAAGTAATAAATATTGTTTAACAAACACATGAAATAATTTATTCGAAATGTTCCGATTAAATTTAATTCCGAAAACTTTACCCATCCTTTCATTAAAACTAAGCTATTTTAAACTAAGTTTTAAAAAACTAAGCTGTTCTAGATAATTGAAACAATATAAAATATTTGTTCAAGATCAATTGTATCAAAGTAATTAATTTTCAAAATATTATTTATAAACTTATTTTAATAATTTCTATACATGCCATGTCTATGTGAAAATATTGTGAGTTATATAAATAAAAAGAATTTAGAACTTAAGAAATACATTTTCAAATAATAAAAACTGCAACATCTGAAATGAGCAAAAAACAAAGTTATTTTAAAAGACGTTAGCAAATATGAGAATTGAAAAGTTTTATCATTTTAAAATAAATAATATTTGTCAAAGTAAAAAATAGTATCCTTAATAATCCCGTTCATTCATATGTTTACAAATAATTTTCTGCATTTTAAAAAATACAAGCAGATGATTGTTTTAACTATTATAATTTTAGAATGCATTATTTTATTTTATATCTAATTTGATATCAAATATTACAGTTTTATTTAATATTGTAAAATATATTAATGTTATCGTTATTTTTGCTATGCTCCAAATAAAGAATAATAAATTTAAAAGAAAAACTGGATTTCGCAGTAATGTAATTTTTATATTATTATTTCGTTAACTGTAATTCATTCATGATATAAAATATTATTATTGTTAATGTCGTTCACTCAAATATTTAGAAGTAATTTGCTATATTTTAACAAATAAGAACAGACGATATTTCTAACTATTTTAGTTTCAAAATGTTTTATTTTATTTTATATCTAGTTTGATATTAAATATTACTGTTTATTTTTTAATTATGAAATATTATTGAAATTTTATTGTTATAGTTTGTATTGCAAACAAATAAAATATAAGAAAAACTAAGAAAAAAGAAGTTCCTCTGTATGTTAGATTTATATTATTAAATCTTTAATTATAATTCGTTCTGGATACTAATTATTATTATTTTCTAAATTTTTTTAATACAAGAGACTGGTAATAACAGTAGATTTTCGAAACAATTCTCTAATCACAAGTATGTTATGAAAAATACGATTTAAATTTAATCAAAAATTACTTTAAAAAATTGAACTATTTAGTTTTTAATTTTCAAAAATTACTGAGTATTTTTAAACACTTTTTTGTCATGATATATCAAAAGTAACTTTCATTTGTACAGTATTACTCCAAATCTTAATTTCTTATAAAAAAACAATTAATTTTTATAAAAGAAAGAAGTAGAAAATGAAAAAAGGAAGAAAGGAAAGGAAGAAGGAAAAATGAAAAAAAAAAGGAAAGAAGGAGAAAGAAAGAAAAAAAAAAAAAGGAAAAAAAGGAAGAAAAAAAAAGAAAAAAAAAAAAAAGAAGTAGAAAAAATATTATTTAATTGCTCTTACTATATAATATGTACTTTAATTTGAATCTACAAATCTTTCTATTTGATAATTTCATTTTAAAAAATTAAGAGATCTTAGAAAATAAACCAATTTATTTTATCATTTAGCCACCAACTTAGTTTCATAAATGCCTTAATTCTAAGTTTAAATTTTTTTTTTATTTAATATTTCTTCCTGTTAGAATTGTTCCATTATGTTGAGATCGTATGAATCTCTATAGAAATTGTACAGATGCAAAAAAAAATCTAAATTTTTTGATATTCAATTAAAAACTGTCGTAACTTTTATATCATTCTTAAGTTTATGAGTAGAAAAACTTAAAAGATTTCAGTTTAATTCTCACTATAGAACTAATTTGCATATTCCCTAATCACAAGCACTAACAATCAAGATAAATCTCTTGTATACAGTTAGGAAAAAAATATGAATCAAAATGAAATCTTAATGCTTTATTAAAAAAGCGAATTGTTATCCAAATCTTTTATTCCAATCAAAATTCTCGTTTCTGAAAATATTAAATGAATATTCATGAGAATGAGCAATGAAGATAGAAGTAAGATTTGCTCTTCAATGCATTTGTTCACATATATAAGTACATTAGCGAGAGAAATTATAATTAAGAAATAAAGGCTTCAAAAGTAATTGGCGTCGATAAATCTCTTGCGAAACAAAGAGAAAATCTTCGTCATTAGTTATTCCTTGAGGGTTACTAGTACGAAATAGCTATGGACGCTTTAATTGGTCTCATATTAGAAAACGTACTAGAAGACCAGTACATCAAGGGTTTTTTAACAATCTTTAATTGGGAGATTCGAAAGCATTGGTATACTTTTTCTTGGGATTGAAAAAAATACGTCGAGTATTTACATATTTTTTTTAAATCAAATTCTTTTCTTCTTACGTTGTTTTTTTATACTAGCTTGTTCTCTATCTCTGCTTATTCTTAGAGCTTTATTGTTGTTTTTGTTTTCATGTTCAAAGGGGTACAGTTTTTATCTCTTTCGTTAAAAAATAACTTAAGGGCCCTTCATTGTAAGCTTTTCAGGGTAATTTTTTTTAAATACCTCCGAGTATTTGTTAAGCAGAGCATTGTTTTTATTTATTTATGTGTTGAGAAAACAGCCCATTAAATACGCGTTCAAAATCTTAATAAAATGCGTAAATGTTACTCTTTGTATATTTATTTCATATTTTAAAGTCTCTTGATGCTTTTTAAGAATATAAACGGTTAATTCGTTAATATATAATAAATTAAGAATTACCAAAATTATGATTAAATTAGTTGAAGTTATTATTAATCATATTAATTAAAGTTATATTGAAATCAAACCAATATATAATGTATAAAATACGATTTTGTATATGTTAACATATTAATGGTATACATGGTATAACATATTAATTGTATACATGAATATATGCATTGATGATATTGCATTGATATATGCATGTATACATGATTTAAATATTTTTTTTAAAATTATTTATATGCAAATCACATGATATAATGAAAATTATTATTCATTTTGCAGTAATTTCTATATAGAATTTTTTTTAACGCACAAAACATAAAATGTGTTTAATATATTATACTGAATATGATTTTCAACAATAGTGATCGATAATAATAATTGTAATACACTGAAATGTTTTAAGAGGTCATATAATAATACAAAGTACAAAACTGACTAGCGTTTCAATAGCGTTTTTTATTTTCAAATAATTGTTTTAACTATTTTAGTAATGATAAAGTTTCGTGTTAATCCGGCCATAACAAACAAAATCTGTATGCTGGAATTATTTGGTGCAATCTAGTGTTGAATAACTTAGGGTAAAATACTCGCAATTCGGAAAAAAAACAAGATGATGTGTATAATAAATATTATATACAATTATCATATTTCATTGACGATTAAAATTTTTTAATTAATTATTTTTAATTTTATACATTGCCGTGTTCTGAAATTGTGCTGAGTTTTTTAGTAGTTACTATAAATAATTGATTTATTTTTTGACTATTTCAGATAATGTGTTTGATAACTCTATGCATGGAATAACATTTTTGGCCAATAAAAAATTTTTCAAAAAAAATTTACTTTTATTCGCTTGTCGGCCATTTTATATAGTTAATATCAAAGAATATATAATTATAATGAGTCAAATTTCCTGCTTGAGAAATTTTCGAAAAGTAATGAGAAAAAATTTCAATAAAAAATTAAAACTGTTAAAATATTTTGAAATATTGTTTTTTAAAAATATTTAATAAAATTTTACATAATTAAAAGCAAAATTACTACATGAATTAAAATTGGGCTGAAGTCTAGAGCTGAACTTGAGCTATGCCATTGGATATCTTCACTTTCACTTTTTTACCTCACCCTCATATCCTTACTTAGGGATATGACAACATATTAAATCTTTAGATAAAATATTAAATCAAATATTCTAATATTTCTGCTCATACCTTTGATTAGACTTTCTTCAAATACATGCGTTTATTTTTACTCAAACAAGCATAATTTTTTATACGTATCTTATACTTTTCTGCATGTCTTGCTAATATAACAGTTCTGCACTTCGAGTATTTTTTTTATGAATCGTATTTTCTCTGAGTTCTATCTGAAACGATCAAAAACACATTTACGACTGTCGATGTCACAGACCTTAAAATAGTTCGCACACTTAAAAAACTTATATCCTTTAAACTCACCCACGAAATGCATAAAAAGATATCCGATTTTCTTACCTGGTATCCCTATCAAAGTCATAAAATGTGAGAGACTTTGGATTAAAATGTGAGAGAAACTTTTTTCTCCTCCCCACCTTTAAGTCGAAAAAAATGATGTGGAGAAAAACCTGAAACGGGTATTATCTGCTCAGAAAGTGCTCTATTTCTGCCCTGAAATCTCCAGAGCTTACTCCCGAAGAAATAAATATCTAAGAAGTTATTTTCTGCACAAGGAAATACACTTACGAGGTATTTTAAGTCGGAGTTTCGTACTAAAATAATTTACTTATTTTGCAATTATTCTCTACTGGCACCTCTTTTCAGATATTATAATAATCGATATGTGAAATTTGATACAGTGGCAATATAGAAATTAAAAAGATTTTTTTGTTTTTATAACTGCGCTATAAAACATTTTTTTATTCATTTTCTTCTACTCAAAGTTTAATAAAGGGTTCACAGAAGATCTACCTCTTCGTGGTGCACCTGGTAAAACTTTTTAGTGGCTAAAAGATCTACAACTTGACATTATTGTTTGATTAATGAACTCTGTTTCAGCATGTTTTGTTGTATTATCTGGGTTTTTTTTTGTTTTGTTGTTGTTGTTGTTTTTTTTTAATACGCTTTTATTAGTTTCACCTGTATGTTTGTATGTATGTATGTAACTCACTTTTTGGGCTCGATTTTGGGACTGATGGCGCCATCTACTGGCGAGTCAATCAACTGATCCGCGATCGAATTGCGCTCTTCCTATTGGCCGAAAATTTCGGTGGCTAAAAAGAGGCGGATCTCAAAGGCATAGGAGTGCGATCGTGTCGAATTGCGCTCTTCCTATTGGCCGAAAATTTCGGCGGCTAAAAAGAGGCGGATCTCAAAGGCATAGGACTGCGATCATGTCGAATTGCGCTCTTCCTATTGGCCGAAAATTTCGGTGGGTAAAAAGTATGTAAACTTAGCGGATAACCGGCCAAGTGGAAAACAAACAAAGTAAAAACATGAAAAATAAATTATTGTTTAAAAAAACTAAAAAAAAAATATGCTTTTAGAGTTAATCAGTCTAAAAAGTAAAAAATAAATTAATAGTTTAAAAAAACTAAAAAATACGCTTTTAGAGTTAATCAAACTAAAAAGCAAAAAATAATTGTTAACATAAGAATAAAATGACTGACGAGAAAATGAATGTCACTGTTCTAAAATCGTGGGGTGCTCGATATCAATCGTTATAATTTCTCACTAGTTTCATTCCGACATGCAGAGTTAGTTTAAAAATGTCATACAAAGCACCCCACGCTTTTAGAACAGTGACATTCATTTTCTCGTCAGTCATTTTATTCTTATGTTAACAATTATTTTTTGCTTTTTAGTTTGATTAACTCTAAAAGCGTATTTTTTAGTTTTTTTAAACTATTAATTTATTTTTTTGCTGTAACTGTTCATAATCTGCCATTTTAAATTAAAAAAAAGTTTAATAAATATCTTCAATTAGTGACAAAAATTCATTTAAGATGAAAATTTAATTATCAGCATTTTATTCCTTAAATGAAAGTAATTTTTAACTAGCTTGAATATTTTCATTGAATTAGAAAAAATAATTAGCTTTAGACCGTAAGTCTATAAAAGGGTCGGTGTAACGGAATTATTTGTCAATAAAATAATGCTTAATGTTCTTAATATTGTTTAGAATACAAGAGGGTGAAAGTAGATTTTCGAACAATTTTTGAATCACAATTATTCAATGAAATATATTTATATTGAATCAAAACTTTCTAAAAGAAATTCATAGAAAATAATTGGACTATTTAGTTTATAAATTTAAGAACTGTTGACAGTTTCTACACACGTTTTTGCTTATATATCTAACAATAATTAATTTGTACAGTATTAATCCAATTTTTAATTTCTTGAAAAAGAATATAATATTAATAAAATGATGCGGTTGAAATAAAAAGTATTTTTTTCACTTAACTGCTCTTACTATATAACATGTATTGGATTTGAAACTGCAAATCTATCTACCTGGTAATTAAAAAAAATTTTTAATTAAAAAAACTTTCAAAAATAAGCCAATTTATTTTATCATTTACTCAAATGTCTTAGTTTCATCAATGCTTTAATTCGTAGTTTTTAAATTTCTTTTTTATTTCGTATTTTTTTCTGTTGAAATTGGTCTATTCTATTGATATCATTTTAATACACTGAAGTGAAAAAAGTCATGGGATACCTCTAATATCGTGTCGGCCCTCCTTTCGCCCGACGAAGTGCAGCAACTCGACGTGGCATGGACTCAACAAGTCGTTGGAAGTCTTCTGCAGGAATATTGAGCCATGCTGTCTCGATAGACGTCCATAATTGTGAAAGCGTTGATGGTGCAGGATTTTGGGCACGAACAGACCTCTCGATGATGTCCCATAAATGCTCGATGGGATTCATGTCGGGCGATCTAGGTGGCCAGATCATTCGTTGGAATTGTCCAGAATGTTCTTCAAACCAATCGCGAACAGTTGGGGCCCGGTGACATGGCGCATTGTCATCCATAAAAATCCCATCTTTGTTTGGGTACATGAAGTCCCTGAATGGCTGCAAGTGATCTCCAAGTAGCTGAACATAAGCATTTCCAGTCAATGTTCGGTCCAGTCGCACCAGAGGACCAATTCCATGCCATGAAAAAACAACCCACACCATTACGGAGCCACCACCAGCTTGAACAGTGCCTTGCTGACAGTTTGGGTCCATGGCTTCGTGGGGTCTGCGCCACACTCGAACCCTACCATCAGCTCTTACCAACTGAAATCGTGACTCATCGGACCAGGTGACGGTTTTCCATTCATCTAGGGACCAACCGATATGCTCACGTGCCCACGAGAGTCGCTGCAAGCGATGTCGTTCTGTCAGTAAAGGCACTCGAGTCGGTCTTCTGCTGGAATAGCCCAAGAAAGCCAAATTTTTCCGCACAGTTCTAACAGACAAGTCCCTTGTACCTCCCACATTGATTTCTGCGGTTATTTGACGCAGTGTTGCTTGTCTGTTAGAATTTACGACTCTTTGCAGACGTCGCCGGTCTCGGTCGTTAAGTGCAGGTGGTCGACCACTGCGCTGTCCATGGTGGGATGTTATGCCTGAAATTTCGTACTCTCGGCACACTCTTGACACAGTGGATCTGGGAATGTTGAATTCCCTAACGATTTCCGAAATGGCATGACCCATGCGTCTAGCTCCAACTAACATTCCGCGTTCAAAGTCTGTTAATTCCCGTCGTGCGGGCATCATCACGTCAAAACCTCTTCACATGAATAACTTGAACAGAAATGAAAGCTCTGCGAAAGCACTGCGCATTTATACCTGTTCTACGCGATGCTACTGCCATCTGAAAATTTGCATATTGCTATCCCATGACTTTTGTCACTTCAGTGTATATGTATAAATATTATTAAGATGGAAAAAAAATCTTAAAATTTCTTTCGTCTTCTTTTGAAAACTAATGCAATTAAAACTGTCGTAATTTTTACTTTATTCTTAAATTTATGAGTAGAAATACTTAAAAGATATCAATTTATTTCACGCTTTAAAATTACTTTACATATTCCCTAATTACAAGCTGTACTGGAAAGGAATGCAGTCAGAAAAAAGAAACGTAATCTGAATACATTATTAAAAAAACGAATTGCTATCCAAATCTTTTATTAAAATCAAAGTTCTCTTTTCTTAAAATATAAAATGAATATTCATGAGAAGGAGCAATAAAGATAAAACCAAGAATTGCTCTTCAATGCATTTGTTCATATGTATACAAGTACATTAGCGACAGAAATTATAATTAAAGAAATAAAGGATTAAAAAGTAATTGGCGTCGATAAATCTTATGCGAAACAAAGAGCAAAATCTTCGTCATTAGTTATTCCTTGAGTGTTACTAGTACGGAATAGCAATAGACGCTTTAATTGCTCTCGTATTAGAGAATGTTCTAGAAGACCAGTACATCAAGGGATTTTTAACCATCTTTAATGTGGCTTTTGGCTAATAAGGCTTTTGAGTCTTGCTATATTTTTTCTTGGTATTAAAAATAAAATACTTCGAGTATTTGCAGATTTTTTTTAAATCAAATTTTTTTCTTCTTACGTTGTTTTTTTATACTAGCTTGTTCTCTATCTCTGCTTATTCTTAGAGCTTTATTGTAATTTTTGTTTATATTTCAAGGTTCAAAGTGATGCAGTTTTTATCTCTTTCGTTAAAAAATAACTTAAGGGCACTTCATTCTAAATTTTTCAGATATTTTTTTTTAAATACCTCCGAATATTTGTTAAGAAGAGCATTGTTTTTGTTCATTTATGAATTGATTAAACAGACCATTAAACATGCGTTCAAAATCTTAATAACGTGATTAAATATTCCTCTTTTTTATTTATTTCATCTTTTATCGCTATTTACAGTAAAAGGTTAGTTCGGTTTTTATATAAACATTTAATGATGTAAAATTTACCAAATTAATGTTAAAAATTTTTATTAATCATATCAATTACAGTTAAATTTAAATCATACCATATTTAATTTATAATACAGGATTTTAATAATAATAAAATAGTGAGACTTTTATATTTATGTATGCATCTTAACATAAAACTGCTAATTTTATTTAATATTTATACGTAAATCTCAAAAGCATACAATGATAATTTTTATTAAGTTTGCCGTTATACCTACAAAGAATTTTTGTCAACACAAATAATAAAATATATTTTAATTAAAAGAAATATCGTACAATGCACGTAACAGTCGCAATATATAATATATATTTAAATGCACTGAAAGGTTTTAAGGTACGATATAATACTGAAATATTATAAACTGAAATTTTTTTTATACGTCAGTTTATTATATTTCACTGTTATATGGTCCCTTAAAGCCAGCATTTTTTATCCAACATTGATTTTAGTAATGATATACATTTCGGGTTTATATCTGTCATAAGCAACAAAATTTGTAGATCGGAAAGTTTTAATGTAATCTAATACATCTATATGTCAATCTCAAAAGGATATAATGATAAGCCTTGGTTAATTTTACTGTAATTTCTACATAGAACTTTGTAAGGCACAAAACACAAAATGTGCTTAATAGATTAGAAAGAATAACGTTTTCGACAATCATGATATATAATATCTATTTTAATGTATTGAAAGATTTTAAGGAACCATATAATACTGAAAAGCACTAAACTGAAGTTTTCTGTACAGCATTTTTTAATTTCAAATAATTACATTATGTATTTTAGTCATGATATAGGTTTCGTGTTTGCACCAGACATAATCAACAAAAATCTGTAGGGCATAGTATTTAATGTTTGGAATCTACTTTAAACCGTAGGTTCCGGTCTATTTGGATCGTAAAGCTTTATGGAGGTATTGTCACACCGCGTCCGTAGCTTATCTTCAAGCTACACGCACCTCCTGTGTAATGCTACGTGAGTAACGTCGGTGCAACGCGCGCTTGCCTTAAGGCATCAAAGACAAGTGTTTGCCCCCTGCATTAGAACAAAAAAAAATTAATAAAAGAACCTTAAAAACAATTTTTACACATCATTTACTTTTCTACATGCTTTGTTAAAACAACATTTCTGCTCTTCTAGTATTTTTTTATAAATCACATTTCTTCCGAGACCCAGTTATATCTGAAACGATCAAAAACACATTTACGACTATCGATATCAGAGACCTTAAAATAGTTCGCACACTTAAAAAAACTTATATCCTTTAAACTCACACCAGAAAAGCATAAAAAGATATCCGATTTTCTTACCTGGTGTCACTATCAAAGTGATAAAATGTGAGAGACTTTTGATGAAAATGTGAAAGAAGCTTTTTTTTACTCCACCACCTTTAGTAGAAAAAATGAAGCAGAGAAAAACCCGAAACGGATGTTATCTTCTTAGAAAGTACTCTATTTCTGCTCTAAAATCTCCAGAGCTTACTGCCGAAGAAATAAATATCTAAGAAGTTATTTCCTGCACAAAGGAATACACTTAAGAGGTATTTTAAATCTGAGTTTCGTACTACTAGAATATACTTATTTTGCAATTTTCCTCTACTGGTACCTATCAGATGTTGTAATAATCGCCCTGAGGAATTAGATACTGTGACAATATAGAAATTAAAACGATTTCATTGGTATGAAACTGCAGTGCAAAACTTGTTTTACTCATTCTCTTTTACTCAAAGTTTAATAAATATCTTAATTAGTCACTAAAATTCACTTCGTATGTTCATTTAATTATTATCATTAATTAATCTATAATAGTAAAGAATTTGATTTAACTGGATTATTTTAATTGATTTTGATAACAAAAATAAGTTTAGAACATAAGTCGATAATCAAATCTTAAGTCCAAGAAATGATGTAGGGAGAAAACCCCGAAACGGGTGTTATCTTCTTAGAAAGTGCTCTATTTCTGCCGTAAAATCTCCAGAGCTCACTACCGAAGAAATAAATATCTAAGAAGCTATTTCCTGCACAAGAAAATTCATTTACTAGATATTTTAAATCGGAGTTTCTTACTACAAAAACCGACTTATTTTGCAATTTTTTCCCTACTGGTATTTCTTATCAGGCGTTATAATAATCGATATGAATAATTAGATACTGTAGAAGTTTGGAAATTAAAAAGATTTCTTTGCTTTAAAAATGCACTGTAAAATTTTTTTATTCACTTTCTGTTACTCAATATTTAATAAATATCTTGTTTAGTGGCAAAAAGTCATTTATGATGATCATTTAATTGTCATCAGTTATTCTTTAAAAGCAACTAATTTGATCAAAGAGAATAATTTCTATTGAATTTGAAAAAAAAATGATGTTTAGATGATAAGTATAAGGACAAATCAAAAACCAAGAAAATCGTTATATTGATTTTAATAACTCCAGCTGCTCTAACTGCTGAAATATTCTTTTACAAATTTTAAATTTTATGTGTTTTTTTAATGATATTTCTTCTACTGAAATGAAGCTAAGCATCCAAAACGCAACAAGAAAGACAAAAAAATAATATTAAAAACATAGCCCCACTGCAAGTCGAAGAAGACATATTTATCAGTTTTTAATGCATATCAGCCACGGCTGGTAAACATATGCTGCTGTTACGAATAGTGGGCTTTAAGCGCATTCCTGGGATAGGTTAGTCATTTCGCTTTCCTAACCTAGCCAAAGTTTTTCTTGTGTATCCTAGGCTTCTTTCTAATGCAGCTGGCAAACACTTACATAGCTTGGTCTTGGATGCCTTAAGGCAAGCGCTGCACAGACGTACTCACTTTGCATTACGCAGTGGGCGCGTGTAACTTGAAGATAAGCCACGGACTCGGAGTCACAATGCCCCCGCAACGCTCTACGATCCTATTAGGACCGGGTCCTACAGTTTAAAGAGGATTCAGAACCACTACAAACATCCATGGCACCGCCGGGACTCGAACCCGAAGCCTGTGTTACCGAGCGCCAGAGCGCTAGCCACTCGGCCATTCAGGCCCCTGTGTATCCTAGGCTATTTTTTTAATTGAATTGACGTATTCGATGACGATAGAATGAGATAATAATAATGTTAAGGAAGTGGTGCAATCTGAGATAGAAGAAAATGCTCCCTGTGTTCTTAATTATGTTATTGAAATATGGCAGAAAGTACGCAATTTCCAACAATCTCCACCTCAGGGATATATTGCTGACTGTTTGTGTGTCAGCAATGAGTATAGAGGGGCATGGAAGTAAAATCTAATACCACCCTGAATCATAATGGAGAGTGAAGAATTTGTATATTTCATGCATTATGCAATCACTTGTCACAGTGTCCTAAACACGTAATAACCAAATTGTGATACGTCTGAAACGATGCCACTATTGTATTCGTCTGTCCGGCGATCATCGCCCTATTAGTGAATTCCGTCTTTTTAGTTTCAAAATAATCATAACAATTTGTTGTTGTTGTTTCTTATCCCACTTGGCTGGCCAAGCCCACGAGCCCATACGTACTCATGATTGAAGGGGAAGGAAGCAGCTTCTGTTGTGATGGAGCACCCTCAGGTAGAAGTCTGATTGGGCTCCGTGACACTCTTACAGTCATGGAAGACTGGGACCTACGGCTTAAAGTGGATTCTGAACCACTACAAACATCCATGGCACCGCCGGGATTCGAACCCGAAACCTGTGGCACCGAGTGCCAGAGCGCTAGACACTCGGCCATTAAAGGTCCCAAATTTGTGAATGCCAACGGCACGCGGTGTTCCCAGGTGGTCACCCACCCAAGTACTGACCGCGCCCAATGATGCTTGACTTCGGTGATCTAACGAGAACCGGTATATTCAGCATGGTATGGCCGTTGGCTACAATCATAACAATGGACACCTATATGAAATACCCTTGTCATGTGAATGGCATCGAATGACACGTGCTGACTTTGATTGCTGAGCAGCAATCCTTTTTTCTTGCCCTGTTTTATCTGTTTTGCGATGTGATTAACCAGCGCCATGAGGAGAATATGCATTTCCACATATGTGATGGTTCGACGAGGTTGATGAAGCCATTGCCATTGGATATTTTTTTTCTCCAATCATCGATTAGTTATTCTCATCACCGTAACTTGATTATGCCTTGCATCCGCAACAATTATAATCCGCAATTCGAAGGATGATCCGCAATCCAAGATAATCTCAATTTGTCTTCAGTCGAATCCAAAAACGTGTTCCACTGATGCCCAGTTATTGAAGCTAAATTAAGTATTGAATTCAGCTATTACTTTCCTCTCTGAATTAGTTTATCTCTTCTTAATATAAGGCTATTAGTTTTTTCATTAATATAAAGCTATTAGTTTCGTCATTAATGTAAAGCTATTGGTTTCTTCATTAATGTAAAGTTATTAGTTTCTTCATTAATATAAAGCTATTAGTTTCTTCATTAATGTAAAGCTATTAGTTTCTTCATTAATATAAAGCTATTAGTTTCTTCATTAATGTAAAGCTATTAGTTTCTTCAATAATATAAACCTATTAGTTTCGTCACACACATACACACACCACATATGAAAAACCGCTTCAAATACTTAAAAACAGCTTTCGGTTCTCATTTTATATAGTCCTTTTAGGTGAATCTGCGTAAGCCCAATATGAACATCTGAGCAGAAATGTTAATCATTTGCATATTCTAATGAATCATCCACATGATAAAAATTTCACTCCTTTTGAATGCTTCTTCACGGTTCTACCTTTTGGATGACCAGCAATGTAGTTATCAGTACAATTAAGAAAGTAACTTCTTCATTAAATAAAATTATATCCTTTTTATACATTATCTAACTAGAAATTAAATCAGGCAACAAGTATTGATTTTTTTTTTAAAATTAACTTTGGATTTATTTTAATTTCTATTAAACAGAATTGTTTTAGAACAAAAATATTGTTTGAGTGGTTTTGTCTTGTAAAATACATTTAGTAACACTATTTATATATTTACATTTAGTAACACTATAAATAAATGATATAAATTATTTTTGAAATAGTAGAAAAAAATACATTAATCAATAAAAACATTAATCAATAAAAAAATTGAAACAACAGCATTAAATTAACAAAAATATACTTCTCTTTCAAATAAGTTTTTAATAGAAATAAAAAGAAAATTTTTGCAATTCAAACAACTAGTAATTCAGTAGTATAATAATCATTAAACAATAAAACATCACTTATTCGACATCGTTAATAAATTCTAATAATAAATATTACGGTATTATTTTCTGTTATAATTGATGATATTATTTCCTGGTTGAATTTATATCTATTCAAATCATCTTTGTTAATTTAAGCTCCTTTTTGTATTTGTAATTGTGTTGCAAGTCAAACATTTAATTTAATAGTACAATATTCATTCAAACAAAACAAATCACTTAATCGACATCCTAGTTAATGAATTTTAATAATAAAATTTATGATATTATTTTCTGTTATAAATGATTATATTATATTCACTTATGATAGAAGTGATGATATTATCTCCTGGTTGATTTTATATACATTCAGCTCCTCTTTGTTTATTTCAGCTACTCTTCGTCTTTGTTAATTTATTTTTTACTATTTGTAGACAAAATATCTGTTATTATTATTATAAATAGTTTATTAAAGGGATTGCAAATATTTACCAAATGATTCATTAATATAATTGCTTAAAGACAAATTTATTCTTCGAAGATCAAGTATTAATCCCTAAGTACAGAGTGATATTATAGTATTTCTAACTGAATATTATTCAAGAGCTGCATGTGCTGTTATAAAATCACTTAATCAAAATTCTCTTTTTTTACAAGAAAAATATTAAAAATTCATTTGCTAAATTCCAAAAACATTTGTTTTCCTTTCTTCTCTCTTCAATATCCTAAAACTTTAATATGGTGTCTCTTGTTTTGATGTTGCAGAAGCAACTAGAATTACTCGTTGTCCCAACACAAATAATAAGTTCTTACTCAGTAAGCAGTGCTTTCTAAAAGTGTTGTTTGTTTGGCTTCGAATGTTCCAATGTACCATTCAAAACATTCTCCCGGGACTGCAATCGAAGTCTTCCACCTTTAATTGGATGCTTTCGGCAGTCAAGGAATTGTTTAAAGAAGATAAGATAGAGTTGTCCACTGGAGTAATTTGGGTGTGTGGAGCTCCCTTAATTGCCTAGTCCCATTAGTACGTCTTTGGGCCTCTAAAGCCAGCAATGGAGTGCGCCATTTTAACTCTAGAACACAGGTTTGGCGATTAAAATTTCGCCTATTTAATTGATGAAGGCATGCACTGTGAAGAAAGTTGCACAATGGTCGTTTCAACAAAGGATGTTGAGGATTGGATGGAAGATTTGGAAATCCTAGTAATGTAGTCGGTGTTTCGTTGGATGCATAATATTAAATCGGTTGTGTCTGTGTTAATTTTCACTGTGGAATAAAAGTGTCTGATTTTTGACTGGAAAAGAGAAAATTTTGGTTTCGGAAAAGATTAAAAGCAAAATAACAGCCAAGTACTAGTTTTAGAATTTTAAAAAACTTATTGATTAAGTATAATTATTAAAGAGTGTTGCAATTAAATTTTTATATGTGGACTATTTGGACATTATATGAATGTTTCTAAATCACCTTCAAACATCTGGGATTTCTTTGTTTGTTTTACGAATAAATAAAATAATAAAATAATAAAAGTATTTGGTATATAAACTATCAGGTACCACATTTATCCCTGTTAGCGTTAATAAGAAAAATCATTATTCGTGGTTATAAAAAAGCTTCGCCAAATAGCGCACAGAAAATTCAATTTCTTAATTTTTTTAAACTTTTTCAGGATTACAAAGAAAATCTTTACAGATAATTAACAAACTTATCATATTAATATATCTTATTAATATATAAGTATTTATAAGTTTCAAAACAGCTAATTTAATTATGTGAATCCATAATCTTTACATTTATGCTGATGATCTTTACATACACACATATAGCCAGTTGATCTATATGCTGATGATGAAAAGGAGTTAATTCATAAAATCTTATATTTTTGTAGAACAAAATAAAAACTCAGTTCCTCTTAATTTAGTGTTCCAGAAAATGGCTTATATTATGCCCTTACAACTTCATTTTATTATTGTTCCAAATACTTTCTTTAAGAATAAATTAGCTTATGTCTAATTAATTCTTTACTTCAGAGATAATTATTAACTATAATTTCAAAAAATATAAAATTCTATCAATATATATATTTTTTTATTTTAACGAAAAAAAAAATTAAATAACATCATAATATATTTCAAGTAATCTTAATATAATGGTGTTTTAAAAATAAATAATACATTTAACTTACCACTGATTTGGAGATATCTATGATATGCAGCAAAGTCTATTGCCCACGTAATTGGTATTAATCTATTATCGGCTCTTAAAATGGATATCTTCCTCATTGGCGCAACAGCCCTATGGTGAGGCAAGGCCGTATGCCTACTATCAGATTTTGAAACAGGAGACGTTTTCTTTTTACGTGGTAGGGTGCTTAGCCCTACGCCATCATTTTACAGTCATATTAAACTGGGAATAACAGTTTAAAGTGAATTTCGAACCACTAAAAAATACATGGTACTGCTAGGACTAGAATTTGAAACTTGTGGCATCAAGCGCTTATCACATGGCCATCAGGCCCAAACTGGTATTACCATAGAATATTCTAATAGACACAATAGAGCTGTGTTACTGAACCCTAGATAATAATGCACTGTTTATCAGAAAATATCACATATCATCCATTGAAATTTTCATTGAACAAGTTATGAAATGTTCAGATACGTTCATATTCATGAATTTAGAGATCTTTACGTATGTCAATGTAAAGTATCAAGTGAAATATCGAATGATAATTCCAAGAATGAAAAAAAAATTTAATTTTTTTTTCTTTTAACTAATATGAAATTTAAAACCTTTTAAATAAAAAGAGAGAGGTCAGTTGAGAACATCGAACATGTTCAAATATTATTGAAGAAGAATTGATAAGAGTCATCTATTAAGAGTATTAGCAGAATAACAATAAACACTTTAAGCTTGGAAATTTTATTATCAACTCAACTCCAAATCCAAATTCCCAGTGAAGCAAACTGTTCGACTTTACTTCCAATTCGCTCATCAAAAACCGTAAGCTCTCTCCACAACTTGGGTGTCGGTACAATAGCCAGTTTACATAATCTCTGCATTGGGGCAATCACTGTTCAAACAATACAAAGGGAGTTCCTTTAACTCGGCTAATGAGTTTAATTAGCATTTATTGAAGCGAGTAATGAAGTAGTGGGTGATCGCTTTCCGTGTGGAAGAGTGGGGTAGGGGGCGGGGGAGATAGCTCATCCCTTCCCCGAGAAACCGCGGGAAACGCGATTGACTTTTCGCGCAGACGATATTTTGGATTTTTTCGTCCTCGACCCTTTTCAAGTGTGAGCATTGTTGTCTTGGAAGTGAAAGTGCTTAGCATACTAGAGGGGTGGAGGGTGGGAAGGTGGGTGTTGTGGGAAAAAGAACAAACTAATTAAAGTAATCTAACAGGAGCTAACCTTTTGATTACGGTTACAGGGTGGGTTTGTCGCTCGGCAACGTAGGAATTTCGTGGTAGAAAAGTTTTCGGTTTCGGCTAATGGGATTGGATCTCGTTTTGTTTGTACTTTTTGAAACGGAAGAAAAATTAAATCGTCTGGTGCTTTGTTTAAAGTCGTTTGACTGCGTAACAGGATACAGTTCTAAAGTAAAAATAATTTATTAGTTTTGAAAGATGGAAAAAAGTTCAGAAATTTTATTAAAAATGTCATGCATAAAATGCAGCAACTAATTTTATTCATTTCATTGGAATATATAAATATTCATTTTTGTATTGAATAACCTTTACCAGAAAGCCAAGCACGACATTTTTGTTATGCGTTAATGCTGACTAATTTTTTTAACATCATCAAGTTTGAGAATTCAACAAGTTATCTAATGATTAAATGTCTCTGATTGCTAAAATGTGGTTCAATAAACTAAACATTCCTGAAATTCTTGAAAATACTACATAAATTTTCAAAAACTAATAAAAAAAACCCCCATGATTTTACGTATTTTGTAGAAATTCAGAAAGGGTGCTTTAAAAGGTGCCAGTACCATACGGAAAGTAAATACGATTGTTGAACTCATATTTTTTATTATTCAACATCGGTGTCATGCATGCCATCTGTTTATGAATGCCAAGAATCATTCATTAATGAGCGGTGAGAGAAAGGAATTGCTTTCCGGTAAGACTTTAAAAGGAAATTTTTCCACATTTGTATGTCATGTGCGGAAAAAAACAGGTTACCTGTCTATACAATCTACCATACAGTCACAAAGAACACTGAATCTACTATGATCTATTGTCCATATTATTTCTATTGCCAGTAAAATCTATTGCCAAAATTATTGGTAAAAATCTCTTATAGGCTCTTAAACTAAGTATTACCATTTAATAATCTAGTACGCGCTATAGGGCTGTATTATTTTAATAAACCCCAGATAATGTTACTGTCCACTGTCTATCAGAAGATAACAAATATATTCGTACTTCATACTTAATCATCATACCCACTGTCTGTCAGAAGAAATCACACATATTCGACATAGGTCTTTCGATTAAAAACAATTTTCACTGAATAAGTTACGGAATGTTGAGATAACTCTGAAGAAAGTTCAGTTACAAGAATTTAAAAACCTTTACTTATGATAATGCAAATTATCAATCAAATGAAACGTCGAATGATAAATCCAAGTTTGAAAAAAATTGATTTTTTAATTTATCTTTAAAGTAATATGAAATGTAAAACATTTTAAATAAAAAGGAGGATGTCACGTCGAAACAATGCATATTTTAAAATATAATTAAAGAAGAAATAAAAAGAGTAATCTATTAATTGTATAACTAAAGTAACAATAAGCATTCGAAGCTTTTATATTTCATTATCAACACAAATTCAATTTCTCAGTCAAACAGATTGTTCGACTTTACTTCAAATTCCTACTTCCAATTCGCTCATCCAAAACCGTGAATACTCATCGCAAGTTGGGTGTCGGTACAATAGCAAGTTTACGTAATCTCTGCATTGGAGCAATCAGTGTTAAAACAATACAAAAGCAGTTCCTTTAACGCGGCTAATGAGTTTAATTAGCATTTATTGAAGCGAGTAATGAAGTAGTGGGTGATCGCTTTCTGTGTGGGGTAGGGAGATTGTTCATCCCTTCCCCTAGAAACCACAGGAAACGCGATTGACTTTCGCGCAGACGGTATTCTGCATTTTTTCGTCCTCGACCCTTTGCTCCGTCAAGTGTGAGCATTGTTGTCTTGGAAGTGAAAGTGCTCAGCATACCAGAGGGGCAGAGGGGGGAAGGTGGATGTTGTGGAAAAAAGAACAAACTAATTAAAATAACATAACACGAACTAACCTTTTGATTACGGTTACAGGGTGGGTTTGTCGTTCGGCAAGGTAGGAATTTCGCGGTAGAAAAGTTTTCGGTTTCGGCTAATGGGATTGGATCTTGTCTTGTTTTTGCTTTTTGAAATGGAAGGAGTGAAATTAAATCGTCTGGTGCTTTGTTTAAAGTCGTTTAACTGCGTAAGAGGTTTCAGTGCGAATGTAAAAATAATTTGTTTGTGTTTAGAGATGGAAAAATGTTCAGATATTTCATTGAAAATGCCATGTGTAAAATACACCGATTAATTATGTACACTTTTTTGTAATATATCTGTACGTAACTTCTTACTAGGCAACAATGAAGCATAAACAAGACATTATTATGATGATTTAAAATGTTTCTGTGCTGTTTGATCATACGTTAAAATGATTACTTAGCATCATGAAATTTGATAAGTGAACAAATTAAACTGCGATTGCTAAAATGTGAGTTAAGAAGCTGACATTCTTTAATTTTTGGAAAAACTGCAGAAATCTTTACAAAACTAATTAAAAAACGCATGATTTTATGTATTTTGTAGAAAAGCAGAGAAGTGACTGAAATAGATTTCATTAACATACGAAAAGTAAATACAATTTGTAGTTGAATCCAAATTATTTATTGTCCAATATCGGTGTCATGTAAATCATCTGTTTATGAATGCCAAAAACAGGGCATTAATGGGCGATTAGAGGTAGGAATTGCCATTCGGTAAATCTTTAATACTAATCTTTTCGGTAAATCTTTTTTACCCACATTTAGGTATAATTTGAGAAAATTAAATCTGGAAAATTTCCTCCGGACTGATGGATTCTAGATGCGATGTGTTTTAAACACTTTGTCAAAATGAGTTTCCTCTTTTCTGAAAGTAGTAATTAGAATTGAACCGGTATTAAAAATTGAACAAAGTAAAATGTGGAGTGAATGTTGAGATCGTTCCCGATTTACTCCATTGCATATTTCAACTGCTGCTTTCTTATTATGAGTAAAGATGGTGTTGTCCTGGTTGAAGCATTAAGACATATATCATTTTAATGAATAAAAGGAAAAAAGCGACAAAAATGCATTGATATAATGCAGATTTATGAAATTTTTTTCTCAATATGGGGCAGGTATTAATTTTATGTAATAATATGTGTATTAAAAAATTCTCTTAGTTTTATTTATTAAAGAAATATACAGGAATGAGAATATGACAATGAGTAACTTATGTGCGAATACATTTTTTAATGGACAAATTTGATTAAATATGTTTGGAGTTAAATTCAAATAAAAAAGAAGAAAAAATGGGGAGAATTTCTTAATACTTACTTCGGAAATAATAATTTCTTTCAGGTATCAGATCCTATCTCTTCATATACATAAGACTTTTCGGCTTATATCTACGACGAGACATAGACTGTTCGTAATTCAGTTTGGAACCTGGATTCTCTAGTACAGAAACCCAAATTCTATCTACTAACCAAAAATTGGACATTTAAAATAAAATAATATTGTCAATTATGAAAAGAATTGGAAAACAGATTACCTATTATAAGAAATCTAAAACCATTTCCGCATAATAACTCTAAAATCGACACACTCTTCAAACTGCAACGCATTCCATAATCAATCCCAAACCAGAAACCAGCAGCATCAGTGATGCCCATTCAATCAATACTCACCCAAAAAAACAAGCCGGTCACTTTAGAGCCTCTCCAAGAGAGCAATTCTGCCCACAAATGTTTTGGTGGGGAAATTCATTCCAAGTAAGTTTGGGGAATTAGCATAAACAAGCAGTCTTCGAGAAACACTCTTAACACAATTTGGCGCTCCAACCGTCTCCAAACTCATATCGCTGACGGCGAAGAATAAACGAGCTTCCGATTATGGACGACGGCTCGAGCGTCCATGTTTAGATTCTAAATAGACGCCAAAATGTCTGCTCTTGCCGGCCATTGGTGAAAGTAGCGCCAACGACGATTATTGGAGGGCATGGGATGCATTTGTGGCAATTAGTATATTCAAATGCAAAGCTCTTTGATGATCTTTCATTTAATATGTTGTCACTTTGATGTAAAAGTCTACTTTAGTTTATTTAACCTTCCATTAGTCACAGTCATTTTCAGTCACGAATGGTTCTAGTCACAAAACAATATTCTATCGTTTGTAATTTTTTTCTTTGTTCTAATGCAGCTGGCAAACACTTAGGCAATTACCATGGATAAATTAAGGTAAGCGCTACACCCACGTTACTCGCTTAGTATTAGCCAGGAAGTGCGTGTAGCTTGAAGAAAAACTACGAATGCGGAGTAACACTACCTCCGCAACACTCTACGATCATATTAGGCCGGAAAGTGGATTCTGAAAAAAGTGGACTATTCCACCTATAGTAGATTCCGAACCACTGCAAACACCCATGGCACCGCCGGGACTCCAACACGAGACCTGTAGCACTGAGCGCGAGCCACTTAACCATTCAAGCCCTTGTTTGAAAATAGTATTAATAATTTGTAAAAAGTCCTAATAATTGTGTTTTGGATTGTAATAATTTAATCTTTGTTTTTCTTATGATGCGTTCCAGTATGGACAGCAGAAAAAAATGCAAAGAAAAAAGAGGTCTTGCAAATAAATGTGAAAAGAAAAAAAAGTAAGATTATGTTATAATTTAAAGCATATTCACTCCTTACTAAAAACCAAAATAATTCATACGAAAAAATATTATTGTATTAAAAAAAACACTAACTTTGCGTCATTTTAATTCTATGTGTTTTAAAATGCACGTGATACAGGTGTTACTGAGATTGACGATTTGTCAATATCCAGTCACGTGGTTTGTTTTCCCTACTGCATCGTGTGGCTTACAAAATGCAAACAGGATATAGCTTCCATTTTTTTTCCGAATAGTGTGTAACGATCATTTATGTCCATGATAATTAATTTCAGGGTCATTTAACATTATACATTCAGGTTCCGTTGATGCAGCCAGTAATAAAATAGGTTCGCAAATAATAAATTAAAATTCGTGGAAAGATTTATTTTCTTTTGTCTTATGATTACCATTATTTACTTTGAAGCCGTGTAAAATATTTTTAAGGATGTTTCACGTGCTTTTCCTCTAAGAAAAATTACAATTTTATAACCCTTCAGTACTGAAATATTAAGACTGAATTAATGATATATGTAATACATAATTAATATGTAATATTAATAAAACCGTAATTTTTTCGGGGATTTTTTAAATGTGTTAATTGAACAAAACGCATTAAAAATAAGAAGGTCAAAAATAATTAGTATTACACAGAAATATTTAATACAATATTGATTTATTTAAGCGGATCTAAGGTTACATATTAAATATGTAATTTGTTTAAATAAAAGACTTTTTTAACTCTACTGTAAGAATTTCAAAATTAAATTTTGTAGATGCTTATGATTTCTGAATTCCGATTAAATAAGTTCTTTGGGAATTTTTTTTTAATTTTATTTTTTAAATCTATGGTTTATTTACATTTGAAAAAGGAAAAATAAAAAGCCGTTTGTTAAGAATGATTTACTATAAAAAGGCTAAACTAATTTTCTGCAAAATTATATCGTTGATAACAAACTTTTAACAAAAATTTACATTATTAACTAAGTGATGCGTTACGTAAAGTATATATGAAGTATAATATGATAATATATATATATATATATATATATATATATATATATGTGTGTGTGTGTGTGTGTGTGTGCGCGTGTGTTTGTAAGTATACATATATAAAAATTATATGTATATAAATTTTACATTATAACTATAAAAGAAACAATTCAGTTAAGGAAACTTAACTGTTAAAAATAAACAAACTTTCAATAAATAATAAATACATTTTTTAAAATTAAATAATGACAGCATATTGCAAAAAATAATAATTTCCTTTTTTTTAAATAAATATTTCCGTAGAATATCGATGGCCTTCGTGGTCCATTCATTTATACAATGAGCAGCCCGACAGGCTGCCAATGAAACGAACCACTGGCAATTAAGGGCAGTACCATACGGGAAAATGATTAGGAGTAACTGGCCAATATTTTCAAGTGACATAAGTGAAAATCTAGGCAACTCTCACCAGGCAATGACACATATCATATTTTGGCACAGGCTATACCGAAACTCCTCGCTTCTGAAAGTAGTAGACGCCGGCAGCAAATCCAACGCCTTTTCGCACACCAGCCACGCAACGAAAAAGACCAATGAAATAGTTGAGCAAAAAATTTATTTTTATCCGATTATATGATCATTTCTGAAGTTCATTTTCAGGATTTGATGAATTAACCAATGATATTCTACTACATTTTAAGCAGTTATAAAATGTTTTCATTCAAAATATGCCAATTTATTAAGCTTTCATGACTTACTCAAAATTTTTTTCGTCTTTGTAGTTACAAAATTTAATGTAGAAAGACCACGTGATATTCTTTCTCATTATGCAGAAACTTTTACAGTACCTCCAGTGCCATCTGTAGGCCTTGAAAACAAATATTTTTATTCAGTAATTGAACATTTTAAGTTACAAAGCAAAAAAGTAAGTATATGAAAATTCGCAGAAATTAAGAAAAAGCATTAGATTAAACTGAGCCATTGGGATGCTTTTTTTGCTGTGTAATATAAAAATTATTTCCTGGAGTTTCTACGTGATTTCTGTTTTGTTTGTTTCGTGAATCTTGGCACTTTAATTTTTATCTTTCGTTATAAATTTGATAGTATAATGGCAGATGCAGCGTTATTCAGTATCACTGCGCAGCCTTATTGAATTGAATTTTAAGAAGGAAATAAAGCTTTTCATATAAACTTTTATTATTAATTACTATAAATTTGCATGGTGTAATTGAATAAGCCAAGTAAATCTGCAAATGATCGACAGGTTAAGTGTCTGTACGAGACATTCAGTAACATACATCATTGAATCTACTCTGATATACAGCAATATCTATTGCCTACGTTATTGCTATATATATTTTTTCGGCTCTTAACTGGGTATTCTACTTTTTCATTGGCGCAATAGACACATGGAGGAACAGTGCCATCTAGTAGATTTCCAGACAGGGGATGTTTTAATTTTAAGAGGTAGGCCTGTCAGCCGTACGCCGAACTCTCTACAGTCATATTAAACCAGAACATCCGGATTAAAACGGATAAATTTGGTATTACCAATGATTATTCTAGTATTAGCAACTGGACTATGTAATTTTTGTAGACCCTAGGTAATGCACTGTCTGTCGGAAGTCACCATACATTTTCGATATATATCTTTCGGTGACAAACAATTTTCTCTGAACAAGTTATATAATATTGAGATAATTGCGAAAAAAGTCCAGTTTCATGAATTTAAAAATCTTTACTTATGATAGGGCAATTATCAAACTAAATGTCGAATAATAATTGCAAGAATAAAGAGGAAAAATAATAAATAAATAAATTTGCTTTCTTTAAGCTAATATACAATGTAAGAAGATTTTAAGAATGAAAAAATAATTTTTTTTTCTTTTAAACTAATATGAAATGTAAATCATTTTAAATAAAAAGAGTGAGGAAACAATGAACAATTCCAAATATTACTAAAGAAAAAGTAATCTATTAAGAGTATTAGTAAAGTAACAATAGGGGAATAAACACTGTAAACTTGGATGTTTCATTATCAACTCCAAATTCTCAGTGACGCAGACTGTTAGACTTTACTTCATCTTTCCACTTCCAATTCGCTCATCAAAATCTTAAACTATCTTCGCAAGTTGGCTGTCAGTACAATAGCGAGTTTACGTAATCTCTGCATTGGGGCAATCACTGTTAAAACAACACAAAAGGTGTTCCTTTAACTCGGCTAATGAGATTAATTAACATTTAGTGAAGCGAGTAATGAAGTAGTGGGTGATCGCTTTCTTTGTGAAAGAGTGGGGTGGGGTGGATGAGATAGCTCATCTCTTCCCCCGAGAAACGCGATTGACTTTCGCGCAGACGATATTTTGGATTTTTTCGTCCTCGATCCTTTGCTCCGTCAAGTGTGAGCATTGTTGTCTTGGAAGTGAAAGTGCTCAGCATACCAGAGGTGTGGGGGTGGGGGAGGAGGGTGTTGTGTGGAAAAAGAACAAACTAATTAAAATAACCCGACACGAACTAACCTTTTGATTACGGTTACAGAGTGGGTTTGTCGCTCGGCAAGGTAGGAATTTCGTGGCGGAAAATTTTTCAGTTTCGGCTAATGGGATTGTATCTTGTTTTGTTTTTGTTTTTTGGAATGTAAGGAGAGAAATTAAATCGTCTGTTGCTTTGTTTAAAATCGTTTGATTGAATAAGAGGATTCTGTTCTGAAGGAACAATAATTTTGGTGTGTTTAGAGATGGAAAAAAAATTCTGAAATTTTATTAAAAAATTCACAAAATACATCGACTAATTTTGTTATTTTTTTTGCATGATATATCTACGTATTACTGTTTTGAATAACTTCGTACCAGTATAAACAAGTCATTTTCATCATGTGTTAAAATGATTATATCCAAGTTCTTTAACGTCATAAAATTTGAGATGTCTACCTATTAAACTAAAATGTGCTTGAACAGTTGTCAATAATATACGGAAAGTAAATACGATTTTTAGTTAAATCCATTGTTTTTTTATTGTGTAATATCGGTGTCATGCAGGACATCTGTTTATGAATGCCAAGAACAGGACGTTAATGGGTCATGTGAGAATTGAATTGTTTTCCGGTAAGACTTTTAATTGGTAAATTCCCCACATTTGTGTGCCACGCGGGGAAAATATCTGGAAAATTTCTTGCAGTCAACTGGATTGCATATACGAGAAGATTTAACAAATTTATCACAATCAATAACATGTCTCCTTTTTTCTGGAAGTACAAATTCAAACTGAACCCTTATCAGCAATTGAACAAAGTCTAAAGCTGTAAAAAATAGAAAGTACATGTAAAGAAAGAAGCCACAAAGAAATCAAAATAAAGCAGAATTATGACCATTTTTTTTAATACAGCACATGTATTAATTCAAGGTACAAATAAGGTAAGTATATATATGTAAAAAATACACATTTCTTCTCAGTTTTTATTGGCTGAAGAAAATGTAGAGGAATGAGCATATGAAAATTAGTAATTTACGTGTAATTATATTTTTTAAAGGACACATTTCTTTAAATATTTTTGGCGTTGAATTGAAATAAAAAAAATGAAATTATTAGCAGAATTCCTTAAATTTTACAATGGTAATAGCCATTGTTTTCAGTTAAAATTAGACCCTATTCCTGTAGTACACATAAGACGTTTCTACTGAGATGTTTCGAACCTAGATCGTCTAGCACAGAAATTCTACAAACTAAAGTAAAATTAAAAATATTAACTAAACATTTAAAACGAATATATTGTACATTCGAAAATAATTTCAAAATAGATTACACAATATAAAAATTCTAAAACCATTTCCGCATAATAGCATAACAGTCAAGACACTCTTCAAACTTTAACACATTCCATAATCTATCCCAAACCAGACACCAACAGCAGCAGTGATGCCCCTTCAATCAATACACACCCAAACAAACTAACCGGTCACTTTAGAGCCTCTACAAGAGAGCATTCTGCCCACAATTGCCTTGCTGGGAAAATTAATTCCAAGTAAGTTTGGGGAATTAACATAAACAAGCAGTCTTCGTGAAGCGCTCTTAACACGATTTGGCGCTCCAACTCCTATCGCCGGCGGCGAAGAATAAACGAGCCTCCGATTATTGACGAAGGCTCAAGTGTTTATGTTTGGATTCTAAACAGACGCCAAAATGCCTGCTAATGGCGACTATTGGTGAAAGTAGCCGTAATAATGATTATCGGATGGCATTGGATGCATTTATTGCAATTAGTATATTCAAATACAAAGCTTTTTAATGATCTTTCATTTAATATGTTATCACTGTGGTATAAAATTCTACTTTAAAGTATTTAACATTTGATTAATAGCAATCATTTTCAGTCATGAATGATCCTAAGTACAAAATATTTTCTACTGTTTGTAAATAGTCTTAATAATTAATAAATAGTCTTTTTTTATTTTTTATTGCAATTATTTTATATTTGTTTTTCTTATGTTGCGTAGACATGATGTAGTTCCAGTATGGACAAAAGCAAAAAAAAATGCAAAGAAAAAAATTCTTAACAAATTATGAAAAGAAAAAAATGTTTCTTTAAACCAATATGAAATGTAAAACATTTTAAATAACAGAAGGAGGTCAGGTAAAAAAGAATAAAGTTTTTCAAATATTATTAAAGAATAATTAATAAAAGTAATCTATTAAGAGTATTAGTAAAATATCAATAAGCACTTTAAGCTTGGATATTTCATTATCAACCCAACTTTAACTCCAAATCCACAGTGAAGCAGAACTGTTCGACTTTCCAATTCGCTCATCAAAAGCTTAAACTCCCTTCGCAAGTTGGGTGTCGGTACAATAGCAAGCTTACGTAATCTCTGTATTGGGACAACCACTGTTCAAACAATGCAAAGGGAGTTCCTTTAACTCGGCTAATTACTGTAATTAGCATTCATTGAAGCGAGTAATCAAGTAGTGGGTGATCGCTTTCTCTGAGAAGGAGTATTGGGGGTGGGGTGTGAGATTGCTCATCCCTTCCCAGAGAAACCGCAGGAAACGCGATTGACTTTCGCGCAGACGATATTTTGGATTTTTTTCGTCCTCCACCCTTTGCTCCATCAAGTGTGAGCATTGTTGTCTTTGAAGTGAAAGTGCTCAGCATACCAGAGGGGAGGAAGGAGGATGTTGTGGGGAAAAGAACAAACTAATTAAAATAACCCAACACGAACTAACCTTTTGATTACGGTTACAGGGAAGGTTTGTCGCTCGGCAAGGTAGGAATTTCGTGGTAGAAAAGTTTTCGGTTTCGACTAATGGGATTGGATCTCGTTTTGGTTTTGCTTTTTGGAATGGAAAGAGTGAAATTAAATCGTCTGGTGCTTTGTTTAAAGTCGTTTGGCTGCGTAAGAGGATTCAGTTGCGATGTAAAAATAGTTTGTTAGTGTTTAGAGATGGTAAGGAAAGTTCAGAAGTTTTATTAAAAGAATGTCATGCTTAAAATGCACCAATTACTTTTGTTCAATTTTTTACAATATATCCGTAAGTATTTTCGTTTTGAATAACCTCTTATCAGACAATAATGTAGCAAAAACAAGATATTATTATCATATTTTTAAAAGATTCTGTCTAAGTTTGTTAACAAAATGAATTTGAGAAATCAACAAATTAAATTGTGATTGCTAAAATATGGGTTAAGAACCGAAATCTTCTGAAATTTGGGAAAAATAAAAAAATTTACTAAACTCATACAAAAAATTCAGGATTTTATGTAGTCTGTAGAAATTCAGGGCAAAGGTTGTAGCAGTTGTCAATAACATAAGGAAATAAATAGTATTTGTAGTTAAACCCATACTTTTTATTGTAGCACATCGGTATCATCGATATCGGCTGTTTATGAACGCCAAGAACAGGACATTACAGGGAGATGAGAGAAGGGATATGTCTTCCGGAAAACTTTTAAACTGTAAATTCTCCATTCTTGTATCCTGTAGAAAAGCAATCTGGAAATTCTCCTCTGGGCTACTGGATTGTAGATCTGAGACGCTTCAAACACTTTGTCACAATCACCATTGAGTCTCCCCTTTTCTAAAAACAGTTATTCGAATTTAACCCGTATTAACAATTGAACAAAGCAAAACATAGAGTGAATATTAAGATCATTCCTGAATTGCTCATTTGATTAATTAAATGTCTATTTAGCTATTCTAAAGCAATTATAAAAACTTTATTATTATTAGTAAACATGGTAATTCACCCGTAGAAGAATTATGACATAGGTCATTTTGATGAATGTAAAGAAGAAAGACACGAAAAAGCATCGAAATAAAGCAGATTTGTAACGTATTAATGTTATGTAATAAATATTATGTATACTAAAAAAATACACATTTCTTCTTAGCAAATATTTATTAAGGAAATATACAGAAATGAGCATATGAAAATAAGTAACTTAAGTGAAATTATATTTTTTAAAGAATAAATTTATTTAAATAATTTTGGAGTTGAATTCCAATAAAAAAAGAAGAAATTATTCGAATAATTCGTTAAAACCTACTTCGGTAATAACAATTGCTTTCAGATATTAGACCCTAATGCTGTCGTAGACATAACACCTTTTGTATTCAAGTTTCGTATCCTTTAACCCTAATATAAAAATTATATCTACTGGTGTAAATGGAATATTAAAAAATATATATTATACATTACGAAAAAAATTGCAAAAAAATTACACAGTATAAGAATTCAAAAACCATATCCACATAATAAAATTGCAGTCAACACACTCTTCAAACTGTAACGCATTCCATAATCAATTTCGAACCAGAAACCAACAGCAGCACTGATGACCCTTCAATCAATACACACCCAAACAAACTAACCGGTCACTTTAGAGCCTCTACAAGAGAGAATTCTGCCCGCAAATGCCTTGGTAGGGAAATGAATTCCAAGTGAGTTTGAGGAATTAACATAAACAAGCAGTCTTCGAGAAGCGCTCTTAACACGATTTGGCGCTTCAAACTCGTATCGCCGGCGGCGAAGAATAAACGATTATTGACGAAGGCTCGAGCGTTTATGTTTGGATTCTAAATAGACGCCAAAATGTCTGCTAATGTCGACTATTGGTGAAAGTAGCGCCAATAATGATTATTGAATGACATTGGATGCATTAATTGCAATTAGTATATTCAAAAGCAAAGTTCTTGGATGGCCTTTCATTTAATATGTTATCCCTCTGATATAAATGTCTACTTTAGTTTAGTTAACCTTCCATTAGTCACAGTTATTTTCAATTACGAATGGGCTAAGATACAAGAAATATTATATTGTTTACGAGTAGCCTTAAAAATTTGTAAATAATCTTAATAATTTTTTTAATGTAATAATTTTATCTTTTTTTTTTTTCTTATCATGTATAAACGTGATGTTGTTCCAATATGAACGAAAGGAGAAAAATGCAAAGAAACATAAAAATTGTAACAAAAATTGGGGGGAAAAAAATAGGATTATGTTATTATTTAAAAACACATTCAACTCCTTCAGCACCACTATAAGCCTTCATTTGAAAAACCGTTATTTATTGAAAAATTGTTGTTTGTAAATAGTCTAAATAATTATATTTTTTAATTGTAGTATTTTATCTTTGTTTTTCTTATGATATGTAAACCTTATGTTGTTCCAGTATGGACGAAAGAAAAAAATCGCAAAGACAAAAAGTTCTTAGTAAATGCATTTAACTCGTTACGCTCCACTATAAACATTCATTTGAAATACTTTTACTTATTGAAAAGCTATTGTTTGTAAATAATCGTAATTTCGTTGTTGTTTTAAATGGTTTTCGTGTTGTAAGTCGTTTTTCTTATGTTGCGTAAACATGATATTGTTAATGTATGGACAAAATAAAAAAAATAAATTACTAGAACAACATCATGAATACTGGAAAAAAATTACTGGAGGAAAAAAAATGTAAAAAAATTATTCTTACAAAAAATGTGAAGAAAAAGAATTAAGACTATGATATCATTCAAAGCGCAATCAACTCCTTACGCATAAACACTATAAACCTAAATACTTTATATAAATAATACCAGGCAGTCAATGTGAAACATTATTCATATATTGACACAGTCCCATCGGATCTCCTCGTTTCTGAAAGCAGAAGACTCCACCAGGGGATTCGAAGCTCTTCTGCACATTAACCAAGTCACGAAGAACGTCAATGAAATAGTTGAGCCCCAAAATTTATTTTTACCCGATTCTACATCCGTTTCAAAGGACCTGAATGGCCGAGTGGCTAGCGTTCTGTCTCTCGGTACCACGGGTTTCGGGTTCGTGTCCCGGCAGTGCCATGGATGTTTGTAGTGGTTCTGAATTCACTTTAAATTGTGCAACGTTGTGAGGGCATTGTTATTCCTCATGCGTGGCTTATCTTCCAGTTACACGCACCTCCTGGGTAATGTAAAGTGAGTAGCGTCTATGCAGCGCTTGTCTTACAAGCGCTGCACAGACAAGTGTGACAAGACACTAAGTGTTTGCCAGCTGCATTAGAAAACACACACACACATCCATTTCAAAAGTTAATTTCATTTTCTGGTTTTGACGAATTAATCAATAAAATTTATCCACATTTTAAATAGTTATAAATTGTCTCATACAAAATATACTAATTTATTAAACTTTTATCAGTTATTCATTCAAAGGTTTTTCGTCGTTGTAGTTACAAAATTCACACCGAAATTTACGGTAAAAAAGATCACGTGGCATTCTTTCTCATTATGTAGAGCCTTTTTCAGTACCCACAGCGCCAACTCTCGGAATCGAAAACAAGTATTTTTATTCCGTGATTGAACATTTTAAGTTACAAAGCAAAAAAGTAAATAAATGAAAATAAATTATTAAATAATGTATTAATGAATTCATGTTATTCGCATGAGTTAAGGAATTATTAACCTACGCTAAGCCATTTATATGCATTTTTAGCTTTGTATTCCAAAAGAAAATTAATACATTTGTTTTCAATTATATCAACTTATATTAGAATTAAACATTGACTTAATTTAACTTTATTCGTGTGGCAGTAATCAAATTCACCCGAAAATTCAAATTAAAAAGATTACATGAATTTTCTTCTTATTATGCAGAAATTTTTTCATTACATGCAATGCCATCTGTAGATCTTGAAAGAAGACATATTTTACCAAAGATAAAATGGTATATTTAGTTATTTATAGATATTTTAAAAATAATTTTTCATACCAAATCATTTCAAATTTTTACTTATAATGAACAAACCAAAATACATTTTATCAATATTCATAAGTATTTTACAAAGTTGTTTTTATATATATACGTTTGCTTAAATATACGAAACTAAATTAACTTGGTATTGAATCACAAAATTTTTGTGATCTTTCATGAAATTTGGGGTTATGACATCTTTTTTTTATAAATCCCCAACTTCAGTCGTATACTGATAAACATCTTGTACAAATTTAAAAAATATATATTATTGTGAAATTTGTTATTCATTTTATAAAAGAAAATTGTATGATTGAATCAAAAGTATCGATAGAAAAGCATTGAATTAAATTTATTCAATATTAAATTCAATCAGTACTTATGATTAAAATTAATTTTACTGCAAATATCAAACAAATACAAATATCAGACAAATGCAAATTTTTATGCAAACGTCAAAAACCTAAATTATTTCTAGGTACTTTTTACATGACAAATTTATATAACAGAAAATTTTATAATCCTGAAAATGTAAGCTTTTTTTTTTTTTTTTTTTTTTTTTTTTGATACTTCTATTTATCAAAGGCCGGTGAAAAAAAAGGCGCTGTATTTACAATTAACTGTAGTAAAGAAAAAAGCTACAGAGGATTTTTAAAATCTTGAATCTGTATCGAACACAAAAAAATTGATTTTGCAATTATTTGATAAATAAACATTTATCTGCACTCTGTATATATGGTGTTAAATTCTACAATGCCTTGGTCGAAATAACCAATCATTACATCAAAAATATTTGTCAATAGATTATGGAACAACATTAATTGCTGGATTACGTAGCACATTACAATTGTTTGGACATGCAAGGTTAAAAGGAAATTTCCAGGGAGAATAAAGCGTGGCTGAAGAAATGGGTATAAAGAAGGAAATTCTGAATAAACAAACAATAAGCATTAAGAAAATGGAAAAACGACAGTCTTCCGTTACTAAATTAGAGAGTACCGTAGCAGAAGCAACATTATCCAGGATGCATTGCGCAGCGTTATTGTATTCCATCTTTAATAAAAAAAAAAAAACCTTCTATGAATAATGACTGTATATTTGCATCACTTATTGACTGTTACACTAGGTATTACCATTTAATATTCTAGTGCGCGCAACAAGGCTATGTTATTTTAAGGGGGCCATAGATAATGCTCCGTCAATGAGAATATATCGCAAATCTTCGATCTAGGTCTTTCGATGACAAACAATTTTCAGTGAACAAGTTATGGAAAGTTGAGATAATTTTAAAGAAATTTCAGTGTCATGAATTTAAAAATTTTTACTTGTGAGAGAGCAAAATATCCAATGGAATATCGGATGATAATTCCAAACATAAAAATAAAAATAATTATTTTTTTTTAACTGATATGAAATGTTTTTAATAAAAAGACGGAGGTCAATGAAAACAATGAATATTTTCAAATATTACTAAAGAAGAATTATTATCAATACTAACAATCTATTAATCTATTAAGAGTATTGGTAACGTAAAAATAGGGAAATAAGTAAACTAAGCTTGGATTTTCCATTATCAACTCAGCTTCAACTATAAATTCTCAGTGAAGCAAACTGTTCGACTTTACTTCAACTTCCTGCTTCCAATTCGCTCATCAAAAACCGTAAAGGCTCGTGCTCACCAAGGCGACAAGATGCAAGCGACCAAAATTTGACGTCACCGCGGTCGCCTGAAACCGGTTTGCAGCTCACCGCGTGGAGTCGCCCAACTTTCAACTTCAAGCGGTTTTTCACTATGCGTAATGCTATTTCTGACGTTTCGCTGTGAAGGGGTCGAAAAAATTTGGTCGCTTGCCTCTTGCATCTTCACGTCTCTCGCCTCGGTGGGAACGAGCCTTTAAATCTCTCGCAAGTTGGGCGTCGGTACAATAGCGAGTTTACGTAATCTCTGCATTGGAGCAATCACTGTACAAACAATACAAAAGGAGTTCCTTTTACTCGGCTAATTACTTTAATTCGCATTTATTGAAGCGAGTAATGAAGTGGTGGGTGATCGCTTTCTGTGTGCGGATGGGGGGAGGGGATGAGAGTGATCATCCTTACTCCGAGAAACCGCCAGAATCGCGATTGACTTTCGAGCAGACGATAGTTTGGATTTTTTCGTCCTCGACCCTTTTCTCCGTCAAGTGTGAGCATTGTTGTCTTGAAAGTGAAAGTGCTCAGCATGCCAGAGGGGGTGAGGGGACAAGGAGGGTGTTGTGGGAAAAAGAACAAACTAATTAAAACAACACGAACTAACCTTTTGATTACGGTTACAGGGTGGGTGTGTCGCCTGGCAAGGTAGGAATTTCGTGGTAGAAAAGCTTTCGTTTTTCGGTTAATGGGATTGGATCTCGTTTTTCTTTGCTTTTTGAAACGGAAGGAATAAAATTAACTCGTTTTGTGCTTGGTTTAAAATCGTTTGACTGCGTAAGAGGATTCTGTTCTTAACTGAAAATAATTTATTAGCTTTTAGATATTGAAAACAATTTCAGATGTTCTACTAAAATCGTCATAATTAAAAAGAACCAACTAATTTTGTTCCTTTTATTGCAAGATATTCATACTTATTTTTGTTTTGAATAGTCTCTTTTCAGATAATAATGTTGCATAAATAGGACATAATTCTCGTATGTTTAAATGATTCTGCCCAAGTTCTTTAACATAATCAAATTTGAGAAGTCAACGAATTAAAATCTGATTGAGAATATTTTCTTTTAAAATCATTAGAGTCATCACATTCTTCAAACTGTAACGCATTCCATAATCAATCCCAAACCAGAAACCAACATCAAAAGTGATGCCCCTTGAATCAATACACACCCAAACAAACTAACCGGTCACTTTAGGGCCTCTACAAGAGAGCCTTGGCGGGGAAATTAATTCCAAGTTTGTGGAATTAACATAAACAAGCAGTCTTCGAGAAGCGCTCTTAACGCGATTTGGCGCTCCGACTCCTATCGCCGGCGGCGAAGAATAAACGCGCCTCCGATTATTGACGAAGGCTCCAGCGTTTATGTTTGGATTCTAAATAGACGCCAAAATGTCTGCTAATGTCGACTATGGGTGAAAATAACGCTAATAATGAATATTGGAGGGCAATGGATGCATTTATGGCAATTAGTATATTCAAATGCGAAGTCCTTTGACGGTCTTTCATTTCATATGTTATCACTCTGATATAAAAGTCAACTTTAGTTTATTTAACCTTCCATTAGTCATAGTCCTTTTCAGTCACTAACTGTCCTAGATACCCCAAAAAAAAAATTATTTTGGTTTGTAAATAGTCTTATTAATTTGTATGTAATCTTAATTATTTTTTAATTGCAATAATTTTATTTTTGTTTTTTTCTTATGCTGCATGAAACATAATGCTGTTCCAATATGAACAAAAGGAAAAAAATTATAATAAAAAATAAGAAAAAAGTAAGATTATTTAATACACATTCAACTTCTTATGTATCACATGAAACAATAATTTTAGTAATAATTTTATAGGAAAAATTTTATTTATTGAATAACTATTATTTGTAAATAGTCTTAGTAATTATTTCTTTAATTGTAATAATTTTATCTTTTTTTTTTCCTTATGCTGCATAAATATGATGCTGTTCAAATATGGATGAAAGGAAAAAAAATGCAAAAAAAAAAATAATAAAAGTACTTACAAAAAATGTGAAAAGAAAAAAAAAGTAAGACTATATTATTATTTTAAACACATTCAACTCCTTACGCAGCGTCACTAATATTCCTTCCAAAAGCCTTTTATTTATTTTTTTTAAATAAACATTAACTTTTGTTTAATTCTATTTGTTTTAAAATACACATGTAGCTGGTGTTGCTGAGACTGATGATTTGCGAGTATCGTGGTGCACACAAAATGTAAATAGGATATTGCTGCAATTTTTTCCTCCATTACTGTTGTTGTTTGTTGCTGTTGTTGTTTCTTATCCCACTTGGCTGGCCAAGCCCACGAGCCCATATGGACTCATGATTGAAGGGGAAGGAAGCAGTTTCTGTTGTGATGGAGCACCCGTAGGTAGAAGCCTGACTTTTGCTCCGTGACGCTCTTACAGTCATAGGAGACAGGGACCTACGGCTTAAAGTGGATTCCGAACCACTACAAACATCCATGGCACCGCCGGGATTCGAACCCGAAACCTGTGGCACCGAGCGCCAGAGCGCTAGACACTCGGCCATTCAGGTCCCAAATTTGCCAACGGCACGCAGTGTTCCCAGGTGGTCACCCACCCAAGTACAGACCGCGCCCAATGATGCTTAACTTCGGTGATCTAACGAGAACCGGTATATTCAGCATGGTACGGCCGTTGGCACTCCTCCATTACTAATTAAAGCAATACAATACGGATTTTTTATGTTCATAAAAGTTAGTTTAAATGTAATTTAGCATTCAAGTGCTAATGCAGCAGCAAATAATAAAATATATTCGCAAATAATAAATTAAAATTCGTTGAAAGATTTATGTTTTTTTGTCTTATTATTTTCATAATTTTCTTTGAATCTTTGTAAAATAATTTTAAAGAAGCTGCATGTGCTTTTGCTGTGGGAAATGTCTCAATTTTATAATTCATATATTAAGAGTGATTATATCTAATATTATATTATTCCTTACTAAAACGTTATTTGTTGGCGGGAAATTTCAAAATGTTTAACTGAATAAAACGCATTTAAAATTAGAAGAGCCATAACCTTAGATCCGTTCAAATAAAACGATATTTACAAAAATATCGATTTATTTAAACAGATCTAAGGTTACGTATTAAATGTATTCATGTAATTTGTTGAAATAAAAGAATTTTGTAAAAGTACTGAAAGACTTTTTAAAATAAATTGTGTAGATGCATATGATTTCTGTATTCGGATCTAATATGTTCTTTAAGGAATTTTTTTTTTTTAATTTCTATTTTTTAAATCTAAGATTCATTTACATTTGAAAATGAAAAAAAAAAAAGTCGTTTGTTAAGTATGATCTAAAACATTAAATCTATAAGACATCTAATTTTCTGTTGAACTATTTTGTGAATAACAATATTTTAACAAAAATTTGCATTATAAATTGAGTGAAACGTAACATAAATTATATATATTAATTAAAATTATACGTAACAACTCTTAAAAAAATTAAAGAAACTTAACTGTTAAAATATAAAACTCTCATTAAATAATTCACAATTTTTTATGTATTAAATAACGACAGCATATTCAAAAAAATTATATACATTTCCATTTTTAATTAATTATTTTTATTTCGTTCACCATCGGTGGCCTACGTGTTCCATTCATATATACCATGAGAAGACCCACAGACGGTCAATTAAAGGAGCCACGGACAATTGATGACAGCACCTTCAGTGAAAACGTTTAGGAGTAACTGGCTGTTATTTTTTGTGAGGTATAATAGAAAATCTCGGCAACTCTCACAAGGCAGTCAATGAAAAACCTTTTTCATATTTTGTCACAGTCGCCATCGAATTTCCTGACAGCAGTAGACGCCGCCAGCAGATTCGAAGCCCTCCTACACACTAAGTCACGAGAAATGCCAATGAAATATTGAGCCTAAATTTTTTTATCACCCTATTCTATAACCATTTCAGAAGGTAATCTCATTTTCATTATTTGAAGAATTAATCAAAAAAATTCTACTACTTTTTAAATAGTCATAAAATTGTATAATTCCAAATATACTAATTTATTAAACTTTATCAGCTATTTGATCAAAGTTTTTTTGTCATTGTATTTGCAAAATTCCCACCAAAATTTAAGGTAAAAAGACCACGTGACATTTTTTCTCATTATGCAGAAACTTTTTTCAGTACCTACAGTGCCATCTGTTGGTCTTCAAAACAAGTACTTTTGGTCAGTAATTGGACATTTTGAATTTCAAAACAAAAAGTAAATAAATGAAAATAAATTATAAAATAATGTATTAAAGGATTCATGTAATTCGTTGGAATTAAGAAAAAGTGTTAAGCTAAGCCATTTGGATGCATTTTTTGCTTTGTATTCCAAATGAAAATTAATACATTTGTTTTCAATGCTATGAATTTACATTATAATTAATCAGTTACTTAATTTAAGTTTTTTCGTGTTGTATAATCAAATTAAAAACGAAATTCACGGTAAAAAGATCAAGGGATATTATTTATCATTATGCAGAAATTTTTTCAGTTCACATAGCTCCTTCTGTAGATATTGAAATCAGGTATTTTATAAATCAATTATGATATTTTACCACAGATAAGAATGTGTATATTCAGTCATTTACATATTTTTTAAAAATAAATATTGTTACCAAATCCTTTCAATTTTTTATTTATAATGAACAAAATAAAATGCTTTTCATCGATAAATATAAACATTTTATTAAAGTTGTTTATATAATCATTTTAAATAAACAAAACTAAATTGTTCAGGTTTTCAATCGAAAAATTTTGTGATATGTCATAAAAATTAGGATTAAAATATATTTTTTATTGAAAATATCTCATGCACTTGCACAAGCTATTATTTTCAGCATCCAGTCTTCTCATTTCTGAAAATAGTGACTGCGACTCATCCCTCCAACCTGTTTGAAACTTCGTTCTGGAAACTAACCATTAGCCTGTGAGTTAGTTCCTTCCTATCATTAAAATTCTATGCATATTACATAAAATCAATAATTCCCCTTTTTTACAAGGATAAAAACAAAAATCTCATTGATATTATCACGCATGTATTTAAAGTTATGTTAATATAATGGTGTTTTAAAAACAGACAATGAATTTAACAAGGATTTCGCTTTATTTTTTGCAAAATTCTTTATTTCTTATAATTTCGAAAACTCATTTCAAATATTTACACTATTTAATTTCTTATTGCTTTCAAGAATATGGCAGCATTATTTCAATTTCAATTGCTAATTTAAGTCATAACATTGTCACATCAATATCTTTAGTTGCTTTGTTTTGAAATATTCAAAAAGCTTAAATTTATTTTTTGCTGTCTCATAAAAATTTATAAAAACGAGTATTTAGCAAAATATAATCCCATGAGTACAGCGAATTTTTATGTATTTTGTCTAGACGGTTTTCAATGTTTTTTTCTGTTAACCAGTTTAGCGTTGTCTTGACATGTCTATTAGAATTTGAAGAAAAAAAACCACAATAAATAAAGCAAAATTAATAAATATTGGTTAACTGTAAAAATTTTGAATTAAATAAAACTAAACATTATTAAGCAGTTTTTTTCAGGGTTTTATTATTGTTGGCTTTATTATAAAAACAAATTGACTCATAAAACGGTTTTTATAATGCATAAAATTATTTTTCATGATAAATTTTTAATTTGTTGAGCTAATTTTTTAATGCTAATTAAGATAAAAATTCTTTACAGATTTTTTTGCATGGTTTTTTTTGTTTGTTTGTTTGATTTGGTTAGTTAGGGTATTCTCTCTACGGTTATTTTTTGCACACTTTAGGCTAATTAGATCGGGACTTAATGTTTAATATGGATTCCGAATAACTAACAGACGTCAATGACACCGCCACGATTCGAACCTGAAGCCGGTGGAACTAAAGACCAGGGTGTAAGTTAATTAGCCATCAGACTCATGTTTTGTTTGTTTGTTTCACGAAACTGAAACACTGTTTGTTTGTTTTGTTGTCTTTCACTACTAAAATTGGTTGATAGCAGATACAGCGTTATTCAGTATGTATTGTGAACACTTATTGTATTGCTTCTTAAGGAAATAAGAACTTTCATGAAAACGTTTGTGATTAATTAATGTACATTTCCATGGTGTATTTGAATAGACCGATTGAACCTGCAAATGATCGACAGGCTACATATCCATACGAAACTATCAGGCATAAACACCGCTGTATCTACAATGATTTACAGCAAAGTCTATTTGCCCCGTTATTGGCAAAAACCTCTTATCGGCTCTTAAACTTGGTATAACTATAGAATATTTCAGTACGCGCAACAAGACTAATAATAATAGGCCGTAGATAATGCACTGTCTATCAGAAGACATTCCAACATCTTCGATATAGGTCTTTCGATGATGAACAATTTTAACTCTACAAGTTATGAAAAGTCGATATAATTTTGAAGAAAGTTCCGTTTCATGATTTTAAAATACTTTTCTTATGTTAGTGCGAAGTATCAAATGAAATATCAAATAATAAAAGAAAGAATAATAAATAAAACAAAATATTTTTTTTCTTTAAATTAATATGAAATGTAAACCACTTTATATAAAAAGAAGGAGATCAGCTGAAAACAGTGAACAATTTTAAATATTACTAAAGTAAAAGGCAGTTAAAAAGAATTAACAAGAGTAATCTATTAAGAGTATTAGTAAAGTAACAATAAGCACTCTAAGCGTGGATAATTCATTATAAATTCAACTTCAACTCCAAATCCTCAGTGAAGCAGATTGCTTGGCTCTACTTCAACTTCCCGCTTCCCATTCACTCATCAAAAACAGTAAACTCTCTTCGCAAGTTGGGTATTGGTACAATAGCAAGTTTGCGTATTCTCTTCATTGGGGCAATCACTGTTCAAACAATAAAAAGGGAGTTCCTTTAACTCGGCTAATGAGTTTAATTAGCATTTATAGAAGCGAGTAATGAAGTAGTGGGTGATCGCTTTCTGTTGTGAAGGAGTGAGGGTGTGGGGAGGAGAAGATTGCTCATCCCTTCCCAGAGAAACCGCAGGAAACGCGATTGACTTTCGTGCAGACGATATTTTGGATTTTTTCGTCCTCGACCCTTTGCACCGTCAAGTGTGAGCATCGTTGTCTTGGAAGTGAAAGTGCATACCAGAAGGGTGGAGGGGGAGAACAAACTAATTAAAATAACCTAACGCGAACTAACCTTTTGATTACGGTTACAGGGTGGGTTTGTCGCTCGGCAAGATAGGAATTTCGAGGTAGAAAAGTTTTCGGATAATGGGAGTGGATCTCGGTTTCTTTTTGCTTTTTGGAACGGAAGGAGTGAAATTAAATCGTTTGGTGCTTTGTTGAAAGTCGTTTGACTGAATAAGAGGATTCGGTTCTATTGTAAAAATAATTTGTTAGTGTTTAGAGATGAAAAAAACAATTTCTTGAATTTTTATTAAAAATTGTATAAAATGCACCAACTAAATTTGTTATTTTTGTGCAATATATATTTAAGTATTTCTGTTTAATGTAGTATAAACAAGACATTTTCATCATGTGTTAAAATGATTCTGTCCAAGTTCTTTAACTTCATAAAATTTGAGATGTCAATTTATTAACCTGTGATTGCTAAAATGTGGTTTAATAATCTAAAATTCATGAAATTGAAATTACTGAAAAACTGTAGAAGTCTTTGCATAACTCAGAAAAAAACAAAACTCTTTATTTGATGTATTCTGTTGAAATTCTGAAAAATGGCTCGAACAGTTGTTAAAAGCATACGTGAAGTAAATGCGATTTGTATTGAAGCTATATTTTTATTGTCCAACATCGGTGTCGTACATGCCATGCTTATCAATACCAAGGACAAGGAATTAATGGGAAATGAGGGAAGAAAAATGCCTTCAGGTGAGACTTTTAAATTGTAATTTCCTCACATTTTTATTCCATGTGAGAAAAAATATCTGAGAAATTTTCTCCAGGCCACTAGATTGTAAATGCGAAATGCTTTACAAAATTTATCACAATAGCTAATGAGTCTCCCCTTTTCTGAGAATAGTATATCAAACTGAACCCACATTAACAAATTAAAATGTAAAGAAATGTAAGTGTAAAAAAAAAAAGAAAGTCATGTATAGAAAAAAGCCACAAAGGCATCGAAATAAAGCAGATTTATGTCAATATTAATTATAGGTATAATTAAGGTAAGCATGTATATTTAAAAAATACATATTTCTTCTTAGGTTTCATTTGTTAAAGAAAATGCAGAGGAATGAGCATATGAAAATTAGTAACTTACATGTAATTATATTTTTTTGAAGGACAAATTTGTTTAAATAATTTTGGTGTCGAATTCTAATTAAAAAATAAAATTATTAGCAGAATTTCTTAGAACTTACATCGGTAATAACCATATTTTTTAGATATTAGATCCTATCTTTACCGTAGACATTTCGTGCTACGTCTACGACAAAACGTAGACTTTCAATCTTTCAGTTTCGAACCTGGATCCTCTAGCACAGAAACCAAAATTCTATCTGTTAACGTAAAAAATGAACATTTAAAATGAATATATCATACATTATGAAAATAATTGAAAAATATATTACGCAATATAAGAATTCTAACACCATTTCCGCATAATAACATTACACTCAAGACATAGATTTTGAAGGGTTTGGTTGGGTTATATGAATTTAAAAGCCTTTACTTATGATAATGCAAAGTATAATACAATCGGATGATAATTCCAAGAATGAAAAAGAAATTAATAAAATTAATGTGAAATGTAAAAGATTTTAAATAAAAGATGAAGGTTAAGTGTAAACGATGAACATATTTAAATGTTACTAAAGAAGAATTGATAAGAGTAATTTAATAAGAGTATTAATAAAGTAACAATTGGGATATAAGCACTCTAAGCTAGGATATTTCATTATCAACTCCAAATCCTCAGTGAAGCAGACCGTTCAAATTTAATTCAACTTCCTGCTTCCAATTCGCTCATCAAAAACTGTAAATTATCTTCGCAAGTCGGGTGTCCATACGATAGCGTGTTTACGTAATCTCTGCATTGGGGCAATCACTGTTAAAAAACACAAAAGGAGTTCCTTTAACTCGGCTAATGAGTTTAATTAGCATTTATTGAAGCGACTAATGAAGTAGTGCGTTACCGCTTTCTGTATGGGGTAGTGAGATTGTTCATCCCTTCCCCGAGAAACCACAGGAAACGCGACTGACTCTCGCGCAGACGATATTTTGCATTTTTTCGTCCTCGACAGAGAGAGCATTGTTGTCTTGGAAGTGAAAGTGCTCAGCATACCAGAGGGGTGAGGAGGTAAAGGGGTATTGAGGTAAAAAAGAACAAACTAATTCAAATAACCCAACACGAACTAACCTTTTGGTGACGATTACATGGTGGGTGTTTGTCGCTCGGCAAGGCAGGAATTTCGTGGTAGAAAAGTTTTCGGTTTCGACTAATGGGATTGGGTCTTGTTTTGTTTTTGATTTTTGGAACGGAAGGAGTGAAATTAAATCGTTTGGTGCTTTGTTTAAAATCGTTTGACTGCGTAAGAGGATTCAGTTCCTAAGTAAAAATAATTTGTTTATTGCTTATAGATGGAAAAAAAAGTAATTTAATTAAGTAACTCACTAATTTTGTTAAAAAAATTTCAATATATTCGTAGGTATTTTTGTTTTAATACACCCCTTACCATACAATAACGTAGCATAAACAAGACATTATTAGCATGCTTTAAAATGATTCTGTCCAAATTGTTTAACATCATCAAATATGAGAAGTAAAATTAGATAAGATAAATTAAACTGCCATAACAATAAACAATTATAAAATCTTCATTAATTTCATTAAACATAATGTTATTCTGGTAATATAAAGATTTGGACATAGATCGTTTTGTGGAATTTAAAGACAAAAGCTACAAAAATTGAACGAAATAAAGCAAATTTAGGATAATATTTCCACAAAAAGGGACATGTGTTTATTTTTGGTAGTGGTATGTATATTAAAAAATACACAGTTCTACATAATCTTTTTAGTAAAGAAATATACAGGATTGAGCATATGAAAATTAGTGCTTACGTGCAATCATATTTTTTCATAGGACAAATTATCTTAAATATTTTTGGAGTTGGAATCAAATAAAAAAATTGAAATTATTAGCTGAATTTCTTTGAACTTACATCCGTAATAACCTTTGCTTTCAGATAATATTAGACCCTATCCTATCCCTGTCGTAGACATAAGACATTTCGTCTGTCAAATTTAGAACTAAGAAACACAAAAACCAAAATAATCTTCACTAAATTTAAATAAAATATATATAAAATATATATAAACATTTAAAAAGAATATATTACATAATACATTACAAATACAATTGAAAAACAGATACACAATAGAAAAATTTTAAAACCATTTCCCCATAATAACATTCAATTCAAGACACTCTTCAAACAGTAACGCATTCCATAATCAATTCCAAACCAGAAACCAACAGCAGCAGAGATGGTCCTTAAATCAATACACACCCAAACAAACTAACCGGTCACTTTAGAGTCTCTACAAGAGAGCATTCTGCCCGCAAATGCCTTGGGGGGGGGGGAATTAATTCTAAGTAAGTTTGGGGAATTAACATAAACAAGCAGTGTTCGAGAAGCGCTCTTAACATGATTTGGCGCTCCGACCGTCGTCAGACTCCTATCGCCGGCGGCGAAGAATAAACGAGCCTCCTATTATTGACGAATGTTCAAGTATTTATGTTTAGATTCTAAATAGACACCAAAGTGTCTGCTAATATCGACTATGGGTGAAAGTAGCGCCAACAAGGATTATTGGATGCATTTATTGCAATTAGTATATTCAAATGCAAAGCGCTTTGATGGTCTTTCATTTAATATGTTATCACTCTATTGTAAAAGTCTACTTTAGTTTGTTTAACCTTCTATTGGTCACAGTCGTTTTCTGTCACGAGTGGTCCTTGATACAAAAAAAATTCTATTGTTTGTAAATAGACTTAAGAATTTCTAAATAGTACTAATAATTTTTTTTCTTTGTAATAATTTTATCTTTATTTTTCTTATGATGCGTAAACATGATTTTGTTCATGTATGCACGAAAGAAGAAAAAATCTCTTAATGTTCCTAAATTTCTGCTAATGTCAATTATTGGGGAAAGTAACGCCAACAAAGATAATTGGCATTAGATTATTAAGATTATTGGACGCATAAGTTAAATTTCATGTAAATATTATAATAATAATAATCTTTTAAAAAATATAAATTAAACATTTTGAATAGAAAGATGGATGTCAGGTGAAAACAATGACCATTTTCAAATATCACTAAAGAAAAATTAATAACAGTAGTGTATTAAGAGTATTAATAAAGTTACAATAGAGACATAAGCATTCTAAGCCTGGATATTTCATTATCAATTCAGCTCCAATTATAAATCCTCTGTGAAGCAGACTGTCCAAATTTACTGCAACTTCCTGCTTCCCCTTCGCTCATCAAAAACCGTGAATTCCCTTCGCAAGTTGGGTGTCGGTACAATAGCAGGTTTACGTATTCTCTTCTTTGGGGCAATCACTGTTAAAACAATACAAAAGGAGCTCCTTTAACTCGGCTAATGAGTTTAATTAGCATTTATTGAAGCGACTAATGAAGTAGTGGGTTATCGCCTTCTGTGTGAGGGAGTGGGGGGTTGGATTAGATGGCTCATCCCTTCCCCGAGAAACCGCGGGAAACGCGATTGACTTTCGCACAGACGATATTTTGGAATTTTTCGTCCTCGACCCTTTGCTCCGTCGAGTGGAGGAGCATTGTCGTCTTGGAAGTGGCAGTGCTCAGCATACCAGAGGGGTGGAAGGGGGAAGGTGGGTGTTGCGGGAAAAAGAACAAACTAATTAAAATAACCCAACACGAACTAACCTTTTGATTACGGTTACAGGGTGGGTTTGCCGCTCGGCAAGGTAGGAATTTCGTGGTAGAAAAGTTTTCGGTTTCGGCTAATGAGATTGGATCTCTTTTTGTGTTTGCTTTTTGGAACGGAAGGAGGGAAATTAAATCGTTTGGTGCCTTTGTTTAGAGTTGTTTGACTGCGTAGGAGGATTCGGTTCGAATGTAAAACTAAGCTGTTAATTTTTGGAGACGGGGAAAAAAAGTTCAGAAGTTTCATATAAAATGCCATGATTAAAATGCACCGACTAATTTTGTTCAATTTTTTTGCAATATATTAGTAAGTATTACTATTTTGAATAACCCCTTACCAGACAATAATTCAGCAAAAAGAAGACATTGTTATCATGCATAAAATTTATTATTATATTCAAGTTCTTAACCATCATCAAATTTGAGAAGTCAACAAATTAAACTGTGCTTTCTAAAATGTGAGTTAAGAACCTAAAACTCTTTAAATTGTGGAAAAAAAAGCAGAAATATTTACAAAATCTCATTCAAAAGATCATGATTTTATAAATTTTGTTTAAGTTCAAGAAAGTGGGTGGAACAGTATACAATAATATACAGAAAGTAAATACAATTTATAGTTGAACCCATATTTTCGATTGTCAAACTTCGGTTTCATGCATGCCATCTGTTTATGAATGCTAAGAACACATCATTAATGTGCGATGAGAAAAGTCAATTACGTTTCAGTAAGATATTTAAACGGTAATTTCCTCACATTTGTGTTTCATGTGAGAAAAAATATTTGGAAAATTTGGACTATAAATGCAAAGTATTTTACACAATTTATCACATCGCTAATGAGTCTCATCTTTTCTGAGAGCATTAATTTCAACTGAACCCATATTAGAAATTGAACAAAGTGTAAAAATGTAAAAAAATGTAAGTGTAATAAAATGGAAAGGAAATGTAAAAAAAAAAAAAAACAACAAAAGCATCGAAATAAAGCAGATTTATGTCAATTTTTTTTTCAATACAGCACATTTAAGGTATAATTAAAGTAAGCATTTATAATTAAAAAATAAGCATTTCTTTTTAATTTTTATTTACTAAAGAAAATGTACAGGAATGAGCATATGATAGTTGGTAATTTAAATGCAATTTCTTTTTTTTTTGAAGGAAAATTTCTTTACATAATTTTGGCGTTGAATTCGAATTAAAAAGTAAAATTATTAGCAGAATATCTTAAGACTTACATCGGTAATAACCATATTTTTTAGATATTAGATATTATTTTTGACGTAGACATAAGACATTTCGTGTTTTGTCTACGACAAGACATAGACTTTCGGTCTTTCAATTTCGAACCTGGATCTTGTAGCACAGAAACCAAAATTCTATCTGCTTACGTAAAAAGGAACATTTAAAATGAATATATTAAACATAATGAAAATAATTCAAAAACATATTAACCAAATATAAGAATTCTGACACCATTTCCGCATAATAACATTAAACTCAAGACATAAGATTTAAATGGTTTGGTTCGGTTACATGAATTTAAAAGCCTTTACTTATGATAGTCCAAGTATCATAATGTCGGAAAATTTCAAGAATGAAAAATAAAATAATTTTTTAAAAAATTAACGTAAAAGGTTTTAAATAAAAAGATGGATTTTAGATGAAAACAATGGACATTTTTAAATATTACTAAAGAAAAATTAAAAAGAGTAATCTAATACTAGTATTAGTAAAGTAACAATAGGGATATAAGCACTCTAAGCTTAGATATTTCATTATCAACCCAAATTCTCAGTGAAGCAGACTGTTCAACTTTAATTCAACTTCCTGCTTCCCATTCGCTCATCAAAAACCGTGAACTCTCTTCGCAAGTCGGGTGTCGGTACAATGCCGAGTTTACGTTATCTCTGCATTGGGGCAATCACTGTTCAAACAATACAAAAGGAGTTCCTTTTACTCAGCTAATGAGTTTAATTAGCATTTATTGAAGCGAGTAATGAAGTTGTGGGTGATCGCTTCCTGTGTCAGGGAGTGGGGTAGGGGGCAGGACCAGATCGCTCATCCCTTCCCCGAGAAACCGCGGGAAACGCGATTAACTTTCGTGCAGACGATATTTTGGATTTTTTCGCCCACGACCCTTTGCTCCATCAAGTGTGAGCATTGTTGTCTTGGAAGTGAAAGTGCTCAGCATACGAGAGGGGGTGAGAGGGGGGGAGGAGGATGTTGTGGGAAAAAGAACAAAGTAATTAAAATAACCCAACACGAACTAACCTTTTGATTACGGTTACAGGGTAGGTTTGTCGCTCGGCAAGGTAGGAATTTCGTGGTGGAAAAGTTTTCGGTTTCGGCTAATGGGATTGGGTCTCGTTTTGTTTTTGCTTTTTGGAACGGAAGGAGTGAAATTAAATCGTTTGGTGCTTTCTTTAAAGTCGTTTGTATTCGTAAGAAGATACCATTCTAATGTAAATATAATTTGTTAGTGTATAGAGATCGAAAAAAAGGTTCAGAAGCTTTATTAAACGTGTAAGGCTTAAAGTGCAACGACTAATTTTGTTCATCTTATTGCAATATATGCGTACATAATTTTGTTTCGAATAACCTCTTACCAGATAATAATATAGCATAAAAAATATGTAATTATCATGTGTTTAAACGATTATGTCCAAGTTATTTAACATCATCAAATTTGTGAAGTCAACGAATTAAACTAGGAATTATAATATTTTCTTTTAAGACCATTAGAGTGAAGACACTCTTCAAACTGTAACGCATTCCATAATCAATTCCAAACCAGAAACCAACATCAGCAGCAATGCCCCTTCAATCAATACACACCCAAACAAGCTAACCGGTCACTTTAGAGCCTCTACAAGAGGGCGTTCTGCCCGCAAATGCTGTGGTGGGGAAATTAATTCCGAGTAAGTTGGGTTAATGAACATAAACAAGCAGTCTTCGAGCAGAGCTCTTAACATGATTTGGCGCTCCGATCGTCGCCAAACTGATATCGCCGGCGGCGAAGAATAAACGAGCCTCCGATTATTGACGAAGGCTCAAATGTTTATGTTTGGATTCTAAATAGACCCTAAAATATCTGCTGAAGTCGACTATGGGTGAAAGTAGCTCTAAATAATAATTATTGGATGCATTTATTGCAATTAGTATATTCAAATGCAAAGCTCTTTGATGGTCTTTCATTTCATATGTTATCACTCTGATTAAGAAGTCTACTTTAGTTTATTTAACCTTCCGATAGTCACAGTCATTTCAGTCATGAATGGTACTAGGTACAATACAAATTTTTATTGTTAGTAAATAGTCTTAGTAATTTGTAAATAGTCCTATTAACTTTTCTTTGTTTTGTAATAATTTATTCTTTGTTTCTCTTGTAAACATGATACTGTTCCAGTATGGACGAGAAAAAAAAACGCGAAGGCAAAAAAAAGTCCTTACAAAAACTGTTAAAAGAAAAACAGTAAGATTATTATTTAAACACCTTCAACTCCTTAAGCAGAACTAGAACAATTTAGTTGAAAAAGTTTTATTTATTAAAAAACTATTGTTTGTTAATTGTCTTAATAAAAATTTGTTTTTAATTGCAATAATTTTGTCATTGTTTTTCTTATCATGTGTAAACATAATGTTGTTCCAGTTTGGATGAAAGGAAAAATTTAAAGAAAAACAAAGTTATTAAAAAAAGGGAATAGAAATAATTATATGTTATTATTTAAAGCATATTCAACTCCTAGCACACCGCTATAAACATTTGCTGACTATAATTTCACACTTCAGTTCATTGGGAATTTCTTTTCATTTTATTTCTTAAATCAAAGATATTTATTTACATTTGAAAATGAAAAAAGAAAAATACATTTGATTAAAACAAACCGTTTGTTAAGAATGATTTAAAATGGTAAATCTATAAGGCATCTAATTTTCTGCTATATTATTTTGTTGATAACAATGTTTTCGCAAAATTTTGCACTGTTAACTGAGTGATACGTTTTATGAAGTATCTATTTTAATTAAAATTATACATTGTAACAATAAAAGAAACAATTTAGTTAAAGAAATTTAACTGTTTAAAATTAAAACAACTTTCAATAAATAATAAATAAATTTTTAAAAATTAAATCACATACTGTATTTCAAAGCATATTCGAATTAATAATCATCATTTTCTTTTTTTAATTAATTATCTTTTTTCGGTGAACAGCAGTGGTCTTTGTGTTCTAATTGTATATGACAAAAGACGTCCCACAGATAGTCACTGAAAGGAGCCACTGACAATTGATGACAGTACCTTCCGGGAAGAAGTTTAGGACTATCTGGTCGACATTTTTGTGTTGTATAACAGAAAATCTGGACAATTTCTGCTAGGCCGTTAATGGAAAATATTTTTCATATTTTGACACAGTCGCCATCGAATCGCCTCATTTCTGCACGCAGTAGACGCCACCAGCGGTTTCACTTTCTAAACACTAGTCAAGCCACGAGAGTGGGCAATGAAATAGTTCAGCATAACATTATTTTTTTACTCGATTCTATAATCATTTCAGAAATTATTTTCATTTTCAGGATTCAACGAATTAATCTGTAAAACTCTGGTGCATTTTAAGAGTCATAAAATGCGTTCATTTAAAATATACTAATTTATTAAACTTTCCTCATTTACTTGATCAAAGTTTTTTCGTCGTTGTAGTTATAAAATTCCCACTGAAATTTGAAAAATACCCACTGAAATTTGAGATAAAAAGGCCACGTGACATTCTTTCTCATTATGCAGACACTTTTTCAGCACCCACAGTGCCATCTGTAGGTGTTGAAAAGAAGTATCTTTTGTCAATAATTTAACATTTTAAATTGCAAAGCAAAAAAGCAAATAAATAAAAACCAATTATTAAATAATGTAATAAAGAAATCATTTTATTAGAAAAAAGTATTAACTTAAGCTCCCTTTACGGATGCATATTTTGCTTCTCAAGCCTGAAAAAGAAAATATATACATTTGTTTTCAATTTTATCAACTTGTAATATAATTAATCAGTTGCTTAATTTAAATTTGCTCGTGTTGTAGAAATTAAATTCCCACCGAAATTCAAGGTAAAAAAGACCACGTGATATTACTTATCATTATGCAGAAATCTCTCCAGTACACACAGCGCCATCTGTAGATCTTGAAATCAAGTATTTTACAAATCAAGTATGACATTTTACCAAAGATACGAAAGTTTATTCAGTAAATTATATTTTTTTCAAATAATATTTGTTACCACATCATCACAAAATTTTTGTGATCTTTCTTAAAATTTAATGTTTAAACATTTTTTTAATCGTAAATTTCTTGTTTTTAATCCGATATTGATAAATATCTTATACAAATGGGAACAACCTGTCACTGAAATCTGATAGCAGATATTTGGTGTCATAAAAATTAGAAAGACTTATGAAATTATCGATTGACTGTATGACCTTCACAGGTTGAAACAATTATATATGGTATATGGACTACACCATGAGTTGTTCCATCGTGATTGGTGATAGATATTAAAATGAGGAAATGTCTACTGAAACGAGAAGTGAGGGAAGTTGATAATCCAATCTTGACTAATTTTCTTAAAGGGTGGGTTTTGGAGAAGAAAGGGAGGAGTTCTGCTACGAGTAGATAAGAAGTGTAGTTTTTCTCTTTTTCTCTGAAGTGATTGAACAGGTCGGAGTACTCGCCTGATTTCAAAGTGAGAATCTTTTGTGTATCACTCCGAATGATAATTAAGTTCTGACTCAAACCTGGCAATTAGATTAGTTGCAGACTCGAGAACGCTGAAAATCCCAGTCCTTGAAATGAACTGCATTTGCAAATGAAATTTAATTCTTTATTTATCTTTAATTTTTTTTGTGAATAATAATTTGTAATAAATATAGTTCTGTAATATATATATATATACAACGCTTGTAAATGAAAAGTAATATGTGCCCTTGAACCTGAAAGTGGTCCTCTTCTTGAAGCCGTTAAAAGTATACAGGCCGAGATGTTACAGACGTATGTTCACTCTGTTCGACTTGGAAAGCAGGCCTGCAAATCCTCCCTCTCCCCACTTCGCAATTTTCGTTAAAAATTGCGATGTCAAGCTGAGTATGTAATGTAGCTGTTCCCTTATAATACACCTTGGGAAATGCTGAAGTTGCTTCCTATCTTTCTAACAAATGATGTATCAAAAATCTCCTTTTGGTTAACAGTACAAAATATAATAATCTATCCTGCTGTAGTTATTATACAAAATTTATTAATTTTACTACAAAATTTATCCAATCCATAATGACAACCAAAAAAATAAAGCACTAAAATATAAAGAAAGGAATTCATTATTTTTAATGTTTCTCTCACCATACTGGAGAAGAAGGCGGCTGCACTGGTTATATAATAAATCATTTTTTATCTCATCGGTGTTGTTAAAATTCGGATTTTAATTAATTCTTAAGCTCCCAGATTTATTCCGAGGCCCCCTCCGTAAATAAACCTTAATCAAGATGAAAATTTGATGGAAATAAACAACAACGAATAAATTGTTCCTAATTTATTAGCCATTCTTCTCATAAACAAATCCTTAAATTAACTCCTAGATGCAATTCTAATAAAATGCGCGAGATATGGGGCTTTTTTATGCGATAAACTGCCGTTTAATGCAAATCGTAAGACACTGTTTTTAGATAAATGAGTTGTTTTGAACAACAATTTTCTTTAAGCAATAGCTTTGAAATATTAATCACTGTTTGATATATAACACTTTAGTAGTAATTAATTACCAAGAAGCAAATCTTCTAAAAAATTAACCTAATTCAACAATATATTTTTGCCCGTGGAAAATCTAAAATAATTTACAAAATATTTTTTTTTCTTAGCTATAATGAAGCATAGAGGACATCATTCTGTTGTTGTCTTTAGAACATTTTGAGTATTTCAGAAAATAAAACGATACAAAAATTCACAACAGAGACCTTTTTCTGTTTCATAATACATTACTGTTTTTATTAAACATGAAAACAGTCCTTTGTTACGAATTTTAGAGCACTGAACACAAAAATAACGATAAAAATCGACAACTGGATCCTATTATACCAATATTCCTTTTGTTTTTTAGGGAAATGAAAAACAGTTTAGAAAATATTTATATATCGTTTTTCGTATCTCTTAGCTATAATGAAATATAGAGGATATCATTCTCTCGTTGTTTTTGAAAAATGTTGAGCCTTTGAGAAAATAAAACTATACAAAAATTCATGATAAAGATTTCTGTTTCATGGCGCATTACACTGCATAACACATGTTTTCATTAAACATGAAAATAGTCATTTCTTATTAGATACTAGAGTCATTTCTTACTAATATATCATTATTTTCAAATAACCTTCCTCTGTTCTGGGAAGGACATGCCAAAACTCTTCTCGTGAGAAAAGAATGTTACAGAATCAATGAAACACACTATTTTTCGTGCAAGTGAGATTTTAAAACTTTGGCGCCAAGAAATACTGCAGAAAAGTAGAAAACCGCCTTTCGGATAATAATACAAAATATAATAATCAATGCTACAGTAGATATTATACAAAATTTATTAATCTCATCACAAAATTTATCTATAATTTTTAATCCATAATGACAAAAAAGTAATAATAAATAAAGCAAAAATATAAAGAAAGCAATTCATTATTTTTAATGTTTTTTGCGCCATGCTGTAAAGGAGGCGGCTGTACTGGTTACATAATAAATTACGTTTTATCTCATCGGTGTTGTTAAAATTTGGATTTTAATTAATTCTTAAGCTCCTGGATTTATTCCGATGCCACCTCCGTAAATAAACTTTAATCAAGAAGAAAACTTGATGAAAAAACAACAACAAGGAATACATTGTTCGTAATTTATTAGCCATTTTTCGCATAAACAAATCCTTAAATTACCTCCTAGATGCAATTTTAATAAAATGTGCGAGATATGGCGATTTTTTTTATGTCATAAACTGCCGTTTAATGCAAATCGTAAGGCACTGTTTTTAGATAAACGAGTTGTTTTTGAACAAAAACGTTCTTTGAGCAATAGCTTCGAAATATTAATCGCTATTTGATATATAACACTTTAGTAGTTATTAATTACCAAAAGGTAAATCTTGTAAAAAAAAATAACTTAATTATATAAACTATTTTTTTTTCTCTGAAAATGGAAAATAGTTAATAAAATATTTTTTTTTTCGTATATCTTAGCTATAATGAAACATAAATAGCATTGTTATTTAAAAAAATTTGAGTGGTTCAGGAATTAAAATTATACAAAAGTTTATGTTAAAAACATATTCTGTTTCATATTGCGTTACACTGCGCAACTCAAGTTTTCATTAAACATGAAAATAATCATTTTTTCATGAACAAAAAAATAACAAACTCGACAATTGGCTTCTATTCAAGATCCTATTATGCCAATATTCCTATTTTTTCCTTGGAAAATAGAAAACAGTTTCAAAATATTTATGATTTTCGTATGTTTTAGTTATCATCAAACATCGAAGACATCATTCTGCTGTTGTCTTTAATAAATTAGAAGAACAAGAAACTTTACAAAAATTCATGGCAAAGACTTATTCTGTTTCATAACACATTACACTAAGACACACAAGTTTTCATTAAACAAGAAAATAGACATTTCTTACAAATATTGGAGCTTGAACTCAAAAATAACAGTAACAAAGGAAAAAATTGCTACAGAATCAATAATGAACACAATTTTAAAACTTCGGTAGCAAGAAATACTGTAGAAAACCAACAGTAGAAGACAACAATAAGAAGAGCAGTAGAAAACCGTAATTTGGATAACAATACAAAATCATTCAATTCTATTATAGTTATTGGCAAAATTTATTAATCTTACTACAAAATTCTTTCTATAATTCTTAACCCAAATTTACTAAAAAAAATAATATATAAAGCACAAATATATAAAGAAAGAAGCTCATTACTTTTAATGTTTTTTGCGCCCTGCTGAAAAAGAAGCGGCTGTACTGGTTATATAATAAATTATGTTTTATCTCATCGGTGTTGTTATAATTCGGATATTAATTAATTCTTAAGCTCCCAGATTTATTCCGAGGCCCCGTCCGTAAATAAACTTTTATTAAAATGAAAATGTGAGAAAAAAAACAACAACAACGAATACATTGTTCGTAATTTATTGACCATTCTTCTCATAAACAAATCCTTAAATTAACTCCTAGATGCAATTTTAATAAAATGCGCGAGATATGGGGCTTTTTTTATGTGATAAACTGCCGATTAATGCAAATCGTAAGACACAGTTTTTAGATAAGTGATTTGTTTTTTGAACACCAACCTTCTTTAAGCAATAGCTTCGAAATATTAATCACTGTTTTGATATATAATGCTTTAGTAGTGATGAATTACCAAGAGGTAATTCTTGTAAAAAAATTACCTTAATTATACAATGTTTTTCTTCCATGGAAAATGAAAATATTTTTTCAACTATTATGGAGCGTAGAGGACATCATTCTGTTATTGGCCTTAAAAGTTTTTGAGTATTTCAGAAAATAAAACTATGCAATAGTTCATGATAGAGACGTTTTCTGTTTCATAATATATTACACTGAGCAACACAAGTTTTCATTAAAAATAAAAATAGTCACATATATATGTACTATGGATATATGGGGGCTCATGGCGCTCTGGAGCTCGATACCACCGGGTTCGATTCCGGGTGGTTCCATGGATGATGGAGTAGTGCGGAATCCCCTTTAAACCATAGATCCTGAGCTAATATGGTCGTAGAGCGTTCAAGGGATAATGTTACTTGTTCGTAGCATATCTCCAACCGAAAGATATTGTGTGCCATATTGGGCATATCATGTGCAGTCCATAAGACGTGTCTTCTTCAAGGCTAATTTGTATTGGTCTAATCACAGAGAAATGGTCAATCCGACCCAATCCTGGACGTAATTAAAAAAAATTAGGAGATGTGTAGTGTTACACTCGTAAGTGCATATCTTCAAGCTACACGTGCCCCCTGGGTAGTGCTAAATAAGTAACATCGATGTAGCCCTTGTTAATGGCATAAAGATTAAATGTCTATGTATTACTAGCTGCAGTCGAACAGTAACAACAACTTAACTAAAATATCTTATTAAATATATTCTTATTTTTATTACATAGTTCACTAAAAAAAATTCACAAGAGTTCTGTACCATTCCAGAACACGCATAAACCACCAAAATCCCTAAGAAAAACTAAACGCTTAACTAAAAATCCCCCATTTTCTTCTTACCTGAATAGAAAAGATTGCCCCAAAGCAAATAAGGCTTTCCGCAATTAAAACTCCGACTTTTTTTATTTTATTTTACCTCATTTTTTTGCCCCCGAAGAAAAGCCATCCGCCCAAAATAAAACGACCTCATAAAAACGTAACACGTGTTACGGCACATGGCCCATCTGAGCAGAAAGAGAATTAAAGCCGAATTGTATGTCGGAGACAGATCAAAACGGCGTCTTTAATCCTAAGGGGCGGAAGAAGAAAAAGGTCTGATAAAAAGATCCAACCTTTTTTATGACCCATTCCGGACTCTTCCAGTCCCAGATTGCGGACAATTACGAATCTCCTGGAATTGCCTGGAGAAACGAGACAAAAAAATCGTATCCCAGAGATTGGATGGACCCTCTGAAATCCTAAATTGCCATTAAACGCCATTTCTGAAGTAAGAATGGCCGCAGTGAATTAGAATTATTCTTTACGAGTTTCTATATCTTAGTTTGAAGCGTTCTGTATTTTTTTGAGATTGATTTGCATAACGACGCAATGCACTTTGCTTTCTGCCTTCAATGGTCTTTACATAACCATAAAAGTTATGATTGGAGTAGTTTTCATTGAATTTCAATGCCATTATACGTTTGAAACATATATTTACATTTGTACATATTTTTCTTTATCTTATTCAATTACATATTTTTATATATTTATTGCTAATACAATATTTTCTTTACTTTCTTTACGCGCAGTTTGGAGTACATGGCTATATATTAGACTTAACTTCTTGTCGTTGAAAGGGTTATCGATGAACGATATCAAATGTGAATATCAGATAAATTTGAAAATGAAAAGAAAAGTAAAAATGAAAGAAACTACATTAATAAAAAGGAAGAAAACTTATTTCTTTTACAAAGTTAAAATTCCTGCGTACTCTTTGAAATCGCTTATATTTTGCTTACATGGATATGCAGCCAGCTCGGACACTCGGAAATCGCTGTTAAATAGGAATTCGAAAGCAAAATCGATGTAGCATATAAAAGAACAGTCATTTTAACTTCATCTTATTAATGTCGAAATTTACACAGTGATACAACACTGGAGAATGCGAAGAAAATTTTTGAGAATACAAAGAAGTTCGTGGAATAATACGGCTACATAGAATCCGAAGAATGTATAGAGGGATCTCGCTTCAGAGAATCCGTAGAAAATAATGCAGTTCCGAAGTATCCGTAATGATAAGTAGTATAGCTCTGAAAAATTCGGAGAAATTTATAGAGTGATATAGCTCCGTAGAATACCAAGAAATTTAAAGATATTACAACTCTGGAGAATGCGTAGAGAATTATTGAGCTTTACTTATTCAGAGAATATAAAAAATTTTAAATAATACGGCTGAAAAGATAGTGAAGAATTTTATGAATAATTAAGCTGCGCCAATACGAAGAAATTTATGAATACCGACAATAAGAAGGATTTATAGAGTAATTCAGCTCCAAGAATATGAAGACATTTACAGAATAATACAGTTCTGAACTACATCTTCTTGAGTAAACTGGAGACGAAGAACAATAAGTCAAAAATGTGTGAAAGTTATAAAGCATCTGGTAGTCAAAGAGAAAGGCTGTTAAAAATAAATCCTTAAACTGTTTTAATAAATAGACTGGAGATTTTTTAAATGTAGAAATGAAGATTATCCACAAAGTGAAGTCTTCAGGCAGCAGTTAGTTATAGAATAGGCGGTTGTTATCAAAAAATATTGGAATGTTAAATATGAGGGATATATGCGGATAGATTCAATAATTGTATTTGAAGGAGCAAAATAAGTGTTATATCATATTCCTCTTTATTGGTGCAATAGCCCCGTGGTGGACTGAGGCCGTCTGCTTTCTGGCAGATTTCGAGACAGAAGATACGTGATTCATTTTACTTGATAGGGTTATTAGTTCTAAGTCTAACGCTCTACAGTGATATTAGACAGGGGCCAATTGTTTAAAGTGGACTCCTAAAAACTACAAACATCCATGGCAACTATATATGATTCGAAAGTAAATCCAATATCACTTAACTAAAACATCATATAAAATATATTCTTAATTTTATCTCATATATCACTAAAAAAAAGTCACAGGAGTTTGTACCATTCCAGAACACACATAAACCACCGAAATCCCTCAGAAAAACTAAATGAGTGACTAAAAATCCTTTTTTTTTTTCTCACCTGAAAAGAAAAGATGGCCCAGAAGCAAATACGGCTTTCCGCCCTTAAAACTCCAACTTTTTTTTATTTTATTTTATCTAATTAATTTGCCCCCGAAGAAAAGCCATCCGCCCAAAATAAAACGACCTCATAAAGACGTAACACTTGTTACGGCACATGGCCCATTGAGGGAGAGAAAGAATTAAATCCGAATTGTTTGTCGGAGACAGATCAAAATGGCGTCTTTCATCCTAAGGGTTGGAAGAAGAAAGAGGTCTGATAAAAAGATCCAACCTTTTTTATGACCCATTCCGGAATCTTCCAGTCCCAGATTGCGGACAATTACGAATCTCCTGGAATTGCCTGGAGAAACGGGACGAAAAAGTCGTATCCACGAAACTGGATGGACCCTCTGAAATTCTAAATTGCCATCAAACGCCATTTTCTGAAGTAACAATGGCCGCAGTGAATTAGAAGTATTCTTTCCAGTTTCTCTATCTTAGTTTGGGGCGTTCTATATTTCTTGAGATTGACTTGCATAGCGACGCAATGCACTTTGCTTTCTGCATTAAATGGTCTTTACATAACCATAAAAGTTATGATTGAAGCACTGTTTTCATTGAGTTTCAAGGACATTATACGCTTGAAATATATATTTATACTTGAAATTGTTCTTTGTCTTATAAAATTAAATATTTTTTTTTACATTTATTGTTAATACAATGTTGTTTTTTTAGCTCTTTATGTACAGATTGGAATACATGATGATGTCTAATAGTTTTTTGTTTTTTTTTACGAAGTTCTTTTTCGAAAGAGAAGAAAATTTTTCTCTATTTAACAAGGCCAAATTGCAGCCTAGAACTCAATAAATACTTATTAAAGAACACAAATGTTTTCTTGAAAATAAGACATTAAAGCCAAGGCAAAACTAGCAAACACCCACGCCACCACCAGCATTCCAATCTGAAGCCTGTTTACCAGCAGTCAGAGCGCTAACCAGTTATCCATCAGGTCGCAAAGCACTGCAGAACAGTAAACAATCGCGTTTTGGATAACAATAAAATACTGATTATTTTCAATCCTACTTCAGTTACTATGCAAAATTTATTAATCTTACTGCAAAATTTCTATGTAATTCTTAATCCATAACGACAAAAAATAATAAATGAAACACTAATATATAAAGAAAAAACATTCCTTATTTTTAATGTTTTTCGCGCCATGTTCGAAAAGAAGCGGCTGTACTGGTTATATAATAAATCATTTTTTATCTCATCGATGTTGTTAAAATTCGGATATTAATTAATTCTTAAGCTCCCGGAATTATTCCGAGGCCCCGTCCGTAAATAAACCTTAATCAAGATGAAAAGTTGATTTAAATAAACAACAACAAGGAATACATTGTTCCTAATTTATGAGCCATTTTTCTCATAAACAAATCCTTAAATGAACTCCTAGATGCAATTCTAATAAAATATGCGAGATATGGGGCTTTTTTCTATGCTATAAACTGCCGTTTAATGCAAATCGTAAGACACCGTTTTTAGATAAATGAGTTGTTTTTGAACAACAACGTTTTTTGAGCAATAGCTTCGAAATATTAATCACTATTTGATATATAACGCTTTATTAATAATTAATTACCAAAAGGTAAATCTGGGAAAAAATTAACTTAATTATATGATAATTTTACCCTGCAAAATGAAAACTATTTACAAAATATTTTTTGTCTTATCTCTCAGCTATACTGAAACATAGAGGACATCGTTCAGTTATTATTGTTATTAAAAAAAATTTCAAAAAATAAAACTATCCAAAAATTCATTCTATAGATGTATTCTGTGTCATAATACATTACATTACTCAACAAAAGTTTCATTTCCTTTCTGTACCAATCGAGATTTGAAGTGTTTGAAGCCCAAAATTGGAATTGACCGATACTTTTGAAATTCCAACATCATCTGCAAGGTCTCTAAATGCCAATTGACGGTTTGCATGCACCAAATCTTTAATTTTTTGGACGTGAGCTTCGTCGGTTGAGGTTGAGGGTCGACCAGAGAACTCTTCGTCTTCAACGCGTTCTCTGCCCTTATTGAACTGTTTATAACACTTCTAAACATTTCTTTCCAATATAGGAATGCTCACCGAATGCATTCTGCAACATTCTATACGTTTCCCCAAACAAAATTGTATGCAAGTTCTTTGCTCCATTAATTCAGACATTTTAAAAATTGCCGGAATCAGTTTTAGCGTCTCACAAAGCCAAGCGTAACTCAAACACTAATAAATATTTTGGCGTGAAATATCACACAGATGTCAAGGACAGTGCCCGCAACCTAAAAAAAAAAAAAATTTAAATTCCATAAGCCCCGGGAATTTTAAATTGAAAATTGATCTTACTTACTGGGCACAGTAGTACCATCTCTTTGTAGAAAAAAAAACATAAAAATTAATTAAAAAATTTGAATTTCTGAAAAATTTAATTTTCATTAACAAACGTTCCAAAATATTACCGTAAACTAGAAAAGAATTCAATTCAACCAAATTGTGAATTAAACTAAAAAATTATGCTAAAAAAATTATGAAACTTATTGTTATTGCTCTTATATTGTTTAAAGCTATTATATTTCTTAAAGTAATCCTACCATCTCTTTGTAGGAAAAAAAAACATAAAAATTAATTAAAAGATAGGCATAATTGAGTTATATCTTAGATAAAATATTTCAAAAAATGTGGCATTCAATAGTTTTAAATCTTATATAAAACTGCAAAAAAGAAATCATTAAAAAATAATAAAAGAAAAAAAAATTATGACCAGTAATAAAGAAATAAAAAAAAAATATACGATTAGGACAAAGCAAGTTTACTAAAGAAATAGTTTACTTAAAAAAAAAAAAGAAATTTAATCGAACCAAACTTACAGTAAAAAGCACACGTGTTTTTTATGCAGATATTAATCGCCATTTTTATCCAGGAAAAACTAATCGAAGACCCGAAAAGTTCAATAAGCACGTTTTTCAAATTATTCCCCCAAAATTTTCCCCATTTTTTCCCCCTGTAGGCATTACTGATACTATATTAGGATAAAACTCCATCTTATCTAGGGAGATACGAGAGTTTTCTTCTCGTAAAAATTTCGCCCTGAAAGCTATAAAATCCAGCTGTCTTGAGGAATATCGGTTGGAATATTCTCGCTTGAAAATATTAATTCTGTAATGAAATTTGAGAATGGCCAATTAGGTCAAAGCATCGGGTTCGTTGAAGTTTTTTGAACATTAATAATTAGGGAGAAATATGCTACTTTTATGGTTTCTTGTTAAAAAATTCTTCTTAAAACTTTGTTATGTATAATGAATCAAATCATGATATTGTTTTTGCACAAAAAATATAATAAAATATAAAATTTTGTTTTTCGTTAATATAATTTTTTTCTAAATGTAAATTTTATTCTGAATTTCTAATAAAACATCAAATGTACTAGATGCCTTGAGAATTGGCTTTCAATAAAACATTTTTACTGAGATAGTTTATAACGCAAAACTTACTGACATTTTAAGCAGACAGTGTAAACACAAATACTTATGCTTATATTTAAAATGTAAATTATTCTATATAAATACAGAAAAAATTGTTTATAATTTTTTATTGAAATAGATTTTATATTTTTCTACAAGATGAAAATAATAAACGATTACAAATAGCACTTTTTTAAGGACAATAGCAAATTAGTTTATACTTGGTATTTATTTTCCTTTAAATACAAATCATAACAGAATAAAACTATAACAGACAATTTTTTTTCAAATGAAACTCCACTGTATGTTCTACTGTTTCAAGAGAAAAACGATTTCAAGAAGTCTACAGAAATTTTAGTTTTGTAAAAGAAATAAATTTCATGAATTTCTTTCCGTTAATTTTAATATTTTACATTTATATTTTTTGCATTGGGGTGTGATGGCCGAGTGGCTAGCGCTCTAGTGTTCGGTACCACAGGTTCGAGTGTGAGCGGTGCCATGGATGTTTGTAGTGGTTCGGAATCCACAGTAGAAACCGTTGGTCCCGCTCTAACATGGCAGTAGAACTTTGGGCGTAGTGCTAAAAACCCTACCCCTTAAAGTGAAAAAACACCTCCTGTTTAAAAATCTGCCAGCAGGCGGACGGCTTTGGCACACCATGGGGATGTTGAGCTAATGATGTTGATGATTTTTTATATTTTTATTTATTTTTTGAATTTTTTATCTTTTATATTATTTGTCACTTTTTATAAAATTTATCTGGTATATGCATTTGTAATCGTACATCAATAACCCTTTCAACGACAAGAAGTTAAGCCTATGATGTAGTCATGTACTCCGAACTGCATGTAAAAAATGTAAAGAAAACATTGTACTTTGCAAAAAAGGTAATATAATTATGTAGTATAAATTTATGTTCCATACGAAATTGCTGAATGTCATCGAAAGTCAATGAAAATTACGATTCCATCATAACTTTTATGGTTATGTAAAGACGATTTAAAGCAGAAAGCCAAGTGCATTGCGTCGTTATGCAAATAAATCTCAAAAAAATACAGAATGCTTCAAACTAAGATAGAGAAACTCGTAAAGAATACTTCTAATTCACTGCGGCCATTGTTACTTCAGGAATGGCGTTTGATGGCAATTTAGGATTTCAGAGGGTCCATCCAGTCTCGGGAATGCGATTTTTTTGTCCCGTTTCTCCCGGCAATTCCAGGAGATCCGTAATTGTCCGCAATCTGGGACTGGAAGATTCCGGAATGGGTCATAAAAAAGGTTGGATCGCTTTATCAGACCTTTTTCTTCTTCCACCCCTCAGGATTAAAGACGCCGTTTTGATCTGTCTCCGACATACAATTCGGCTTTAATTCTCTTTCTCCTCAGACGGGCCATGTGCCGTAACACGTGTTACGTTTTTATGAGGTCGTTTTATTTTGGGCGGATGGCTTTTCTTCGGGGGAAAATGATGTGATAAAATAAAAATAAAAAAAGAAGAAGTTGGAGTTTTAAGGCCAGATAGCCTTATTTGCTTCGGGGCAATCTTTCTTTTCAGGGAAGAAAAAAAAAGGGATTTTTAGTTAAACATTTAGTTTTTCTTAGGGATTTTGGCGGTGTATGCGTGTTCTGGAATAGTGCAGAAATCCTGTGTATTTTTTTTTGAGCCATTCGATAAAAAGAAGAAGGTTTACTTTCGAATAAGATTTAGTTGTTACATTAATATCTAGTTCATAAGGACTGACAAAATTAAACAGGAAAAATGTATACATATTATAATGCGAACTGCTGGCTGAGCGACTAGTGCACGGTGTCACAGTTTTCGGGTTCGATATCCGGAGGTGTCATGGATGTTTGTTCAAATTTTGTAGTGGTTCGGAATTCACTTTAAACAGGAGGTTTCGATCTTATATGACTGTAAAACGTTAGGAATACCGCTGACAACCCTACCCCTTCAAAAGAAAATATCTTCTGTGTCGAAATATTCAAGTAGGCAGAAGGTCTTACCACGGAGCTGATGCAACAATGAAGAGGAATATAATGTAATATTTATTTTGCTCTTCCTGATTATAGAATTATATTTATTAAATCTCTCTTCCTATATTTCTTATAAACAGTATTTCACATTTTCTGATAACAACTTAAAGCTTCTTTCATTGCCTATGTTTAATTGCTGCTTGAACATTTCATTTTCTGGATAATCTTATTTCTTCATTTAAAACCATCTGCGGTTTGTTTACCAAAACAATTTAAGAACCTTTTTTTCAGAAACCTTTCGCTTTGACTATCAGATACTTTTTAACTTTCACACACTTCGGACGAATTACTCTTCGTCTCCAGTCATCAACCAGAAATCTAATACTGAACTGTATTATTCTGTAACAATTATCATATTCCTGGATCTATGTTATATAAATTCTTTGCATTGACGAAGCGTAAATATTCATAAAATTCTTCGCAATCTATTGAGCCGTATTATTTAAAAATTTTTTGATTCTCCGAAATTGTGAAGCTCAATAATTCTCTACGCGTACTCCAGACCTGTAATACCTATAAATTTCTTCGTATTCTACGGAGCTATATTATTCTAAAAATTTCTTTTAATTTTTCAGAGCTATATTATTATTACGGATTCTCCGGAACTGCATTATTCTAAACTGCACGTAAAGAATATAAAGAAAACATTGTATTAGCAATAAATGTAAAAAAAATATGCAGTTGAATAAGATAAAGAAAAAAACGACAAGTATAAATATATGTTTCAAACGTATTATGTCATTGAAGCTCAATGAAAACTGCTTCAATCATAACTTTTATGGTTATGTAAAGACCATTTAAAAGCAGAAAGCAAAGTGCATTGCGTCGTTATGCAAATCAATCTCAAGAAATACAGAACGCTTCAAAGTAAGACACAGAAACTTGTAAAGAATACTTCTAATTCACTGCCGCCATTGTTACTTCAGAAATGGCGTTTGATGGCAATTTAGGATTTCAGACGGTCAATCCTGTCTCGGGAATACGAATTTTTTGTCCCGTTTCTCCAGGCAATTCCTCGAGATTCGTAATTGTTCGCAATCTGCGACTGGAAGATTCCGGAATGGGTCATAAAAAAGGTTGGATCTTTTTTATCTGACCTTTTTCTTCTTCCACCCCTTAGGATTAAAGACGCCGTTTTGATCTGTCTCCGACATACAATTCGGCTTTAATTATTTCCTCCCTTGACGGACCATGTGCCGTAACACGTGTTACGTTTTTATGAGGTCGTTTTATTTTGGGCGGATGGCTTTTCCGCGGGGGAAAATAAGGAGATAAAATAAAGTTGGAGTTTTAAAGGCGGAAAGCCTTATTTGCTTTGGACCGATCTTTTCTTTTCAGGTGAGAAAAAAAAGCAATTTTTAGTTAAGTATTTAGTTTTTCCTGGGGATTTTGGTGGTTTATATGTGTTCTGGAACGGTAAAGAACTCCTGTGAATTTTTTGTAGTGAATCATGCTATTAAAATAAGAAAATAGTTTGTAAGATGTTTGAGTTAAGTAATATTTGATAGTTGTTTTAATTTCGAATCAGATATAGGAATCCTTCATAACTAGTTCTTTAAAAATAAACAAATTAAACTGCAAAAAAAATTAAATACATATATATATATATAATAATGCTTATTTTTCTGTTCCTGATTTTCCAGTAGATTTCCAGTAGTTCTATTTGCGGTGCTCAATAATTCTGTACGCATTCTCCAGAGCTGTAATATAGATAAATTTATACGCCTTCGACGGCGTTATACTATTCTAAAAATGTCTTCAAATTTTTTCGGAGATTTATTTGTTATTAATAAGGATTCTACAAAGATGTGTCATTCTATAAATTTCATTGTATTCTGGGGAGCCTTATTATTCCATGAACATTTTTGGATTCTCAGAAACTGTAATGCTCAGTAATATTTATTCTTCGCATTCTCCTTGAGCTATATTTTTTTATAAATTTCCACATTCATAAAATGAAGTTAAAATAACGTTAAAATGACGTTTCAGATGCTACATCCACTTTGGTTTCGAATTCCTGTTTTACAGCAATGTCCGAGCTTGCTACATATGTATGTGTATAGTATACGTGGCATATAAACGACTTAAAATGTCCACAGGAATATTGCCTTTGTAAAAGAAATAAATTTTCTTCGTTTTGTTAATGCAATTTATTTGATTTATGCTTTACTTTTTACTTTGAAATTATATACATTTGACATCACTCATTGATAACACTTTTCAACGACAAGAAGTTAAGAGTAATACACTGCCATGTACTCCACACTACACATAAAGAAAGAAAAGAAAACATTGTATTAGCAATAAATGTAAAAAAACAATATGTAATTAATTAAGATAAAAAAAAAATTGCAAGTATAAATATATGTTTCAAACGTATTATGTCATTGAAGCTCAATGAAAACAGTGATTCAATCATGACTTTTATGGTTATGTAAATACCGTTTAAGGCAGAAAGCCAAGAGCATTGCGTCGTTATGCAAATCAATCTATAGAATACAGAACTCTTCAAACTAAGATAGAGAAACTGGTAAAGAATACTTCTAATTCACTGCCGCCATTGTTACTTCAGAAATTGCGTTTAATGGCAATTTAAGATTTCAGAGGGTCTCTCCAGTCTCAGGAATACAATTTTTTTTGTCCCGTTTCTCCAGGCAATTCCAGGAGATTTGTAATTGTCCGCAATCTGGGACTGGAAGATTCCGGAATGGGTCATAAAAAAGGTTGGATCTTTTTTATCTGACCTTTTTCTTCGTCCACCCCTTAGGATTAAAGACGCCGTTTTGATCTGTCTCCGACATACAATTCGGCTTTAATTCTTTCTCTCCCTTGACGGGCCATGTGCCGTAACACGTGTTACGTTTTTATGAGGTCGTTTTATTTTGGGCGGATGGTTTTTTTTTCGGGGGAAAATAAGGAGATAAAAATAAAATAAAAGAAGTTGGAGTTTTAAGGGCGGAAAGCCTTGTTTGCTTCTGGTCAATCTTTTCTTTTCAGGTGAGACAAAAAAAAAGGGATTTTTAGCTAAGTATTTAGTTTTTCTTAGGGATTTTGGTGGTTTATGTGTGTCCTGGAATGGTAAAAAACTCCTGTGATTTTTTTTAGAGAGCTGTGAGATAAAAATAAGAATATATTTTATAAGGTGTTTTAGTTAAGTAATATTTTATCATTGATTTACTTTTGAATCAGATATATTTGTTGAGGATGTTTGCAGTGTTTCGGAATCCACTTTAATCAATAGGCCCCTGTCTAATATTTTTGTAGAGCATTAGACTTAGGAATGACAACCCCATCCCGTAAAAGGAAAACATCTTCTGTCTCGAAATATGCCAATGAGCAGACGGCCTCAGCCCACCACGGGACTATCGCGCCTATGAAGCGGAATATAATATAATACTTGTATCTATCCTCATATCTAACATTTTCTGATAACAACAGCCTGTTCTATAATTAATTGTTTCCTGAAAACTTCACTTTCTTGACAATCCTTATTTTATATTTAAGAAACTCTGCAGTCTATTTACCAAAGCAGTTTAAGGATCTGTTTTTAACAAATTTTCGCTTTGACTATCAGAGGCTTTATAAATTTCAGACAATTAGGACGTATTGTTCTTCGTTTTCCAATTCTCTTTCGGAGATGCAGTTCTGTGCTGTATTATTATGTAAATTTCTTCATATTCTTGGAGCTGAATTACTCTATAAATTCTTCGTACTGGCGGAGCTTAATTATTCGTAAATTTCTTCGCAATCTTTTAAGCCGTATTATTATAATTATTTTTAGATTCTGCAAAGTTGTAAAGCTCAATAATTCTCTACACATTCTCCATATCTGTATTACTCTATAAATTTCATCGGATTCTACAAAGCTATATTACTCTCTACATTTCTTCGAAATTTTCCGGAGATATATTAATTATTATTAAGGATTCTCCGAACATGTGTTATTCTATAATTTTTTTTCGGCTTCTGCAAAGCTATATTACTCTTTATATTCTTCGGATTCCAGGATCTGTATTATTCTATAAAATCCATCGCATTTCATGGAGCCTTATTATTCCATGAACATTTTCGGATTCTCAGTAACTGTAATGCTCATTAATATTCTACGTATTCTCCAAAGCTGTAATACTCTATAAATTTCTTAGTATTTTCCTAAACTTTATTACTTATTAGTACGGATTCTTTGGCACAGCATTATTCTATGAATTTCTAAAGATTCTCAGCAGCTATATTACTCTATATATTCTTCGGATTCTATGTAGCCGTATTATTCCATACTTTTTTTTTTTTGTATTCTCATAAGCAGTAATACACAATAATTTTCATCGGATTCAACAAACCTGCATCGCTCTATAAATTTCCACATTAATAAAATGAATTTTCGTTTTTATGCTAAATCTACTTTGCTTTCGAATTCTTATTTTACAACAATGTCTGAACTTGCTACATATGCATATGTGTATATATGTGACATATAAGTTATTTCAAAAAGTCCTCAGGAATTTTAACTTTGCAAAAAGAAATTAATTATCTTCGATTTGTTAATATAATTTCCTCCATTTATACTTTTCTTTTCATTTTGAAATTTATCTGGTGTATAAATTTTATATTGCTCGTCGACAACAAGCGACGACAAGAAACTAAGCCTAATATGCAACCGTGTACTCGAAACCACAAGTAAAGAAAGTAAAGAAAACATTGCACTTGCCATAAATGTAAAAAAAAAAAAAAACAGAAAATATGTAGTTGAGTAAAATATAGAAAAAAAATTGCAACCATAAATTTATGTTTCAACCTATAACGTCAATGAAAACTGCTTCAATCATGACTTTTATCGTTATCTAAAGACCGCTTAAAGCAAAAATTAAAGGGCATTACGCAGTTACGCAAATAAATCGCAAGAAATACAGAACGCTTCAAAGTAAGATAGAGAAACTCATAAAGAATTCTTCTAATTCACTACCGCCATCGTTACTTCAGAAATGGCGTTTAATGGCAATTTAGGATTTCAGAGGGTCCATCCAGCCTCGGGAATACGATTTTTTTGTCCCGTTTCTCCAGGTAATTCCAGGAGATTCGTAATTGTCCGCAATCTGGGACTGGAAGATTCCGGATTGGGTCATAAAAAAGTTTGGATCTTTTTATCAGACCTTTTTCTTCTTCCGCCCCTTAGGATTAAAGACGACATTTTGATCTGTCTCCGGCATACAATTCGGCGTTAATTCTTTTTCTCCTTTGACGGGCCTTAACACGTGTTATGGGGTCGTTTTATTTTGTTCGGATGGCTTTTCTTCTGGGGAAAATAATGAGATAAAGTAAAATAAAAAAAGTTGGAGTTTTAAGGGCGGAAAGCCTTATTTGCTTCTCGGCAATTTTTCTCTTTTCAGGTGAGAAAAAAAAAAGGGATTTTTAATTAAGCATTTAGTTTTCCTTAGTGATTTTGGTGGTTTATGTGTGTTCTGGAATGATACAGAACTCTTATGAATTTTTTTAGAGAATTATGTGATAATAAAAAGAAATTATTTTATAATACGTTTTAGTTAAGTAATATTTTCTAAATGATTTATTTTTGTTGTTGTTGTTTCTTATCCCACTTGGCTGGCCAAGCCCACGAGCCCATACGTGCTCATGATTGAAGGGGAAGGAAGCAGCTTCTTTTTGTGATGGAGCACCCGTAGGTAGAAGCCTGACTTTTGCTCCGTGACGCTCTTACAGTCATAGGAGACCGGGACCTACGGCTTAAAGTGGATTCCGAACCACTACAAACATCCATGGCACAGCCGGGATTCGAACCCGAAACCTGTGACACCGAGCGCCAGAGCGCTAGACACTCGGCCCCACTCAGGTCCCAAATTTGCCAACGGCACGCGGTGTTCCCAGGTGGTCACCCACCCAAGTACTGACCGCGCCCAATGATGCTTGACTTCGGTGATCTAACGAGAACCGGTATATTCAGCATGGTATAGTAGTCACATTCATATCTAGTTCTTTAAAAATAGACAAATTAAACCGCGAAAAAAATTACATACATATATATACATTGAATAATACTTATTTTGCGGTTCATGATTTTTCAACTACAATTATTAAATCTATTATAATAATGTCCTTATAAGTGACATTCTAATATTTTCTGATAACAACCGTTTCTTTCCTGTCTGCGGCCTAATGACCAAAAAGCTAGCGCTCTGGCATTTGGTACCACAGGCTTCAGGATCGAATCCTGGCGGTAGCATAAATGTTTGCTAGTTGTTCGGAATCCACGTTGAACTGTAGGGCCCGGTCTAATTAGCCTAATTACTTGTGTCCTGAATATTTTATTTTCTGGTTAATGTTCATTTATACATTTAAAAAAAATCTGTTTATTTACTAAGACAGTTTAAATATCTGTTTTTAACAACAGTTCGTTTTGACTACCAGATAATTTATAACTAACACACACTTTACGCGTATTGCTGTTCATCCTCAAGGATATATATTTCAGAACAGTATTATTCTGTACATTTCTTCATATTCCTGAAGCTATGTCATCTATGAATTCTTTGAATTTGTAGACCTTAATTACTCATAAATTTCTTCGCAATTTTTTCAAGCTGTATTATTATGAATTTTTTGGTTCTTTGAAAAAGCAAAGCTCAATAATTCTCTACGCACTACTCAGCTCGGGAATACCAATAAATTTCTTCGCATTCTACGAAGCTACTCTATATATTTCTTCGAATCTTTTCCAGAGATACATTGCTTATTAATACGGATTCTCCAAAAATGTGTTATTCTATAAATTTCTTCGGCTTCTCCAGAATTGTATCACTCTATAAATATCTTCGGCTTCTCCAGAATTGTATCACTCTATAAATATCTACATTAACAAAATGAAGTTAAAATGACTTTTAGTTTATGTGCTAAAACCCGCTTTGCTTTCCAATTCGTATTTTATAGAATCTCCGAGCTTTTTACATATGCAGGTCTACATATGAGTGACATATAAATGATTTCAAATATTCCTCATTCCTCATGATTTCAAAAATTCAGAAATTTAAATTTGTAAAAGAAATAAATTTTTTTCGATTTGTTGATGTAGTTTCTATCATTTATACTTTTCTTTTCACTTTGAAAATTATCTGATATATACAATTGACATCACTCATTGATAACGCTTTTCAACAACAAGAAGTAAGATTAATACGCTGTTATGTACTCCAAACCGCACGTAAAGAACAAAAAGAAAACATTGCATTAGCAATAAATGTAATATATATATATATATATATATATATATATATATGTATATATTTAATTGAATAAGATAAAGAATAAATTACAAGCATAAATATATGTTTCAGCCGTATAAAGTCATTGAAATTCAATAAAAACTGCTTCAATCATGACTTTTACGGTTACGTAAAGACCATTTAAACCACAAAGCAAAGTGCATTGCGTCGTTATGCAAATCAATCTCAAAAAAATACAGAATAAAATATAGAAAGTCGTAAAGAATACTTCTAATTCAATGCGGCCATTGTTACTTCAGAAATGGCGTTTGATGGCAATTTAGGATTTCAGATGGTCCATAAAGCCTCGGAAATACGATTTTTTTGTCCCGTTTCTCCAGGCAATTCCAGGAGATCTGTTCCGCAATCTGGGACTGGAAGATTCCGGAATGGGTCATAAAAAAGGTTGGATCTTTTTATCAGACCTTTTTCTTCGTCCACCCCTTAGGATTAAAGACGCCGTTTTGATCTGTCTCCGACATACAATTCGGCTTTAATTCTTTTTCTCCCTAGACGGGCCATGTGCCGTAACACATGTTATGTTTTTATGAGGTCGTTTTATTTTGGGCGGATGGCTTTCTTGGGGGGAAAATAGGGAGATAATATAAAATAAAAAAAGTTGGAGTTTAAAGTGCGGAAAGCCTTATTTGCTTCTCAGCAATCTTTCCTTTTCAGGTCACTAAAAAAAAGAGATTTTTAGTTACGCATTTAGTTTTTTTTAGGGATTTTGATGGTTTATGCGTGTTCCGAAATGGTACAGAACTCCTGTGATTTTTTTTTTTTTTTTTTTTTTTTGTGAGCTATGTGATAATGTTGATGTTGTTCTAATGCAGTTGGTAATACAGAGACAGTTAATCTTTATGCCATAATCAAGAGTTGCACAGCTGTTACTCGTTTAGCACTGCAAGGGAGCACATGTAGCTTGAAGATATGCTGCGGACCGAGTAACACTACAGTTTGTACTCTTCAAAGCTGTAATACTCAATAATTTTCCTCGCATTCTCTAGAGCTGTGAAAGCTTTTCGAATTTTCCAGAACAGAGCTGTATCACTCTGTAAATTTTCACATTAACAAAATGAAGTTAAAATGAACTATCGTTTTGATGGTAAATTCACTTTTTTTTATTTAAGTTTTTTTTATTTTTTATTTTATAGTAATGCCCAACATTATCACATATGGAAATGTATACCAACGGTTTAAGGAGGATTCTGAGCCAGTCCATCATCCACAGTACCACCGGGTTATCGTGAACCCAGTGTTACCCCGAGAGCCAGATCGCTAATCACTCGGCCTTAATATATAAATATATATATACACACACACACAGTCCAGTCACATTAATGAGACCACCACCTACTTTCGACGTCAACGTAAAATAACCCATCACAAAAGGTAGGCGGAAGCACATTGCCGTTTAGTGTATATAACGGATGTCCTAGGGCCTCGGAAAGCATTTCAATCGTTGGTGTAATGCAGAAACTTTGCGATTTATCCGACGTCCAAAGGCCATGGTTATTGGCTTTCGTGTCAAGGGTGGAAGCATTTCGGAAACGGCTAATTGTGTGAAATGTTCGTGTGCCGCCATGGTAAAAGTATACCGTGCATGGCAAAATGGCACTATCCAAAATCAGCGCCGTGGCCCATGTGGTGCACCACGGGCTGTAGATGACAGAGGCGAAAGAAGGCTACGGTGATGCGTTCGGGCGAATAGACGTGCAACTGTTGAGCAACTGACCGCCCAGATGAACCAACGGACTACCAAGAGTGTATCCTCAACAACGGTTCAGCGAACATTGCTGCGCATGGGCCTCCGCAGCAGACGCCTGGTTAATGCAGCAGGAATTTGCACGCCAGTACAGAAACTGGACGTCCACAGAGTTTCGACAGGTGGCTTTTTCCGATGAATCACATTTTCTCCATCGGACAGATGGACGTTGGCGTATATGACGTGAAACATCTGACAGCAAACACCCTGCAACAATTGCCGGAAGGATTCAAGCTGGAGGAGAGAGCATTATGGTTTGGGGAATGTTTTTCTGGCATTCACTGAGTGCACTCATCATTGTGGAAGGCACGATGGATCACCACAAGTATGCATCTGTCCTTGCGGACTATGCCCACCCTACATGCGAATTATTTTTCCTCAGAATGATGGCATCTACCAGAAGGACAATGCGAGATGTCATACAGCTCGCAGTGTATGTGCGTGGTTTGGAGACCACCGGGATGAGTTTACCGTACTCCCCTGGTCAGCAAACTCACCGTATTTAATCCCAATCGAGAATCTGTGGGACCACTTCGATCGGGTTGTTCGCGTCATGGATCCTGAACCGCGTAATCTAGAGCAGCTGGCCACGGCACTGGAGTCGGCATGGCTCAATATCCCAGTGAATGCCTTCAGAAACCTAATCGACTCTCTTCCTGCACGTCTCGCAGGGGTCCGCTCTACCAAAGGTGGTTATTCCGGCTATTGACAGGAGATCACATTAATGTGACTGGACTGTGATATATATATATATACACGTGTGACTATTTTCGTGTTTATTGAACCCTTGTGGTGCACAGTGTAATGTATTATGAAACATAATTCGTCTCTATCATGATTTTTTGTATAGTTTTATTTTCTGAAACACTCAAAATTTTTTAAACACAACAATTGAATGTCCTCTAAGTTTCATTATTCCTAAGAGATATGAAAAAAATAAATATTTTGGAACTGTTTTCTATTTTGCAGGGAAAAAAATAGTAATATTGGAATACCAGAATCTTGAATAGGAGCCATTTGTCGATTTTCATTGTTATTTTTGTATTCAGTAATCGAATATTAGTAAGAAATTACTATTTTCTTGCTTAATGAAAACTGTTATTGAGCAGTTTAATGTATTATGAAACAGAATACGTCTTTAACATAAAAATTTTTATAATTTTATTTTTTGGAAAACTTAATTTTTTTTTTAAACAACAATGTCCTCTATCTTCATGATAACTAAGATAAGCGAAAACAAATATTTTGTAAACTGTTTTCCATTTTCGGGGAAAAAAGATAGGATTAATAGAATCTTGAATAAGAGCCAATTGTCGATTTTACTGTTATTCAATTCCTTCTATTAGCTCACACTCTCCCTATATATATCTTGTTCAAATTTTCAATCGTTAATAAAATACTTTTTATTCATCCACTCAAGTTCAAATACATTTTTTTAACTTGTAGTGGATGACACTTGATGGTTATACAGCTTTTTCAAATATTAATTTAGTAATTAAATTTAATTAACTAATTTTAGTTTTTTTTTAGATTTAAGTTACGTATATCTACCAATAGATGGCGCCAGATAACTTAAAAAAATGAATGAACATTATTTATAAAGGACTTTCTACAATATAGTGAAAGAAAAGTAGGAAATGACTTTAAAAAAAAAAATTTTTTTTATATTACTTGTTATAATTTTATTTTTTGGAAAACTCAAAATTTTTTTAAATAACGATGTCCTCTATGTTCGTGATAACTAAGATAAGCGGAAAAAAAATTTTGTAAACTGTTTTCTATTTTCAGGGGGAAAAAATATTATTAATAGGATCTTGAATAAGAGCCAATTCTCGATTTTACTGTTATTTTTATGTTCAGCTTTGTAATATTTGTAAGAAGTTCCTATTTTTATGTTTAACGAAAATTTGTGTTGCGCAGTGTTTCGTATTATGAAACAGAATACCTCTTTAACATAAACTTTGATATAATTATATTTTCTCAAACATTCGAAATGTTTTTAAAGAACGATGTCCTCTATGTTTCATTATAGCTAAGATATACGAAAAAATAATAATAATAAATATTTTGTAAACTGTTTTCCAACTAAAGAGAAAAAAAATATCTTTATATAATTAAGTTAATTTTTTTGAAGAATTTCCGTTTGGTAATTAATTACTACTAAAGCGCTATAAATCAAATAGTGATTAATATTTCGAAGCTTTTGCTTAGAGAATATTTTTGTACAAAAACAACTCATTTATCTAAAAATAATGTTTCGCGATTTGCATTAAACGGCAGTTTATCGCATAAAAAAAGGCACGTTTTATTAAAATTGCATCTAAGAGTTAATTTAGGGATTTGTTTATGAGAAGAATGGCCAATAAATTAGGAACAATGTAATCGTTGTTGTTTATTTCCATCAAGTTTTCATCTTGATTAAGGTTTATTTACGGACAAGGTTTCGGAATAAATCTGGGAGCTTAAGAATTAATTAAAATCCGAATTTTAGCAACACCGAAGATATAAAACATAATTTATTATATAACCAGTACAGCCGCTTCCGTTACAGCATGGCGCGAAAAACATTAAAAATAATTAATTGCCTTCTTTATATTTTAGAGCTTTATTTATTTTTTTGTCATTATGGATTAAGAATTATAGAAGAAATTTTGTAGTAAGATTAATACATTTTGCATAATAACTACAACAGAATTGATTAATATATTTTGAAGTGTTATCCGAAATGCCGTTTTCCACTGCTCTTTAGTATTTCTTTCCGCCAAAATTTTAAAAATTGTGTTCTTTGTCAAGATTCCTTTTGTGTAACCACTATATATGCCGGTATAGAAACTACTACATGTGTCGGTTTAATAGCTCTATAGTTATATTAAATCAGCACTTATAGTGGTTTCTGTAACCTCATATGTTTATATTTTAATATATATTTGTGTATTTTTAAATAAAATATTTATATATTTTTAAACCACACATATGTTTATAGTGGATTCCATAGTGGATCATATTTAAGAATCTGCCAGTAGGCAGACGGTCTTGGCCCACCATGAGGCTGTTGCGCCATTGGAGAAGAAGAAGATTATAGAAATATATTTTGAATGCGACAAATATCTACTAACCGAATAAGAAGGTATTATTCCGAAGAATATACTATCCGAATATGAACGTACTATTCGAATAAGAACGTACTATTCGAATAAGAACGTAATATTCCGAAGAACATACTATTTCAAAGAATATACTATCCGAATATGAAAGTACTATTCCGAAGAATATACTAACCGAATATGAACGTACTATTCCGAAGAATATACTATCCGAATATGAACGTACTATTCGAATAAGAACGTACTATTCGAATAAGAACGTAATATTTCGAAGAACATACTATTTCAAAGAATATACTATCCGAATATGAAAGTACTATTCCGAAGAATATACTAACCGAATAAGAACGTACTATTCCGAAGAATATACTATCTGAATAAGAACTTATTATTCCGGAGGACATATTGTATTAGGTGTCTAGAAGTATAATTGAATAACAAACTGTAAACCTGACCAAGGGAAAGATCTTCTGATTACTTCTTTGAACATGGATAGTAAGCAAAAAGTAATTTTCTAATTTGAATGGATTGATTCGTTAAGTAATAAACGTGGTGAGGTATGGTAGTAGCAGTTCAGAGATCCAACTCGCTATCACTTCGCTATAATATCCAAGTTAAGTTTGAATTTTAGTTAATAGATTTCTTAGATAGTAGATTAAGATAATAAATTTCTGAGTTTTAGCAATAATAATATTGGTTTATAATAGTATTAGTTGCCTAGAAATATAATTTGATTAACAACTGTAATTCCGGAAAAATCTTCTGATTACTTCTTTGAACGTGAAAAGTAAGAAATAATAATTTTCTAATTTAAATGAATTGAGTCGTAAGGTAATAGAAATGGTGTAGTATGGTAGTAACCAAAAATCCAACTTGAAAACACCAACCCTCTCAAACAACTTGATTTAAGACATATTTTATAATATCCAAGCTTAAATTCGATTTTTACTTAAGACTACGGTTGATTTTAATGGTGCAAAGGTATTTTTACAGATTAATTTACTGTAACAAACTTTAAAAAAAACTATGTAGTGTGCAGTTTGGGTAACTAGAATATAACTAAGTGTGCTTGGGTTGAGATACAGAATGGAGAACTCACAGCTTTATTTGCACAAGCACAAACACCGCACACATAGAATTAAAGGCATAAAATATTGCTATTGTTACTAGTCCCCCTGGTGCAGGAGAGCCTACATCGGGTCTAGAAGGCCCGTAGGCGACTGGGCCATGGCTAAAGGCAACATGCAGCTTTACTTTAGCGAGGAACCACGAGGTCTGAAGACTGATTTAACCTCAAGACAACGCTCTACGATCATATTAGACCGGGGCCTATGTTTTAAAGTGGATTCCGAATCATTACAAACATTCATGGCACCGCCGCTGTGGTACCGAGCGCTAGACATTCGGCCATTCAGGCCCCCAAATAATATTTAACACACTTAAATGCAGATAATTTTAGATTCGTGGAAAGACTCTTCCTTTAAACCGAAAATCTGAAACTCGGCTAGGTACAGGGTAACATAATAAGGGTTCGCGTAATTAAAATTAAGTTGTTATTTATATCGCATATTCAGTATATCGCTTTATTTCTTACTCTTCCGTAGTTTATAAGCTTTTTCAGGGAAATTTTATTATGTTCCATTGATTTTTATATTAAATAAACAAGTTTCTAATATTTTAATAAAATATTCTAAATTTAAATAAAAAATAAAACAATAAAAAAAGGGTTTTTATTCGGCAATTTCACAAACTTTTTTTAGAAAAAAGTCACATAATTAAGATTAAGTCGTAATTTATATCACTTATGCAGTATATCGCTGTTTCTCTTAGTCCAACTTAATTTATAAATCTTTTCAGGGAAATTTTATTTTCATTAATTTTTATATTAAATAAACAAATAAAATTCTAATTTTTTAAATAAAATATTCTAAATATAAAGATAAAAAAAAAAGAAGTTTAAAAATAATGAAATAAAACTAATTAATTTGTAACAACTTATTATTATTAATGCTACAAAATATATTAATATCTTCAAAAGCTAAATCACATGTTCGAAAAAAAACCATAAAATAAAAAATGAAAGTAGAAGAAAAAAAAAATAGCAAAAGCCATTACAAAATCGTCTACTAGAAGTTTAGAAGAATATTGTAATGTTCTATCGTAACTTTCTACAAATTCGAACTGCAGGCATTAAGGTCTAACAATAGTTGGCAGACGACATCCGTAAGAATCAAAACTTTATACGAACATCATACAAAAAAAAAATCGTTTGGCGGAGTTTAGGTGTTTTTCCTTAACTAAGAAGATTCGACTTGGGAACATTATTTCATGTTCTTTAAAGTTTTTTAAAAAAATGTTCGATGAAACGGAAGTCAGCATTTTTTAAAAACACAATAGCAAAACCTTTTTCGTGAGGATCTGAGTTTTTATGAGAGTTGTCGAGTAAATTCAATCTTATATTACTAGAAGTCGATGCTTTAAATTGATTCAGTAGCATTTTTTATTTTATTTTTTTCAACTCTCGATTTTAAAAGTGGTATCCATTGTTGGTTTTAAAACAGTGTTTGATGGTTTAAATTTTCGCTGAGCTTTTTACTTTTAGCTTTTATGTTTTTGTTGCCAGATGCTGAGATATGAAATTCAATTAGAATTCCATTACTTTTTAGTTTTGAGTTTTGCGAAACGTTAGCCATTCTCTCTGTTCTTTGATGGATTCTATTTTTCGTTTCATGGGATTTTTTAAGATGAGGTTGGTTTTTTTTTTTAACAAATAAGAAATTTTCATTAAAATACAAAGTAACTCTTGGCTGTTTTTTTTCATCTCTGAATTCTAGATTACTTGCACTTTAGAAATGTCAAACAATAATGGTTTATTTTTACTGTAAATATGTCTTTTATATTTTATTTATAATTTATTTTAACTTGGATGGATTTTTAATTCTTTCTTTTATTCTAATAAAAAAATATTTAATTGGAAATTTTATATTATATTTAAAATCACAACCATTTGCATTGTGGCATTTTTTTTCTCTCTTGTATAATTTCATTCCCAGGAGAGACAAATGTACATAATAGCAACTTATCACTCAAATTTGACAGCAGATAAGCAGTGCTGTGGTTGGTTATATTACATGCAATGAGTGTTTTGTAATAAGGAGAAAGACATGTCACTCAAATCTGATAGAAGATATTCAGCGTCATGTATAATGAGACTTATGAAATTAGCGATTGTGTGTGCAATCTTTACAGGACGAAACTTTTACAGATGGAATATGGATTACACCATGAGTTGTTGCATCGTGATTGGTGATATACCATGTGCTGAGTAAATGTCTACTCTAAAGAGAGGGGAGGGAAGCTGACCCTCCTCCTCTTGACGAATTTTCTTAAAGGGAGGTTTTTTGGAGTAGAAGTGAGAGTTCTGCAACCATTTAACAAAGTGTGTCGTTTTTCGCTTTTTCTATGAGGTGACTGAACAAATCGGAGTTTCCGTCTGTTTCCAAAGTGAGTTTTTTGTGGTTTCGTATGTGGGACAACTCCATAGGACAATTAAAGTCTGCCGCAGACCAGGCAATTAAATTCGACGTAGACACGAAAACTCTGAAAATCTTCGACCTTAGAGTGAAGTGCGCTTGCGATCAAATTTATACTTTAAATTTTGATTTCTTTGTATAATAACCCAGAGTTCTGTATACATACATACATACATATATATATATATATATATATATATATATATATATATATATATATATATATATATAATGCTTTTAAATAAGACCTAAAGTTTCCCATGAACCTGAAAGTTTTAATCCTGAAAGTAGCCCTCTTCTTGAAGCCGTTATAGGTCTACTAAAGGACGAGACTTTACAGTATATTATAAAAAATTAGAAAATATCCTCTTATTATATATATATTATAAAATAAAAATTATATTGTGAAATATTCTTTCAAATATTCTCGCTATGCAAAGTGGTTTATTTTTGTATTAACTCTTTAACCATGTACATATATAGTAATGAAATCTGTGTGCTAACATTTTCAAAAATTCTTGTTCATTTGATGAGTTATTGGCTATGAACAAACCATGAATGCGATTGCTACCAAACCAATTTAACATGCAGGTCCTCTAGGGTCTCAGAAATAGAAAATTAATTATGTAGAAAATTTCTTTAAGGCTTCTGATAATATGATAAAATTTTAAAATTATCAAGAAAAAAAAAATTCAGAAAATCATTGCTTTTATAGGCTAACTTTCAGTTTTAGTTTTTTTATTTCAATACTAAATGTCTTTTATAATACTATACTCGCTAATTTTTTATCATTTCCAAAATATTGAAAAATATATATTTTTATTTCAAATTTTTCTAAAATTCTGAAAAACATGTTTACTATAACAATATTCCTATAATTTCTCTCTCTTTATAAAGCAAGCCAACGGCCGTACCATGCTGAATATATCGGTTCTCGTTAGATCACCGAAGTTAAGCATCATTGGGCGCGGTCAGTACTTGGGTGGGTGACCACCTGGGAACACTGCGTGCCGTTGGCAAATTTGGGACCTGAATGGCCGAGTGTCTAGCGCTCTGGCGCTCGGTGCCACAGGTTTCGGGTTCGAATCCCGGCGGTGCCATGGATGTTTGTAGTGGTTCGGAATCCACTTTAAGCTGTAGGTCCCGGTCTTCTATGACTGTAAGAGCGTCACGGAGCAAAAGTGAGGCTTCTACCTACCGGTGCTCCATCACAACAGAAGCTGCTTCCTTCCCCTTCAATCATGAGTCCATATGGGCTCGTGGGCTTGGCCAGCCAAGTAGGATAAGAAACAATAACATAAAGCAAGAAATGTGGATTTTTTTTTTTCAGAACTCTAAACATACAAAAATTACTCGAATTTCTTTTCTTTTCTATTTTTTTTTTCACTGAATAATTTTTCAGCTAGTGCGTATCCAAACTACATGAACAATTTATCTTCAACTATAGAAAATAACAATTTGAATAAATTGTGCATTTAATTTACTCTTAAAAATCGTCTGCTTTCATCAGATTTGTCTTAAAGTTGCCAACATATTAAATAATTTTTTCTATTGTTCAAATTAAAAATAAAATACTGAGAATTCCAATTTTTTTTTTTTTTTTTATTAAATATTTTGGAGTTTTCATATTTAATGCATACATGAAAATTTCGAAAGCTTTCCATTGATTTATTTTTAATATAAAATTATAATCTTAATAGAAATAAAATTAATGTATAATTTATCATATATAATTAATTTTAAAATTCGGCGATAAATAAAACTGAGCTACAACTTTAATCGTCTGCTTCTATTTATTTAAAATTTGATGATTAATTTGCAATTATTTGTTTTTAGAGATATTAGAGAGTTTTTGCATACCGTACGTTAGTTACCGTAGGACATCCGTTAGCTTTTTCTCCCTACCGCGCATGCTCATAGGAAACTGAGCATGCGCGCTAGGGACAAAAAGCTAACGGACGTCCTACGGTAACTAACGTACGGTATGCAAAAACTCTCTATTCTCGGAATTGAAAAGGTTAACTTTTTTAGATTTTTAAAGTTCTATTTAATTTGTTTTAAATAATTCCGCTATAATATATGCCGAAGTTTTTTTAACATTCTAAATTCTTTTTATTTATATGTATATTCTTTTTTTTTTACCATATTTGAAACGAAAATTAAATTTTAATGTGTATTCTTTTAGTTTACATAAATGTTTTTGAATGTGAATGATCCGACCTGTTGTCAATATTTTGATACTACTGCGGTCAGATAGAAATAGACGGAAGAATATTTTTGTAACATAAAATTTTTAAAAGGCTATTAGGAAACAAATTTTACATGAATATTTTAATTTTGAATAAAATCAATGTAACGCTAAAATTATTTAGGATTAATGCTAATTTATTGTATTACTGATTAATATACATAATAACATTTATTAATTTCATACAATTTTTAATTGTTTTACACAAAGAAATGTTGGTCCTGCGACAAAATAAATAAAATTTTTTTCCAAACATATCCTTTCAGCTTATTTATTTTTCTTCAATTTCGAGCTTTTTTAATTTAATTTATAGTTGAATTTTCAAGCTTTTTAGTAACTAACTAAACTAAACTTTTCAGCAAGTGCTTGAAAACATTTAACCATTACTTAAAATAAGATGAATATTTTGAGAAATACTATGTATGTACACATTTATTTTAATTAATATTGTAATTTTTTTACCGTATAAAAATTAATAAGCAAAATTTTATTTGAAAAAAAAATCGCCTCTACCCTTAATTAACTAATTACACTTACAAAAAGGTTAAAATGAATATTTATAAATTAATAAATTGCGATTTAAAAATATATATAATATTATGTGTTCAAAGTGTTTCCATTTTGATTATCTTCTTTTACAGATATTGAAATGATTGCAAAATTTTAAACATTTAAAATGTATGTAATAAATGCTATAACGATGTAAAAAAATTTAGTATTTAATAATTAATTTCAGTTATTTATTTAATCAATCATAATCTGCTTTTGTAAATAAACAAAGCCATCACAAAATCTTATTCCTTATAAAAGGAAACTCCTTGGACTTGCTGCGCCATCTATACTCACTGAAGGTAACTATTTTAATGGGTAATTTAAATCAAAATATCTAAATTCAAACATTATGATTCAATGAATTTAAATTTTTTTCTTTCTTTCAATTATATGTTTCTGAAATTTTTGAACACTTTATGTGTACATCATTTAAAGTGAAAATATGACAAATTAACTGATAAAAGTCTTTTTGTCAAATTAAATTCAAACGATAATTACTTTTAAACTATTTTCTAAAAAAAATTATTTTAATTGGAAGTGTTTATAACAACTTATAATTGATGATAAATATTTAAATTTATAAACATAATTTATATTTTTATAATTGGAATATATTCGGTTTTTTTTTTAAAAGTCTTCTCAACTTTCACCATTATTAATTTAAAATAATTAAAATTAATTAGAACTATTTAAATCTAAGATAATTAAAGAAAGATATTAGCTTAATATTTATTCCTTTTTAGTTAGTTAAAAGATTTAAGAAGCTTTATACGACTGGTATAAAATATGATTAGCATTTACTATAAAAAAAAATGCAATGTTTTAAAAAAATATGAATTAGTATTTCTGAAAATACTATTCTATTGGGTTATAAATCTAAAAAATTCGAAAACCATATTTTAATAGAAAATACAAATGTGATAAATACTTCTGAAACTTTTTATGGGAAGGCATATTATTTCAAAAACTTTTAACTACAATGTTTTATTTAAAATATTTCTGCCTCATTCTTATCTTTAACCGTAGAGAAGTGGTTTGCTAAATTTAAACGAGGCGAAATGAGCACCGATGACGCTGCACGCAGTGGACTCCCCAAAGAGGCTGTTACCGACGAAAACATCAAAAAAATCCACAAAATAATTTCTGATAACCATAAAGTGAAGTTCATTGAGATAGCTGAGACCCTAAAGATATCAAAGGAACGTGTTGGACATATCGTGAATGAATATTTGGATATGCGAAAGCTCTGTTCTCACCGCGCGAGCTCACATTCGACCAAAACCAACAACGAATTTATGATTCTAAGCAGTGTTTGGAGCTGTTCAATCGTAATAAACCGGAATTTTTGTGTCGATATGTGACAATGGATGAAACATGGCTCCATCATTTCACACCGGCGTCCAATCGACAGTCAGCCTAGTGGACTGCACGTGATGAACACTAAAAATGCTATAACTTCACTAAAAAGGCTATAACTCACATACTAATAGTGCAACAGCTGTCAAATTTATACACGTGTCTTTTGAAGGTTAGGGTTAACTAAAATTCATATGGATTTAATACTAGTAGCGCCATCTATATGTCAGCCTAGGAACTTTTCAGCCCATCTATTATGTCTACTTCTTCATCTTCACTGTCACGCGGCCTGATGGCCAATTGGCTAGTGCTCTGGCCTTTGTTGCTGCAGGTTCGATTCCTGGCGATGTCATGGATGTTTGTTAGTGGTTAGAAATCCACTTTAAACTCTAGGTCCTCGTCTAATTAGCCTAAAGTGTGCCAAAAAATGGCCGTAGAGCGACAAAGCAAACTAAGTCTTCAATGGCGTAAGAACCCCATGGTCAAGGCGTCTGTCGCAGATTTCGAGACAGGAGAAAATTTTCTGCTTCTTATTGTCAAGATTTTTCTTTCTTTTTTTTTTTTCGGTTGTCAGCCCTACGGCCAAAACGCTACTGTCATATCATACCGGGACCTACGGTTTAAAGTAAATTCCGACCCATTACAAACATCCAGGTCACCACCGTGACTCGAACCCGAAATCTGTGCCACTAAGATATAAAAGATGCATGTATTGTGTGTAAGTGTGTATTGTTTTATTTCTAGTATTTGTTAAAATGTTTTATAAGTTTACGATTTATTTTTGAATAAATGTTTATGTGTAATACTCCATAAAATGCTCTTATAAATATGATTTTGTCTACATCTTTCAGCAGTGTTATATTTAAAACTATGTGCTCTATCTGAAAATGAAATTATCATTTTAAATATATCATTTGAAATTATCATCATCACATTTTTCTTCTATGCTGCATAAAATTCTTACTAAACGAAATGCTAAAATATGGAATAAAACCGCTAAAAAAAACAAATAAATGTAAATATTTGTTTATTAGCTTTCTGGAAATATACTCCGTAACCATGACGACAGCGTCTTTACTCTCAGGCGTCATTATCCTACTCAAGCCACTGATGCATGTGACCCGGAAGTTTCTCGTATATCGCATTTTATACCATTCATTCAATAAACTGTGTTCGGAAACCTCTTCACACACCTATTCTCTTTCGAATTGCGACGAAATCTGCGATGCGAACAACTTGCGATTTAATTCATCGCTTCTAGATCTCTTGGAGTGGACAAGGATGCGATGGAGAGTCAAGGACGACGTTGCCATGGAAACGATCGGACGCTCATTCATGGATGGCATGTTTTCATTGGCTCCCTCAACCGGATGTTACCAATTACTTAACACTGAAAGCGTGAAAGGCAACTCTTGGTGCCTTTATTTATTAGGGGGGAGTGAGGAATTAGGAGGGTGAACTGAAGTGAAATGTGTCCTCTTTCACTGAAATGGATTTGAAGTGGTATTGATTAAGCATATAGGGCACGTCATATCCGTTGAAACTTAGAACCTGTGAAACTGTTTTTAATAAAATTTATTTCATTATATGTATCAATAGGTCATCTAAATTTATTAGAAGTAGTTCCTACTTTCATGAATATTTTTCGGATAGTACTAATGAATACAGAATTCTTTGAACTTGAGTTTGTTTACTTTGAATATTCGTATAAGGGGATATACGTTAAGGTAATGTATTTGTAGAATTGAAAGCATGAAAAAGAGAATGTAAGTATGGGTGGAAGTAAAGATGGATATATTTAAATTGACATAAAAATATTCGTTGAATAAAAACACGTACAAATAGAAAATGAAAATAGTGATAATGGCAATCACAAGGATTTGAAATTTGAAAGGGAAAAATGATGCAAAATTTGTAGATGGCGGATCAAATTAAAATGTCTGTTAAGGAAGTTGAGAACTCTATTAGAAACATGTTGCTTGTTAATAGAAACTTTAGGTTATTTTAATACCAAAGGAGCATAGGTGACGGTAATTTTACCCTCGTATATTGCTTGTAATGTCAGTAAAAACATGCAGAAATAGGAAATGAAAATAACAATGTCTGAAAGGAAGGAATGATAGAAACTTTATGATAGGTTAATACCAAAGATCATTGTTGTTGTCAATTTCACCATAAATATAACCTGGTATAGGGTTTGTGATGTCCGTAAAAGCACACAAAAATACGAATTGAAAATAATATTGGGCTTGAAATTAGCAAGTGAAAAAAGGATGCTAAGAATACAGATGGCAAATCTAATTAAAATGTCTGATAAGGAAGTTGAGACATGTGTTTCTTGTTAATAGAAACTTTAGGTTAGAAAAGTAGCATAGATGTTGGTAATTTTACCATAATTGCACCCTAGTATAGAGCTTGTGATGTCCATAAAATCACACACAAACAGTAAGTGAAAACATAATTAGTTTTTTAAATATTTGTTTTTAAAAAAAATATAACTACTTAATTTCTCAGAAGAACTGTTAGATTGTACATATTTTACATTTATTTATTTATTTATTTCACATATATTTTATTTAAATTTTCTCATATCAGTTAAAACTGATATTACTTAAATAAATTCTAAGGAAATTGAAGTATTTAATTTACTTCGTGTAGTAAAATTATGCATAGAGTGAACTTTTATAAATACTATCGTAAAACATAATATATGTTAGTAAGTAATGATCATTGTGCCAAAGTAAACGTATACAATGCACTTCAAAAGATCCTCAAGTCCCTCAATTTTTCTTTAAACTTCATTTCTGCTTGGTAAAGAACCTCGGACACTAAGTAACATAATCCACGGAATGCACCCTCCTGTACTCCCGAAATGACATGCCTTAATCCTATTAGCCAAGCCCGTGTATCATGCCCGCTGTCGAATGAGACAGCAATTCCGAACACCCCTAAGAAATGTGTTTCTAGGGGAGATCGTTCACAACTTCTCGCTACTAGAGGTGAAATGTGGCTTCTAAACCGGCATCCCCTTTTCAGCTTCCTTTTTTGTTTATAAGACAGCGCGGGAATGATTTGGAGGTCGCCGGGCGCCCTGTTGGCGTCCCATATTTCACACCATTGCAGTCTTGTCGCCAAATCTGGCTTATTAAACCGGGTTAGATAAATTAACGTCGTAAATTGCTTAGTCAAATCCGGCAACCTCCATAAATCGCAAGCTTATTTGAAAAGGAGGGTGAAGGGAACCAGAGGATTGTGGGTGTCTCATGTCCTAACGGGGTGGAGGGAAAAGCCAGAATCGTATTTTTCATTAAGAGATCGGTTGGAGTAAATTTTGAAGATGTTACAGAAAACAGTTTCGGTTTTGTTTATGGAACCTTAAGTCTATTTGTCACTTTGCTGTTAAATCATTTCAGCTGTTTCTTGAAAGATTTTGGATTCATATTTCTAAATAAATCCGTATATATATATATATGTGTGTGTGTTTGTATGTATGTATGTATGTATGTATGTATGTGTGTGTGTGTGTGTGTGGAAAATTTAATTTATGATGTACTCTGATGATACTCTTAGAAAAAATTAGTTTAGTCTATAGGATTTGGTGAAACCATATTCCTTTTTGATGTCATCTAATTCTCACCTTCGGTACGAAATGCAAAGAAAGACTGTACATGCTTGTAAAAGAAACTTAATATTTTTTCAAATTATTTTCAAAAATTAGAAAATTAAATAAAATTTATAATAAATAATATTTTTTAATGTCAAAATATATCCTGTAAGATTCATTTACAGTGGATTAGATATGAATTAACGAGCTCTTTTTGTCTATGTGTATGTGTATTGTAAAATCCTCTTTTTTTATTTAAATGAGATAATTAATTTCTAAATAAAAACTAAAGTTTTAATAAGAGTTATTGAATTAAAGTTAATCGATTTTCCATCGAACTGATATATTAGAAGGAGACTAATAATGAAAGAACACGAAGACTTAGTGGCATGCTATACAAAATACAAATTACAGATTGCATGTATTTAAAATACCAATACCAACTTCAGAATGCAATATGTATTTTAAAATTTTTTTGTTTAAATTTAAAAAGCCAATTATAATTAAGAACATTTTCTTTTTTTTTCCATCAAAAACATACTATGCAACATTTTTACAAAATCTTTTTTTTTTTTTATGCTTTTATAATTTTCATTATCAAAATATCCTTTTTTTTTTTTTTTAATAAAGGAAGATAAATACGCAAAAAGTTTTCTGGATTTAGAGATCACTACAATTATTTTCAATTGCAATAAAGAATGGAAATAAAATACCATTAAATAACTTTCTTTTATAAAAATTCGAGATTACCATTGTTTATATTGAAGAACAGTTTACGTGGGCAAATAATTATATATGTATTTAACATCAAAAATTTTTATAATTTACAACAATTTATATGGGACAAATAAAATGTTGCGCTTTATTTCAATACAGATCTAAAAGAGATATTTGGTGAAAGATTTTATGAAATAATAAACAAGAAAACAATTTCTGAGCTATTGTATTCAAATATGAACAATACTTTGTTATTTTAAAGCTAACAATTCGAAAAAATGCTTCGATATTTTAATGTTAATAATTCTAAGCAATGATTCGATATTTTAATGCTAACAATTATAAACAATGTTTCGATATTTTAATGCTAACAATCCTAAACAATGCTTCGATAATAAACAATGCTAGTATTAAGCAACTGAAACAACTCACTGAAAATTTAATGTTCTTAATGATTTATTTAACCAAAGTTGATTTTATAGTTCAATAAATATTTATTATATAAAAATTTTAAAAAGTTATAATTTTAATATAAGTTAAAGTTAATTAACCATCAATTTAAAAAATTGTCAATTGAAGGCAAATATATTGACAACACAAATTATAAGATATAAAAATTTACACAAAATTTAAGAAGGATCATCAAAAAACAAACTTCTTTTAATAATTATTCGCTACTATTTTCAGATTCAACTTTAAGTTCAGAAAATTAGTACTATATGCATAGTTATAAATTATTTAGATTTGGGACATAAATACATAATATTATATTTTGTTTCATTTTACAGCTATTGGAGTAAACATTATTACTATATAAATCGAATTTGATTATCCTTAGAACAGTTTTATACGAAATAAAAATCACAATAGATGATGAATTAATAAATTAAAGAAAAAAAAATTAACTTATTCCAAAGAACAACTACTCCAAACAAATGAACGCAAATTCGGAACAAAAGCAAAGATTTCGAACTTCAAAAACAGAAATAAAACAAAATGGCGGAGTATTTACCTTGTTGCCACCGTCAGTCTCGAAACTTCATTTTTTAAAAAAGCAAATCGTTAGCAAAAACTTGTAAGCAGGATCATTTTCAGAATTCCCTGCAGAGAAGGGAAACAGTGTTCGGCTCAAATTTAATTAATTATAGGTTTATTGATTTCTTTGTTCTTCATCGGAAAGTCAGTAAACAGGGGTGAACATGACAATAAAAGAATCTTTTATTATCCTGGCGAGTGATACGTCTGGGAATTCAACACAAATTTGTTGCAGAAAAGTTGTGCAAACAAAATCGGTTGCACCTGATTATTTGTAAAAGTAGAATGAAGAGTTTTATTTAAATGAGGAGAATTAAATTTTCTTTTACTGGATTTTGTTCTATGTAAATTTGAAAAAGCATTTCTGTTCGATTTGTTCTCAGAAATAAAATAAATAGAATTATATGGAATGAAAAAATGAGAAAGACAACAGTAATGAAATCTTTTTTATTTAAAAAGAGCAGTAATTTAATATTTATTTAGGCATGATAAAATAAAGAATAATGTAGCCTTTTTCCCACGAGAAAAGGTATACTATTTACATTCCCAGGGGAAAATAATGCACATTCCTTAACAAGTATGTAATAGCAACCTATCATTCAAATCTGACAGTAGATAATCAGTGTTGTGGCTATTTATGCTCCATGCAATTAGTGTTTGTTCTATTGAAATTGATCTCTCACTCCAGTTATATTAGGCCATGGTCTACGGTTTAAAGTGGATTTCGAACCACAGCAAACATCCATGGAACCGCCGGGACTCGAATCCGAAATCTGTGGCTCTAAGCGACGGAGCGCTAGTCACTCTGCCAGCAGACCAATCCCTAACATTTAGCAAAGACCTTGCACTTGCATGTCGCATGAGACAAAAACCTGAAAACCCCCACACACTCTATCAAGAGACACTTTACACATGTTCCCACAATCCTCATTGATCCTCCTCCAGCCTGAAAGCAGCGACAGCAATTGAACCGAAGCCTTTCTGTTTGCTGGCGCACCAATGGCCACGAGTCTAATATTACAATTATATTGTCAGTCTATCTGGCATCAATTTTATAAAGATGGTTGTGATACTAAAAACAAATACTTTAAAGCCTGATTTTAGAAAAACATAATAATATTTGCTTTAAATTTCAACTTTAAAATCTGGAAATATTTCACAAAATATCTGGTGACATCAATATAAAGATTGCAGACTTGTAAAATAAATTTCTTCCAAAACTTACTTCGCTTTCTGCAACACAAGTTTTTCTACTGAAAAGTTTTACCTTTTTCAATTGCGGAGTGCTGATGTTTGCAAAAAAGTTGGAATATGGAAAAAATATCGCAGCTGTATTCAGTCGGAGGATCCCTTTGCCATAAATCAACATGGAGGCGCTGAGACCTTAAATTACGTTCTCGGCATGTGTGGAATTCTACATAAGCTATCTATAAACCGTACGACCTGTCTGATTAAACGCCGAAGATCTGAACTGGTAAATATAGACTTGCTTTGATATCCAGTTGCAGTGTTAACCGCCATTCAAATAACGGGCTATTGCAATCTCTTGAGATATTTTCCTATATAAATCCTGAATCTTTAAGCACTCATAGATGCTATATTAAATTGATTCGCTCTATATAATTACAATTATTTAAATAAGCTACCAAATGCATGCATATAGATCTAGATAATGAATTTTCCAGTAGTATGTTACGAATGTATTAGGAAATAAATCCAATAAAGTACGATATAGCAAACTTGCGAAAAAGCTATATTGAAATAATCGTCTAATGCATTGAATTTTTAAAGGTAATCAAATTGATATTTGAACAAACCTTTAACATTTTATACCATCAAAAGGCAAAAAAATGAAAGAACTAATACAAATTTCTATTAAATTATCCTTAAAAAGTTATAAAACATATTGATAATTTTATTTGAAGCATGAAATTACATGGTTGATCCAAGAAACATGCTTTATACTATGTTTTTTCATTGATCTTTATCTACTTGGTTGATTTATGGTCTCAAAAGTTTAATGACGATAGATTTAAAGCAATTATCATGCTCTTTTCGTATGCTTTAATCAGAAGTCATTGTGTTTTGAAACTGTAACAATTTTCTTAGGCTTTAATTTTAACTACCAAGTAACTACCACTATAACTTTTTTACCACCTTTTAACTACCAACTTACCAAGTCTTGATAGAACATTTTATTAGTACAAAATATATCATGATGTAATTGAACAATTATGTATCAAAATTTACCATTTGTGAGTATATAAATGGTTATTTCATGGAAACATTTCGGAATAAACTTCCTCTTTAAATGTTAATTTAAAACACTAAATGTAGTTTTAATTTTAGTGTTAGGATGAATATTTGTAGAGCTTATTATGTCCTGTTTTTAATGCCGATGTTTGGACGAACAAGGAATAAAACTCATTTGTTTTTATTATATCTGTCATTTTTTAAAACGCTATTAAAAAAATTTGCAAACCCTTTAGAAATTTAATATTAGTATTATTCACTAAAAATTATGAAAATTGAAAACGATTTAGATATATATTAGTATTGTTCATATAAATGATATAAAAATTTGAAAAAGATATTCCTATCATAAATATCTGGAAACGACTTAGAAATATATTAGTATTGTTAAAATAAATATTATACAAATTTGAAAATAATTTAGAAATATATCAGTATTGTTCAAATAAAAATCTATTTCAGCTTTATAATATGAAATACTTTAAAAGTTGTAGATTATTGCGACTCATCTGAAAATTTAATGAATATATATATTTCAAGATAAGCCTTTTTTTTTATGCGACGTCCTACTATACCGTCCTTTTTTTTGTGCTAGTGATATATAAAAAAAACTGGAGATACAGTTACAGTTACCCGAACTTCAAACTTTTAACAATCCAACTCTCTCCTTAGAAAGAAAATGGCGCAGCTATTGAGGGGTCTTTTCTCCCGTAACGAGTAGTAAGATTGTAGAAAAAGGCATGAAAGTATTCCCTTTTCTTCTTGCGTAATAGGCAAAAGAAAATTGTTGCAGAATATTGCTGGCATTTCTATTTTGTAGATCAAAAATTGGAACTCCAGTGTTTTATTCCTCTTTGAAAATGGCATTCTTCTATTTTAGAAAAGCAATAAGAAATGGAAAAAAAAGGTCATTGTAATTACTATATATATTGAATAATTTTTATAGGAACATTGATCGATTATAGCATCATGACTATTTTGTAAAATAATTTGAACATTTTTTTTATTTATGTATTTTAATTTTTTGATGACAAATAGTTCTTTGAGAAAAATATACAGGAGGATTTTATCCATAAAATATGCCGACTTAAAAATATTATTTTACAAAAAAAAACATTAAAAAGAAAAATCATAATTGCAATCGGCGTTTTATAATTCGCGTCAAGAGATTTATCAGATGATTGATTATTTTTGAAATTATCAAAACTGTTGTAATAATTACTGAAATAATAAAATATCTATACATAAAAAACATAATAATATCAGCTTTAAATTTCAGTTCTAAAGAATTTTAAAAACTTTTGAATCATAAACATTTTCCACAAAATATCTGGTGACATCAATATAAAGATTTCAGACTTGTGAAATAAAATCCTTCCAAAACATACTTCGCTTTCTGCAACAACAAACGTAGAAAAAAAAATTTACTCTTAAAAATGATAAATGTGAATGAAGAAAAGTTTCATATTTATCCGCCGAGAATACATTTTGAAGAAAACTCAAAATTTCTTTACAACTTTTAAACCAACAGGACTGGACAGACGAGAAAGTTACTTCCTATGTCAATGTCGTCACCCTTTGACACAAACCTCTGAATGTATTACAGCAAACCAGAGTTTTATCTTCAAAAAAATTCATTTTTCCCTAGAGGGAAAAAAAGTAGGGAAAACATTGCCAAAAACTCTAACTGTATCTCTGACAAATATAAATATATACTCTCACACGTTCGTAGATTTATGCTCTCTATAAAAAAAACTACCCTCTAAAATACAATAAAAAATCCAACCTACGCCTTGACGAAATTCATAGAAGATTCGTAATAAATACCATTTTTTTTTTTTTTTCACTTTTGCTTCTTTTTTACTACAGCTGTAATGTAAGTTTTTCTGCTGAAAAGTTTTACCTTTTTTCAATTGCGGAGTGCTGATGTTTGCAAAAAAGGTGGAATATGGAAAAAATATCGCAGTTCTATTCAGTTGGATGATCCGTGTGCCATAAATCAACATGGAGGTGCCGAGACATTAAATCACGTTCTCGGCTTGTGTGGAATTCCACACAAGCTATCTATAAACCGTACGACCTGTCTGATTAAACATCGAAGATCTAGACCGGTAAATATAGACTTGCTTTGATATCCAGTTGCTATGGCAACCGTCATTCAATTAACGGGCTATTGCAATCTCTTGAGATATTTTCCTATATAAGTCTGAATCTATAAGCACTCATGCTTGCAATATTAAATTGCTGCGTTCTATACACTGAAGTGGCAAAAGTCATGGGATACCTCTTAATATCGTGTCGGCCCTCCTTTCTCCCGGCGAAGTGCAGCAACTTGACGTGGCATGGACTCAACAAGTCGTTGGAAGTCTTCTGCAGGAATATTGAGCCATGCTGTCTCGATAGACGTCCATAATTGTGAAAGCGTTGATGGTGCAGGATTTTGGGCACGAACAGACCTCTCGATGATGTCCCATAAATGCTCGATGGGATTCATGTCGGGCGATCTAGGTGGCCAGATAATTCTTTGGAATTGTCCAGAATGTTCTTCAAACCAATCGCGAACAGTTGTGGCCCGGTGACATGGCGCATTGTCATCCATAAAAATCTCATCGTTGTTTGGGTACATGAAGTCCATGAATGGCTGCAAGTGATCTCCATGTAGCTGAACATAAGCATTTCCAGTCAATGTTCGGTCCAGTCGCACCAGAGGACCAAGTCCATGCCATGAAAAAACAGCCCACACCATTACGCAGCCACCACCAGCTTGAACAGTGCCTTGCTGACAGTTTAGGTCCATGGCTTCGTGGGGTCTGCGTCCCACTTGAATCCTACCATCAGCTCTTACCAACTGAAATCGTCACTCATCGGACCAGGCCACGGTTTTCCATTCATCTAGGGACCAACCGATATGCTCACGTGCCCACGAGAGTCGCTGCAAGCGATGTCGTTCTGTCAGTAAAGGCACTCGAATCGGTCTTCTGCTGGAATAGCCCAAGAAAGCCAAATTTCTCCGCACAGTTCTAACAGACAAGTCCCTTGTACGTCCCACATTGATTTCTGCGGTTATTTGACGCAGTGTTGCTTGTCTGTTAGAATTTACGACTCTTTGCAGACGTCGCCGGTCTCGGTCGTTAAGTGCAGGCGTTCGACCACTGCCCTGTCCATGGTGGGATGTTATGCCTGAAATTTCATACTCTCGGCACACTCTTGACACAGTGGATCTGGGAATGTTGAATTCCCTAACGATTTCCGAAATGGCATGACCCATGCGTCTAGCTCCAACTAACATTCCGCGTTCAAAGTCTGTTAATTCCCGTCGTGCGGTCATCATCACGTCAAAACCTCTTCACATGAATAATTTGAACAGAAATGAAAGCTCTGCGAAAGCACTGCGCATTTATACATGTTCTACGCGATGCTACTGCCATCTGAAAATTTGCATATTGCTATCCCATGACTTTTGTCACTTCAGTGTATAATTACTATTATATAAATAAAAAAGCTATAAAATGCTTGCGTAATAGTCTATAATGAATTTTGATGTAAGATGTTACGAATGTATTAGGAAATAAATCCATTAATGTATACGAAAACCGGTTTTTGAAATCATTGAAATACTTTAGCTTTGTACACGTTTTTGGCTTCAATACATCTAAAAACTCAGAATTTGATATTTATTTATAAATATATTAGGATTGTTTAAATAAATATTATACAAATTTGAAAAAGATTTAAAAATATATTATTGTCCAAATAAATATAAAAATTTGAAAAATTTATTCCTATTATAAAAATTTGGAAGCTATTTAGAAATATATTAGTATTGTTTAAATAAATATAAAAATTTGAATGCGATATAAAAATTTGAAAATGATTCAGAAATATATTAGTATTCTACAAATAAATATTATAAAATTTTAATACGATATAAAAATTTGGAAACGATATTCCTATTATAAAAATTTGAAAACGAATTATAAATATTTTAGTGATGTTTAAATAATTATTATAAAAATTTTAAAAAAATATATAATTTGAAAACGATTTTCCTATTATAAAAATTTGAAAACGATTTAGAAATATATTAGTATTGTTCAAAAAAATAATATAAAAAATTTGAAAACGATTTTGAAATTTATTAGTATTTTTAAATTAAATATTATAAAAATTTGAAAACGAATTTGAAATATATTAGTATTCCTCAAATTAATATTATAAAAATTGTAAATGATATTTCTATTGAAAAAATATGGAAAAGATTTAGAAATATATTTGTATTGTTCAAATAAAAATTTATTTGAGCTTCTAAATATGAAATATTATAAAAGTTGTAGATTATTGTCACTCATTTGAAAAATTTAAAAATAGATATATATATATATTTCAAGATAGGTTTCTTTTTCCATGCGACGTCCTTTTATACTGTCCTTTCCTTGTGCGATTCTATAAAAAAATCCGGAGTTACAGTTACAGTTATCCGAACTCCAAACTTTTAACAATCCAACTCTGTGCTTAGAAAGAAAATGGTGCAGCTATCCAAAGGTCTTTTCTACCGTAACGAGTAGTCAGATCGTAGGAGAAGACGTGGAAGTAATAGGCAAAATAATTCTTGCGTAATAGGCAAAAGAAAATTGTTTCAGAATATTGCTGACATTTATAGTTTGTAGATCAAAATTGGAACTCCAGTGTTTTGTTCATCTTTGAAAATGACATCTTCCGTTTTAGAAAAACAATAAGAAACGGAAAAAAGTTATTGTAGCTACCATAAATTCAACTATTTTGATAAGAATAATATGTTGTAAAATAATTTGAACATAATTCATTATTTTTGCATTTTACTTTATTCATGACAAATTTTAATTATAAAAAAATATACAGACGGTTTTTATCCATAAATTATGCCGACTTAAAAATATTATTTGACAAAAAAAAATTAATGCTAAAATAATGTAGTATTAAAACATTCAGAATTCATATTAAATATTTACTGTCCCTGCAATCTGCTGAGTAATAATAATTTAAGTAGTCAGATTTTAGGAATAAAAACCTCGTGTACATCAAAAGAAAAATCATAGATTCCAATCGAGGGTTTATATTTCGCGTCGAGAAATTTCAATTTTTTTTTATCTATAGATAAAAAAAGTTGCAATAATTACTGTAATAATAAATTAGCTTCTTTTTCTTAATAAATCTTCTGTTCTTCTTCTCTAATAAATTATCTTTTTGGAGCAATGCCTTAGCCTTGGCCCACCATGGGGCATTTGCGACAAAGAAATAGAAGAAGAATATATAATATAGTTGAAACGGACGAGAGTTTTATTTAGGATTATGAGAATGGTACGAATCCTTAGTCAGAAAGAAAATGGCGCATGTATCTAGAGGTCTTTTCTCCCGTAACGAGTAGTGAGATCGTAGGAGAAGACATGGAAGTATCCCCTTCTCTTCTTGCGTAATAAGTAAAAGAACATTGTTTCAGAATATTGCTGACATTTATATTTTGTAGATCAAAATTAGAACACCAGTGTTCTATTCATCTTTGGAAAATAACATTCTACTGTTTTAGAATAACAATAAGAAATGAAAAAAATAATAATAATTGTTGTTACTATATATTCAATTATTTTCATGAGATCATCGGTTAATCATAGCATCATTATTATATTGTAAAATCAATTTGAACCGATTTCATTATTTATGTATTTTAATTTATTCATGAACAATTTTTATGAGAAAAATATACTGAAGGTTTTTTTCATAAAATATGCCGACTTAAAAGTATTATTTGACAAAAATATTAATACTAAAATAATCTGCCATTTGCAATTTCAGAATTCTTATTAAATATTTACTGTAATTTCCCTATAATTTGCTGATTATAGATAAAAAAAAAATTTCTTTACGTGAATTCTAAACAGTCAGTCACATCCTATGAATTTTCTTTTGAAGTAAACGATATTTTTATTCCTAAAATCTACCAATATAAAAATATTATTCCACAAAAAGAAATAATGTTAAAATAATAGGACATTAGAAATTTCAGAATTCATATTAAATATTTTCTGTAATTTCAATATAATCTGCTGATTAATAATATTTTTAATTTGGCAGATTTTAGCAAAAAGACCTCCTGCACTTCAAGAGGCAAATCATAGATTGTGATCGACTCTGCTTAGAATTCGCGCCGAGAAATTTGAATTTTTTTTTTGCCTATGAATGAAAAAAGGTATATCTGCTCATTAATATTATTAAAAAAGTTTCATAAATACTGTAATAATGAATATATATTTCAATTTTTTTATCTATAGATTAAAAAAATTGTAATAATTACAATTATAGGTAGAAATTAACCGTAGGTAGAAGTGTGACTTAACTAAGAATCGCTGAAGAATAAAGGCAAAGCTGCGACTTTTAGAGGAAACTACCCCGTATTTGCTTATGGTATGGTAGAAAAATTCCTATCAGATAGATTGAATAATGAGGCAGGATACTGAACATATATATAATATACATACTGGAATATATAGATTCATATATACATACTTATACCCGTAATTCTAAAACAATAACGCGTTTTTTCAATATTTTGCTACTCAAAATATTAGAAATCACACGCTAATGAAAACATGGTTTATATTTTTCAATATACAAATTATTTTTTTGGTGCAAAATTCCAAAATTTCCTTTTTTTTTTTTTTGATGAATGAAGTGGTATATGGGGATGTGAAGCACCAAGGACTATAATCCCCTAATCACTATATATATGAGCAGTTAGTTCTCTTTTATTTTTAATATGTCACTCTCCATAACGCTCTACAATCGTGTTAGACCGGGTCCTACAGTTTAAAGTGGATTCCGAACCACTACAAACATCCATGGCACCGCCGGTACTCGAACCCGAAGCCTATGGTACCGAGCGCCAAAGCGCTAGCCACTCAGCCATACAGGCCCTTCCAAAATCTTCTACAACTATTTTTAAAACTTCGCTGCCGAAAACAAAAACCAGAAAAATTCAAATGTTTTCATTTCTTTTAAACGAAATACTTCATCATCATCGTACGTGTACTTAAACGCAAATTCCATAAATTCCCTCCCATAACAGAGCTCACAGGCTCGGAGAAAGTTTAATTAATTTACTTGAAGCATGCTCCCACAAGAAGCAAACATGTTTACCTCCCAGAGAAAAAAAATGGCGTTCTTTTAATGGAATTATTGTTAGGAAACGTGACGTATTAATACATGACGCGGCGTTTATCAAGAGCTTAACTCGACAATTACCACTCGTCCTATGCTAGAATAAATCCTGAATATTTAATTTTGCCTGGTACTTGGTTACACTAGGACGGTAATAGCCTAAAGGTGCAATGTCTCTCCTTACCAGCTTAAGATGTTACCCCTGTGTACTTCTAGACTTTCCCTCTAAGAAATTTAACTCAAATTACTTCAATTTATGATTACATAAACGGTGGCAAAGTATTCCGATAACCATGTTTGCCTTTCTTATTTTTTTTAATTACTGCACATTTTTCTCTTAGAAAGGCGTAAAACATTATAAAGTTATCGCGAAATAAAGATAAAAGGATTATTGTTTTTTGAAAAATTGCGAACGATAACACAATTATGTCAGAAAATGACACTATCGTGCCTAATTTGCAAGATAGTAAAACGCAGTTATTGGATTAGTTTTTATTATGTTTTTCCCTTTTTTTCCCCCTAAAGGAAGTTTATTTTCCGTCGATGGTAATATTAAATTAAGTTTAGTTGTTTTCTGACAGCTGTTTTCATATCTTTGATCGCTTTTATGTGACAAATTCGAACTGAATGGAAATTAATCGAATTCTTACGATGAAGATATAAGTAATCTTAAACTATAACAGGACAGTTTTGTGAGGCAATTTCCAGAGCTTGTGAAAAGTAATCAAAAGGATATTTGAATATTTCTTTTTGATAATTTGTATCCTGCAGGATAAGAGTGAAATGTGTTAAGACATTTCATAAGGATTAATTTGATTAGACGAAAAGTTAAAGATGTTAAGAATAACTACTGTATTATCAGGGGAAATACGAAGTGCATTTCATGAGGAGAGTTATGTCGTCGTAAATTAATGGAAACATTAATTACTAAACTTAATTATCCCAATGAATATTTGAATATTGTTTTAGAAACATAATATAAAATCATCCTGTCTTGGGAATTTTTCTAAAAATAAAAAAAATATACGGTTGCAGGAGATTTGAAAAATATTAAATATTTTTTTTTCTTTAATATTATTGAATTCTGTTAGTGCACAAAAAAGGTGAACTAATAAAACAAAAACAATGCATTGGCTTACAACAATGCATTTTCAAATTTTTAGATGTCATTAATTGAAATTTGCTAATCATCCCATTTTTGAAACTTTAATTGTTAGATTGACTGAAGTGCTACTTATAACGTTAAATTTTATTATCGATAACGGTAAAATTAATGACTGCAGAAATAATATGTATTTTTTTAAATTATTGTTTATTTTTTCCAGAAACCAAGCAAATATAACAATTTATATGAAATGTAAATGGTTGACGATTGCGGCATGGATTTTTGTAGTGGTTTGGAATATACCTTTGTCCACAGGTCCCGGCCTAATATGACTGTAGAGCTAACAACCTTGCCTCGAAAAAAGAAAACTTCTCCTGTCTCGAAACCTGCTAGTAGGCAGACGGACTTCGCCTACCATGAGGCTTTTCTGCCAATGCAGTAGAAGATATATATATATATATCTATATATATCTGAAACGGACGAGTGGTTGTTTGGGATTAGGAGAAGGATTCGAATCCCCTATTCTCCAACCTTGCAAATGGGAATTCAAAAATATTGAGAGGAGGATCCGAATCCCTAAGATTCCACCATTGGATTATTTGTTCAATATTGTGGTAGCTAAATTTGTATGTGGTTATATCAGTGTTATCCAGGCCTTTCCTTCATTCATCCTGAATAACATTGAATTTGCTACATCTCAGCCTTTCTGATAGTACATGACCAAAATTAAAGTACCCGTCATTCAAAAACAATAACACATTTTTTCAATATTGTGCTACAAAAAATATCAATCACTCTCTAATGGAAATATGATTTTTTATTCACTCTTGATTCGACTTCTCTTTCTCTCGATGTAAACTTCCAAAACTCCAAAATCTTCTAGAAATAGTTTTAAAACTTCTCAGCCAAACGACAACCAGAAAAATACGAATGTTTTCATTTCTTTAAACAAAATACTTCATCACCATCGTATATGTATTTAAACGCTAATTTCATAATTTCCCTCCCATAATAGTGCTCACAGGTACGGAGAAAGTTTAAATAATTTACTTAAAGCATGCTCTCACAAGAAGCAGATATATTTTTTAAAAATGGTGCTCTTTTAATGGAATTATTGTTAGGAGACGTGACGTATTAATACATTAGACGGCGTTTATCAAGAGCTTAACTCGACAATTACCACTCGTCCTATGCTGGAATAAACCCTCAATATTTAATTTTGCCTAGTACACTAGAGCGGTTATAGCCTAGAGGTGCAATGTCTCTCCATCCCAGCTTAAGATGTTACCCGTATGTATTTCTGGACTTTCCCTCTAAGAAATTTAACTCGAATTACTCCAATTTATGTTTACATAAACAGCAGAAAAGCATTCCGATAATAATGTTTGCGTTCTTTTTTTTTTTTTTTTTTTTTTTATTACTGCACATTTTTCTCTTAGAAAGGCTTAAAACATTATAAAATTATCACGAAATAAAGAGAAAATGATTATTTAAAAAAAAAAAATGACAACGATTACATAATTATGTCAGAAAATGTCACTATCTTGCCTAATTTGTAAGGCAGTAGAACGCCGTTATTGGATTAGTTTTTATTCTGTTTATCCCTTTTTTTTCCCCCAAAGGGAAGTTTATTTTCCCTCGAAGGTAATATTTAATTAAGTTTAGCTGTTTTGTGACTGCTGTTTTCATAACTTTTATCGTTTTTATGTAGCAAATTCGCACTGAATGGAAATTAATCGAATTCTTACGATGAAGATATAAGTAATCTTAATCGATAACAGGACAGTTTTGTGATGCAATTTCCAGAGCTTCTGAAAAGTAATCAAAAAGATATTTAAATAATTTCTTTTTGATAATTTGTATCCTGCAGGGTAAGAGTGACGTGTTTTAGGACATTTCGTCGAATTAATTTGATTAGTCGTATTGTTAAAAATGTAAGAATTAACTACTGATTTATCAATTGAAATACGAAATGTATTTCATTTTGAGAGTTTTGTCTCCGTAAATTAATATAAATAATAATTACTAAGCTTATTTATCCCAACGAATATTTAAATGTTATTTTAGATACATAACATAAAGTCATCATGGCTTTTGAATTTTTCTAACAAATATAAATTTGCAGAATGTTATAAAATTATTAAATAAATTTTTCTTAATTTTATTTAATTTCTGTTTATTCATAAAAAAGGTAAACAAATAAAAAAAATCAGTGGTGACTTACAGCAATGAATTTTCAAATGTTTTAGTTTAACGATTTAAACGATTTTAGTTTAAATTATTAATCATTTTTGAAACTTTACTTGAGAGATTAAATGGAATGTTAATTTTATCGTTAAATTTAATTATCTATTACGATAAAATTAACGATTGGGGTAAAAAAACAAAATATTTTATACTGTTTAGACTTAGAATATTTTTAGAATATTTTTACTGTTTAGACTTTTCCGAAATTATGGGATGATAGCAATTTATAAAAAAATGTAAGAAATTACACTGCTGGAATTTTTACGATTTTTGGGAAAATTGATATGCGGTAATTTGTAGCTAAAACGACAGACAAGTAACCCATTTTGCAATAACCTGCAACATTATAACCACTGTTTCCTACTACAAATTGGAATCACTTTCTTTATCAAAAATGTCACCAAAGCTCTGAATTTTGAACTAGGTACCTGACAAAAGCGTTCTGACCTATATTATATCGAAGGAAAAATTAAATTTCAAGTTTGAATCAATTTTTGATTTATATATTTTATTTATTAATTATTTTTTTATACATAAAATCATGGATAATGTTTTGGACAGATACGGTCCGTGCCTTACTTGACCACTTTCAATTTTGGAAAATGTTTTATTGCCATTTGTAATTTTGTTTTTAAATTTCTTTCGCAAACTTTTTATATACATAATACTTTAAACTTAAAATATTTATTTAAATTATTATTATTTAATTATTAAATTTCCAAATATTATAATTTAAAAAAAAAAAAATTTCTAGTAAAAGTTTAAAAAAATCACTCAAATCTGACAGTAGATAATCAGTGTTGTGGATATTTATGCTCCATGCAATTAATGTTTGTTCTAATGAAATTTATCTGTCATTCCAGTCATATTAGACCATGGTCTACGGTTTAAAGTTAATTTCGAACCACAGCAAACATTCATGGCACCGCCCGGACTCAAATCCGAAATATGTGGCTCTGAGCGACAGAGCGCTAGTCACTCTGAAATCAGACCCATTCCTAACGTCTAGCAAAGATAATTACTTCGCACTTGCTTGTCGCATGAGAAAAAAAATCTGAAAACTCCCACCCCGTCTATCAAGAGACGCTTTACACATGTTCTCACAATCCTCATTGATTCTCCTCCTGATTGAAATCCGCGACTGCAATTGACGCTTACATTGATTTCGAACCAAAGCCTTTCTTCCTTCTAGTTCAGCATTGGCCACGAGTCGGATATTACAAATATATTGCCAATCTATCTGGCATCAATTTTACAAAGAAGGTCGGAATACCAAAACAAATACTTGAAAGCCTGAAAGCCTTTCAGAAAAACCTAACAATATCAAATATTCCTTGAATTTCAATTTTAAGGAATTTCGAAAACTTTTTTCTAGACATTTTTCACAAAATACCTGGAGACATCAATAAAAAGATTGCAGACTTCTAAAATAAAATCCTTCCAAATCATACTTCGCTTTCTGCAACAACAAGCATAGAAAAAGAATTTACTCTTAAAAATGATAAACGCGAATGAAGAAAAGCCTCATATTTATCTGCCGAGACTACATTTTGAAGAAAACTCAAAATTTCTTTACAAATTTTAGACCAACTGGACTGGATAGACGAGAAAGTTACTTCCTTTGTCAATGCCGTCACCCTTTGGGACAAACCTCTGAATGTTTTACAGAAAACCAGAGTTCTGTCTTCAAAAAAAAGTTCATTTTTTCCTACAGAGAAAAAAGTAGGGAAAACATCACCAAAACTTCTAACTGTATCTCTGACAAATATAAATATATACTTTCCCACGTCAGTAGATTTATGCTCTATATAAAAAAAAAATACCCTGTAAAATACACTAAACAATCCAGCCTACGCCTTGACGAAATTCACGGTAGATTCGTAAAAATACGTTTTTTTTTTTTTTACTTATCACTTTTTCTCCTGTTTTACTACAGCTGTAATGTAAGATTTTCTGCTGAAAAGTTTTACCTTTTTCAATTCCGGAATGCTGATGTTTGCAAAAAAGTTGGAATATGGAAAAAATATCGCAGCTCTATTCAGTCGCATGATCTCTGTGATATGAATCAACATGGAGGCGCTGAGACCTTAAATCACGTTCTCGGCTTGTGTGGAATTCTACATGAGCTATCTATAAACCGTATATCGTACGACCTGTCTGATTAAACATCGAAGATCTGAACTGGTAAATATAGACTTGCTTTGATATCCAGTTGCTATGGTAACCGTCATTCAATTAACGGCTATTGCAATCTCTTGAGATATTTTCCTATATGAGTCCCGAATCTATAATCACTCATAGTTGGTATATTAAATTGATTCACTCAATATAATTATTATTATATAAATATGCTATCGAATGCCTGCGTAATAGTCTGTGTAATGAATTTCGAAGCAATATGTTACGAATTAGGATATAAATCGAACTATATCGCAATTTCGCGTATAATGCATAGGATTTTAAAAATTATCTAGTTAATATTTTGACAGAATTTTATCATTTTATACAATCAAATAGCACTAAAATTCAGAGAGCTGACATAAATTTCCTTTGAATTTCCCTTAAAAGTTTTTATAAATAGTAATCATTTTATTTCGCTTGTAATAAAAAAAAAAAAATTTCAAGTAGTAAAAGTAATCGGTATTGTGAAAGAGCCTTTAACAAAATATTACTTTTAAAATATGAGATTTACATGGTAGATTCAAGAACATGTTCTTTTTTCTAATGCAGCTGGTGAACACTTAGGCAGTTGTCTTTGATGCCCTAAGGCAAGTGCTGCACCTACGTTACTGACTTAGCACTACCCAGGAAATACTTGTAGCTTGAAGATAAGCTACAAGCGCTGAGTACTGAATCTATAAGCACTCATAGATGCTATATTAAATTGATTCGCTCCTTATAAATATTATTACATAATTAAGCTATCAAATGCATGCATAGAGATCTAGATAATAAACTGTGCAGTAGTAGATTACAGATGTATAAGGAAATATATTCAATAAATAACGACATCTGAGACTCGCGAAAAATTCATAATAATATAACTGCTGTATAATGCTTTGAATATTTAACTCAGTATTCGGGCAGAACTTTATACAATCAAAAGGCACTAAAATTTGAAGAACTGGCGTAAATTTCTATTGAATTTGGCTTAAAAAGTTTTAATACATATAAATAATTTTATTTTTCCAGTAACAAAAAAAGTTCAATTAAAAAAATAATATGAATTGTGAAAAAGAATTCAACAGAATATTACTTTAAAAGCAAGAAGTTAACATGGTAAATCCAAGAAAATATTCTACATTATTTTTTTCAGAAATCTTTATTTACTTTGTTTGATGCATGGTCTCAATAGACTAACGATATGTTTTAAAAAAATTATCATGCTCTTATCCTAAGTTTTGATCAAAAAACAACGCGATTTAAATCTCTAACAATTTTCTTACGTCTAAATGTTGAACTACTTATTTGCCAAATCGGGATAGAACACTTTATTAGTACAAAATACATCGTGCTGTAATTAAACACATCTGTATCAAAATTAATCATTTATGACTATGTAAATAGACATTTCATGGAAACATTTCGGAATAAACTTCATCTACAAATGTTAATTTATGTCATTTAAATGTTGTATTAAAGAATTAGGATGAATATTTATAGTACTAAAAATTTGTATAGTGTTTTTTATGCAGATTTTTAGACGAACAATAAATAAAAATCATTTGTCTTTATTTTATCCTCCATTTTTTTTATAACCTTAGAATAAAAATTTAAAAACGATTTAGAAATATATTAATAATGTTCAAATAAATATTATAAAAATTTGAAAATGATTTTAAAATACATTAATATTATTCAAATAAATATTATAAAAATTTGAAAACGATTTTAAAATATATTAGTATTATTCAAATAAATATTATAAAAATTTGAAAACGATGTAAAAATTAGGAAACAATATAAAAATTAGGAAACAATATAAAAATTAGAAAACAATTTAGAAACACATTAGTGTTGTTCAATTAAATATCATAAAAATTTGAAAATGATTTTAAAACATATTAGTATTGTTCAAATAAATATTATAAAAATTTTAAACGATATTTGTTTTACAAAACTTTCAAAAAGATATTCCTATCATAAAAATGTGAAACCGTTTTAGAAATATATTTGTATTGTTCAAATAAGTATTATAAAATTTGAAAACAATTTAGAAATATATTAGTATTGTTGAAATGAATAGTATAAAAATGTGAAAGCAATTTAGATATACATTAGTATTGTTCCAAAAAATGTTATAAAATTTGAAATCATACTACTATTATAATAATTTGAAAACGATAATCCTATTATAAAAATTTGAAAACGATAATCCTATTATAAAAATTTGAAAACCATTTAGAAATATATTAATATTGTTCAAATAAATATAAAAATTTGAAAACAATATTCCTATTATAAAAATCTGAAAACAATTGAGGAATATATTAGTATTGTTCAAATAAAAAATCTATTTGAGCTTTTCAATATGAAATACTTTAAAAGTTTTAGATTATTGTAATTCATCTGAAAATTTCAAATATACATATATATTTCAAAATGAGCTTCTTTTTATATGCGACGTCCTTCTATACCGTTCCTTTTCCTTCTGCGATCATTCTATAAAAATATCTGGAGATACAGTTACAGTTATCCGAAGTTCAAACTTTTAACAATCCAACTCTGTGCTTAGAAAGAAAATGGTGCAGCTATCCAAAAGTCTTTTCTACCATAACGAGTAGTCAGATCGTAGGAGAAGACGTGAAAGTATCCCCTTCTCTTCTTGCGTAATAGGCAAAAGAAAATTGTTTCAGAATATTGCTGACATTTATAGTTTGTAGATCAAAATTGGAACTCCAGTGTTTTGTTCATCTTTGAAAATGGCATCTTCCGTTTTAGAAAAACAATAAGAAACGGAAAAAAGTTATTGTAGCTACCATAAATTCAACTATTTTGATAAGAATAATATGTTGTAAAATAATTTGAACATAATTCATTATTTTTGCATTTTACTTTATTCATGACAAATTTTAATTATAAAAAAATGTACAGAAGGTTTTTATCCATAAATTATGCCGACTTAAAAATATTATTTGACAAAAAATAATTAATGCTAAAATAATGTAGTATTAAAACATTCAGAATTCATATTAAATATTTACTGTAATTTCCCTGCAATCTGCTGAGTAATAATAATTTAAGTAGTCAGATTTTAGGAATAAAAACCTCGTGTACATCAAAAGAAAAATCATAGATTTCAATCGATAATTTATATTTCGCGTCGAAAAATTTCAATTTTTTTTTATCTATAGATAAAAAAAGTTGCAATAATTACTGTAATAATAAATTATCTTCTTTTTCTTAATAAATCTTCTGTTCTTCTTCTCTAATAAATTATCTTTTTGGTGCAATGCCTTAGCCTTGGCCCACCATGGGGCATTTGCGACAAAGAAATAGAAGAAGAATATATAATATAGTTGAAACGGACGAGGATTTTATTTAGGATTATGAGAATGGTACGAATCCTTAGTCATCAACTTTGGAAAAAAGAAATAAAATAGAGTGGAGGATGTGAATCGCTAAGATTCTTCCATTGTTTTATCCGGCCAATATTGTGGTAGCTAAATTTGGATGTGACATTATAAATGTTATTTCGTGCAATATGGCTAACATTGAATTTGCCACATCTCTGCCATTCTTAGTAGTGAAATCAAAGTTCCCATCATTCAAAACGTCGTGAAATCAAAAATAAAAGTTCCCGTCATTCAAAACGTCGTGAAATCAAAAATCAAAGTTTCCGTCATTCAAAACGTCATGAAATCAAAAATCAAAGTTCCTGTAATTCAACAACTTTTTTCACTACAATTCTTCATCTTCTTCTTCATTGGCGCAACAGCTTCATGATGTTCCAAGGCCGTCTGCCTACTGGCAGATCTATGAACAGGTGATGGTTTTTCTATTTAAGGGGTAAGATTGTCAGTTCTGCGCCTAACGCTCTAAAGTTATATTAGACAAGAACCTACTGTTTAAAGTGGATTCTGAACCACTACAAAAATACAAGCACTGCTGGGATTCCAATCCGACACCTATGACACCGAGAGACAGAGCCATTCACTACTATGCTACAATAAAATTTCAAAAATTACACTCTAATGGAAAAATGGCTTTTTTAATATCCGCTTATATTAAGGCATACTTTTTCTCGTGTAAACTTCCAAAATAAACTTTGTGTAAACTTCCAAAACTCCAAAATCTTCTAGATATATTTTTAAAACTTCGCAGCCGAAAATTAAAACCAGAAAAATCCAAATGTTTTCATTTCTTTTAAGCGAAACACTTCATCCTCATCGTATGTGTACTTAAACAATAATTCCATAAATTCCCTCACATAACAGAGGAAGAAAACTAACTTACTTAAAGCATGCTCCCATGAGAAGCAAATATGTTTACCTCCAAGTGAAAAAAATGGCGTTCTTTAAATGCAGTTATTGTTAGGAAACGTGACGTATTAATACATGAGGCGGCGTTTATCAAGAGCTTAACTCGACAATTACCACTCGTCCTATGCTAGAATAAATCCTGAATATTTAATTTCGCCTGGTACTTGGTTACACTAGGGCGGTAATAGCCTAGAGTTGCAATGTCTCTCCTTCTCAGCTTAAGATGTTGCCCGTGTGTATTTCTAGACTTTCCCTCTAAGAAATTTAACTCGAATTACTCCAATTTATGATTACATAAACAGCGGCAAAATATTTAGACAACAGTGTTTGCGTTTTTTATTTTTTTAATTACTTAGCATTTTCCTCTCAGAAAGGAGTGAAACATTATAAAATTATCACGAAATAAAGATAAAATAATTATTTTTTAAAAAATTGCGAACGATAACACAATTATGTCAGAAAATGACACTAGCTTGCCGAATTTGTAAGGTAGTAGAACGCCGTTATTGGATTAGTTTTTATTATGTTTTTCCCATTTTTTTTCCCCAAAGAGAAGTTTATTTTCCCTCGAAGGTAATATTAATTAAGTTTAGTTGTTTTCTGACAGCTGTTTTTATATCTTTTATCGCTTTTATGTGACAAATTCGCACTGAATGGAAATTAATCGAGTTCTTACGATGAAGATATAAGTAATCTTAATCGATAACAGGAGAGTTTCGTGATGCAATTTCCAGAGCTTCTAAAAGTAATCAAAAAGATATTTGAATATTTCTTTTTGATAATCTGTATCCTGCAGGATAATAGAGACGTATGTTAGGTCATTTCGTAGAATTAATTTGGTTAGACGAAATGTTAAAAATGTTAAGAATAACGATTTATCAAGAGAAATGCAAAATATATTTCATTTTGACAGTAATATAATTGTAAATTAATAGGAACGTTAATTATTAATCTTAATTATCCCAATTAATATTTGAATATTGTTTTAGAAGCATAAAATAAAGTCACACGTCTTGGGAATTTTGTTAATAATGCAACAAACAAAAATTTGAAGAAGGTCATAAAAATATTAAATATTTTTTTTTCTTAATTTTATTCAATTCGATTTGACAGTAAAAAAAAATGTGAACTAATAAAATAAAAAACTGGTGATTTACAACAATACATTTTCAAATGTTTAAATGATTTTAATTAAAATTTACTAATCATCTTATTTTTGAAACTTTAAAAAATGAATGAAAATTTTTTATATAGATCTTCTACAATATAGTGAAAAAATAGTAGAAATTGACTTCAATTTTTTTTTATATTACTTTTTGACACATAAAACTATGGATATTGTTTTGGACAGATGGGGCTCGTGGCTTCCTTAACCACTTTCAATTATGAAATCTTTTTATTGTCATTCGTAATTTTGTTTTAAATTTCTCTCACGTTGTTTTTATATAAACTCATGTTTGTGAAAATTGCAACACCATGAAGGAATCGTCATAATTGAATGAAATTTAATACACAGTAGAGTGCTAGTGGTACAAATAAATGATTAAATGTTCAAAGCAAACAAACAATAACAAGAGATCGGAATCAGTATTTTGTGTAGCCATCCCGCGCCGCAATAAGTGCTGCTACACGACGTGGCATGGAGTCAAACAAATTTTGAATGTCTGCCTGAGGAAGAGCATTCCATATTGTTTTTATGCGCACCCAAAGTTCGTCTGCAGAAGCAACAGGGCGAGGATCATGAGCGAGACGCCGACCAACGAAATCCCACACATGTTCAATACGCAGGCCAAGGAAGAAGCTGTACCTGCCGCGTTGCAAAGAAGGATTGAACAGTCCTAGCGATATGAGGGCGGGCATTGCCCTGTTGAAATACAGCGCCTGGCAAGCTTTGAAGGAAGGGAACAGCTTGGGGATGTAGAACTTCACTGATGTACCGGTTGCTGTTAAGATTGCCCACAATTCTTAGCAATTGAGATCGTCCATGATATGCTATGGCACCCCAGACCATAACTCCGGGTGTTCGTCCACTGTGGCGTTCGATAATGCACTCCGGAAGGGGGCGTTCACCAGTATAGCGGCTGACACGAATGCGGCCATCATGGTACCACAAATTAAAGCGGGATTCGTCAGAAAACACGACATGGTGCCAATCAGCACGCCAGTCTCTATGCTGAGCGGCCCATTGTGGCCGCAGGCAGCGATGGTTTAGCGTGAGAGAGATCCTTTATAAAGGAGTCCTTGCGCACAGTCCACGCTGCAGCAGACGTCTACGAATTGATGAAGCACACAATGAAACACATGCAGCTATTGACCACAGTGCTGCCAATTGTCAAGAGGAAGCTGTACGGTCCGTCAGCGCCATGCGGACCAGGTGTCTATCATCGCGAGCTGACGTCACATTTCGGGGTCCACTCCCAGATTTCCGAGTTGTCCGACACTCGTCCGTCCACTGCTTCTAAAGACGCATCACTGTGCTGCTGTTACGCTGCACACGAGCGGCTACAGCACGATAAGACAATCCAGCTTCACGAAGGCCGATGATTCTCCCCCGTTCAAACTCTGTAAGTTGTTCAAATCTCGCTCTCTTTCGTCGAAGAGGCATAAGTAACGATTGAGCTAACGTTTACAACTAGAAGATAACCACCGATAGCCATACACGCCTCGCTACAGCCGTCTATTTATTCGGATTCAACCGCAGTTCAGAGGGCGCTGCTCAGCATACGCATGCACTACGGATTTGAAATTCTAATTATTTGCATATCATGCGCTAATTTGCATTTCCTGAAAATTTCAGCTCACTCGCGTAAGTCCTTCATGGTCTTGCAATTTTCACAAACATGAGTTGATAATATTTCAAAATTCCTTGTTAAAGTTTTATATACTTAATATGTATTTATATTCAATATATACACTGAAGTGACAAAAGTCATAGGATACCTCTTAATATCGTGTTGGCCCTCCTTTCGCCCGGCGAAGTGCAGCAACTCGACGTGGCATGGACTCAACAAGTCGTTGGAAGTCTTCTGCAGGAATATTGAGCCATGCTGTCTCGATAGACGTCCATAATTGTGAAAGCGTTGATGGTGCATGATTTTGGGCACGAACAGACCTCTCGATGATGTCCCATAAATGCTAGATGGGATCCATGTCGGGCGATCTAGGTGGCCAGATCATTCGTTGGAATTGTCCAGAATGTTCTTCAAACCAATCGCGAACAGTTGTGGCCCGGTGACATGGCGCATTGTCATCCATAAAAAACCCATCGTTGTTTGGGTCCATGAAGTCCATGAATGGCTGCAAGTGATCTCCAAGTAGCTGAACATAAGCATTTCCAGTCAATGTTCGGTCCAGTCGCACCAGAGGACCAAGTCCATGCCATGAAAAAACAGCCCACACCTTTACGGAGCCACCACCAGCTTGAACAGTGCCTTGCTGACAGTTTGGGTCCATGGCTTCGTGGGGTCTGCGCCACACTCGAACCCTACCATCAGCTCTTACCAACTGAAATCGTGACTCATCGGACCAGGCCACGGTTTTCCATTCATCTAGTGACCAACCGATATGCTCACGTGCCCACGAGAGTCGCTGCAAGCGATGTCGTTTTGTCAGTAAAGGCACTCGAGTCGGTCTTCTGCTGGAATAGCCCAAGAAAGCCAAATTTCTCCGCACAGTTCTAACAGACAAGTCCCTTGTACGTCGCACATTGATTTCTGCGGTTATTTGACGCAGTGTTGCTTGTCTGTTAGAATTTACGACTCTTTGCAGACGTCGCCAGTCTCGGTCGTTAAGTGCAGGCGGTCGACCACTGCGCTGTCCATGGTGGGATGTTATGCCTGAAATTTCATACTCTCGGCACACTCTTGACACAGTGGAGCTGGGAATGTTGAATTCCCTAACGATTTCCGAAATGGCATGACCCATGCGTCTAGCTCCAACTAACATTCCGCGTTCAAAGTCTGTTAATTCCCGTCGTGCGGTCATCATCACGTTAAAACCTCTTCACATGAATAACTTGAACAGAAATGAAAGTACTGCGCATTTATACCTGTTCTACGCGATGCTACTGCCATCTGAAAATTTGCATATTGCTATCCCATGACTTTTGTCACTTCAGTGTATATTATAGTTAGTCTTATAGAATATATATATTATAGAATTTATAAATATTATAGTTTTTTTAAATTTTTTAAGATTGCTGTTATGCGTTCTGTTCTTACATTACATTCTAAATCTTAAGGGCAGTCTATAGATCGGCCCAGTCGATTATATTTCTAGTTTATTCATTAAATTTATTTAAATCACAGCAAAATATTTTAATACCTTAAAACCTAATATTTTATTTATAAGAAATGATTTTCGAATGTAATAAAAATAATATTGTAAAAAAACGTCTGGTGAAAGCAAAGACAATTTTATTTTAAAGTGAAAACGAGATTTCTTAAGAAAAGAAAATCATTTGGAATTCTAAAGTTTATTTTTGAGGTAGTTGTTATGCTTTGTGTTCTAACGTTAAATTTTAAATTTTACGGGTAACCTACATATAGGTTCAATCGATTATATTTTAATTTAATTTTTTTATTTTATTTTGTTCAATAAATTTATTTAGATCAAACCAAATTATTGTAATACCACAAAATGTAATCTTCTATTTATCAGAAATAATTTTTAAATTTAACAAATTTCAACTGATTTAATGTTTAACTTAATATTTTTTAATATATTTCAGTAATTGCATTCCTTAATTTGTTGTTCATTGCTTTTAATTCTGTTTTTGTTTTCATGTAAATATTAGCTTTACAGTTTTAATACATATTTTATCAATTTTAAAAATAATATATTCATTCCTAAAGATTAAACCTGATTGTATAATTTTAAAATATTCCCAAAAGATATTTATCATATCAAATAAACGATAATATTTATTTATCAAGGTAATCGAGAAATTATTTTTAACATAAATGAAATGTAAAATACTCAAAATGAGGTGAAAATGAAAATCTTTTCATTCCATTCAATCTTATTATACAATATCCATTCATTTTGCAAATATCGTCAATGGTTTTCTAATAAGTGTTTGAATTTTTAATTTTTAGAAATTTATTAAGTACTAAGGAATCTCTGGCTTTCAAAATTTCTAGACATTTACATTGATGTAGATTTTTCTGTTACTTTATTCGATGAAACGTCTAAGCAAATAAACTTAAGGAAAAGGACTTTTATGAATAAGAATTTTTCCTCACAGCGATTTAATTTTCTTACATATATTTAAATTATTTCCTTTCTCCGAATGGCAACGGAAGCGGAATTATCTGCACATCTCACGAGACTCCATGAATGGTGAAATCACACAAAATTCATCATCTGCTCGCGGATAGTTTTTGATTCCAATTTTATCATTTGCATACGAAATTTTTCTACGAGCAATCCTTGTCTATAGCTTCAGGGCGAAGATTTCGCATTTCTTTAAAATTCAATTACGTTTCGTGAATATAATATCCATTGAAACGGAATAATAACATGGCAGAATTATGCTTCATAAATATTAAACGTAAAATGATAACGAAGAATCATTTATTATTCTGCGAATCTTGTCTGGTTATTGTAATGTTTGCTGAAATAGAAATGTGTTTCGTATCTCATCGTTGTTGGAGATGTAACTGTAGTTAAAAAGCTTTACGCATTGAAATATTTGCAGTACAACTAACTGAAATATTTAATACATGGAAATAGCTGTTGATGAAATATAGTATTTCACATACACATACAAACTGCCTTTGCGTGGTTTGGTTTAGTTGATAAATATTTTTCATTTAAAAAATTATTAAATATTAAACTCTACGATAATAGTTAAATAACTCAAAATTGTTATATGAGAATAATTATAAAAATTTAACAATGTTAAATTATTATTATAATAATTTAACAATATTATGTAAGATTTTAAAAAGAATTTTACAATGTTATGTAAATTTTTAATAAGAATAAATTTGTTATTTAGGAATTTCTAAAATAATTTAACATTGATATATAAGAATGTCTGTAATAATTTAACATTGTTGTATAAGAATTATTATAAAGCTTAGCATTGTTATATAAGAATTATTATAAAACTTAGCATTGTTCTATGAGTATTATTAAAAGAATTTAACGCTACATGAGGATTATAAACATTTAGCAACGCTACATAAGAATTATTATAAGAAATTTACACTGTTATATAAGTATTCTTATAAGAATTTAACATTATGTATATATTAATGTAAAAATGTAACTGTTATATGGTTTATTATAATTTAATATTGTTATATAAGAATTATTAAAAGCATTTAACACTATATAAGAAAAATTTATAATGCTACTTAAGAATTATTATAAGAATTTTATACTGTTATATAAATATTATTATAAAATTTTAGCTTAAAAAAATGTAATTGATTTATATAATATAATATTATTTGAAAATGAGCTTTTCGCATATATATACTTTTCTTTAGTTTCAAGCGTTTTTAATTTAATTTGGCAAGCGTTTTATTAACTTACTAAGCTAAATGTTTTAGCAAGTGTTTGCACAAATATAATCATTGCTTAAAATAAGATGTATATATATATATATATATATATATATATATATATATAGGTTAAAATCTAGGATCCTGTACCCTTTGTGCCAAACACATCGCCAAGTTGCCAAGTCGGTATGTAAGCATAGAAATGAATGGGCCAGGTATTTTGCGCGGCGACTTCCTCAGGGGTACAGTATCCTAGATTTTAACCCCAAATTAAATCGCTTTATTGCCAAATTATTATGTGGAATTTTATTTTGCTATGTCACAAAAAAGTATCTTTTAAACAAACATAATAATCGCTGTTAATTGATACAATTTCGTTATGATAAAATTTCGCCGAAGTTATTCGCCACCACACTTTTCATGAACAAAAAATAAGTCATGTTCTTTACGAAGCCGAATTCGAATGATAAATTAATATTAACAAAAGATAAAAAAGAAGAAAAAACTAGAGAATAACTTATCTTTTATTGTGGTGGAAACGAACATTTTATTCCATCGGTGAAATCATAAATTAGTTTGCGGATGTCACATTTGTGCTGCCGCCGCCACATGCACTCTGCCAGATAATTATCAAATGTTCCGGACACATTATTTTATTAATATTAATTTATTTTAATTATTAAAAATTTAAATTGTAACGTTAACTAACGTTCTAAAAAGCTAAAGCTTCAAATATTCCGAGCGAATTCCAATTACGGTTGTTAGAAAATCCTAACTAAACGAACATCTTTAAAAAGGAAATTAATTATTTAAGAATACAATATATAAGTTATTAATAAATAAAAAAATCGTTTTCTTGTTTGTTTCTTACTCTCCTGAGTGGCAACTTCATAAATATTGTTTATGTTCTGAATCAGTGACCGTCGTACGTTGTAAGAATAAGTTCGGAATAATCAGTAATTTATTGGAATACTAATTTAAAAGAATATATATTTCTGTTCTTATTTACTGCAAATAAGTATTCTGCAAATAATAATATAATCACAATAACAATAAATAGTCATTTTGTTGTTTGGAAAATGAAGCTACGAATTCCTCTAATTATAGTATTGCAACCCTAAAGAAATTGGCGGAAAATTGGCGAAATATTCAGGGTTGCAAGATTGGCGACTTCCTCAGGGGTACAGTATCCTAGATTTTAACCTATATATATATATACGTATATAAATAACTATGTATGTATACATTTATTTTAATTAATATTGTACATTTTTTTTTATTGTACAGCAAATTTTTATTTGAAAATAAATCGCCTTTCCCCTTATTCATTTGATTATACTTTCAAAACGTTGCAACAAATATTTATAAATTATTAGATTACAATTTAAAAATAAATAAAATGTTAAGTACTCAATCGTAATCCAAGTGCTTCCATTATTATTATTCTCTTTTATTGAAAGCAAAGCAATTTATTGTAGCAAAATTTTATATATTTAAAACTTTTGCAATTAATGTTATAGCGTATGTGAAAATGTGTCCATATTTGAATTTAACAATTAATTTCAGTTAATTTTTTATTCAATCATAATCTGTTTTTGTAAATAAACAAAACAATATCTTATTCGTTATGAAAGGAAGCTTCTTGGACTTATTGCACCACTGTGCGCGCTAAAAATAACTATTTTTAATGTGAGATTTAAATTTAAATTATTTAAATTCAAGTATTATTATTCAATGAATTAAAAAAAAAATTTCTTCCTTTTAACTACATGTTTCTAAGTTAACTACATGTCTAACTAAGTCTTCCTTTTAACTACATGTTTTCGAGACAAGAGTTTTTCTTTCTACGATAGCCCTACGGCCAACGTTCTAGAGCCATATTAGACCGAGACCTACGTTTTAAAGAGAATTGATATAGAGCTTGTGATGTCCGTAAAAACTTGCACATATCGAAACTGAAAATAATAATAATTATTACCAAAATGGATCGAAATTGGCAAGTGACAACATGATGCAAAAGATGCAGATGGCAAATTAAGTCTGATAATTAAGTTGAGAACTATCTGTTAGAGACATTATTTAATTGTTTTCGAGATTTTTTTTTTTAATTAATCAATACTTCTATAAACAAATGTTTGATTTTACATATTTTATTTATTTCACGTATTATTTATTTACATTTTCTGAAATTAATTAAAACTCTAATAAATAGTTATTTAATTGCAAATAGATATTAAATTTATTTAGTGCCGTAAAAGCATACATACATTGAATATTTATAAATAATGCTGTAAAGCATATTGTATGTTAATAAATATCTATCTTTGTGACGTATACAATGCACTTATCAAGATCCCTAAGTCCCTCAATTTTTCTTTTAAACTTCCTGTCTGCTTCGTAAAGAAATTCGGACACTAAGTAACATAATCCACGGAATGCACCCTCCTGTACTCCCGAAATGACATGTCTTAATCCTATTAGCCAAGCCCGTGTATCATACCCGCTGTCGAATGAGACAGCAATTCCAAACATCCCTAAGAAATGTGTTTCTCGGGGAGATGGTTCATAACATCTCGCTACTCGAGGTGAAATGTCGCTTCTAAACCGTTTTTTCAGTTTTCTTTTTTTGTTTATAAGACAGCGCGGGAATGATTCGGAGGTCGCCGGGCGCCCTGTTGGCGTCCCATATTTCACACCACTGTAATCGTGTCGCCAAATCTGCCTTATTAAAACGGGTTAGATAAATGAACGCCATAAATTGCTTAGTCAAATCCGCCAACCTGCATAAATCGCAAGCTTATTTGAAAAGGAGGGTAAAGGGAACCAGAGGACAGGGAGTGTCTTATATCCTGGTTGGAGCGCAAAATTTTGAAGATGTCACAGCAAGCAGTTTCGGTTTTGTTTATGGTCAAGTCTATTTGTCATTGAGCTGTAAGATAATTTCAGCAAGAGTTTCTTGAAGAATTTTTGGTTCATGTTTCTAAAGAAGACTGGTTCATGTTTATATATATATATATATATATATATACAAAGAGATAGAGATTTATTTTAGCATGTACTCTGCAGGTACTCATGGAAAAAATTAATTTAGTCAATTGAATCTGGTGAAACCATACTCTTTTTTGATGTCATCTAGTTCTTACCTTTGGTGCGAAATGTGCCTGTAAAAGAAATATAATACATTTAAATTATTTTCAAAAATTAAGAAAATTGTATGGACAATGTGGGACAAATAAAATGTTATGCTTACAAGTTAATAATACAGATCACAATAAATTTGTTATAATATAGATCTAAAAGTAATATTTGGTGAATGATTATAATATTAATACACAAGAATAAAGTAAGAAAATAATGAAGCAATGAATGAAATGAAATAATATATAGGAAAAAAACTTTTTTGTTTAAATGTAAACAATGCTTCGATATTTTAATGCTAAACAATTCTTCGATATTTTGATACTAACTATTCTGAATAATACTTCGATATTTTAATGCTAACAACACTAAACAATAATTCGATTTTAAATAATGCTAGCATTAAGCAATTAAAACAGCTCATTGAAAATTTAATGTACTTAGTGATTTATCTAACCAGACTTGTTTTTATAATTTAATAAATTTTGATTAAATAAAATTTTTAGAAGAATTGTAATTTGAATATAAGTTAATTAACTTTCAATTTAAGTAATTATCAATTGAAAACAAATATGTTAACAGCACAAATTATAAAATATAGAAATTTACACGAAGTTTAAGAGGAAATCTCAAAAATAAAACTTCTATTAATAATTATTGACTACAATTTTCAGATTAACATTATATTCAGAGATATAACATATTTAGAATTGGAAAATATATACAATTACATATACACATACTATTATGTTTCATTTTACTGCTATTGGACTAAACAATATTCCAATATAAATCGAATTTGATTATTCTTAGAACTATTTCATACAAAATAAAAATTATAGTATAAGGTGAATTAACAAAATAAAGACGAACTAAAAAAAGATTAACTTATTCCAAAGAACAACTTTGACTGCAAACAAACGAACGTAAATTCAGAACAAAAGCAAAGATTCCGAACTTCAGAAACAGTAAAAACAAAATGGCGGGCTATTTACCTTGTTGCCACATTCAGTCTCGAAATCCCATTTTTTTAAAAAGCAAATCGTTAGCAAAAACTTGTAAGCAGGGTCATTTTCAGAATTCCCTGCAGAGAAGGAAAACAGTGTTTGGCTCAAATTTAATTAATTATAGATTTATTAATTTCTTTGTTCTTCATCGGAAAGTCAGTAAACAGGGGACAGAAAATGACAATAAAAGAATCTTTTATTATCCTGGCGAGTGATACGTCTGGGAATCCAAGACAAATTTATTGCAGACAAGTTGTGCAAACAAAATCGGTTGCACCTGATTATTTGTAAAAGTAGAAAGAAGAGTTTTATTTGAATGACAAGAATTAAATTGCATATTGCTTAATTCCAGTATTGTGGCGAGCGTACTATGAAAATCCAGTTTTATCTATTAAAATGACTTGAAATAAATTACAACAAACGTATTGTTTGATGACGATTTAAGTTGCATCCGTATGAGTTTTATCTAACATCAAATAAAGATAATTTATCATATTTACTATAAAAAAAATAAATGTACTATATAAGGTTAATTATGTGTTTTCCCGTCAGTAGCTAAAAATGTTAAAGAATTAGCTTATCCATGTTTAGAAGTTAAAACGAAAATTGACATTATTGAATTGGGCGTGTGATATTTTTAAAATAAGTCGATCGTATATTTGGTACTTTTAAATTAGTGAGTGGTACATTTAAAGGATATATATAATAATATAAGTGGTATATATAATAATATAAATGGTATATATAATAAAACAAATTAATGATATATAAATAAATGACTTATAACTTATGATATATAAACATCTGACTTATCACTTATAGTATATAAATAACTAACTATGCACGAAATCATGTTTTTAAATATATGTAAATAAAGATTATTTTTAAATTTTAAAACATATAAAAATTATAAATTTATTTTTATTTATTTATTTTTTTTTGAGATTTATAACACAAAAAAGTATTTAATAGGTATAATTTTTTTTAAAGAAAAGTGATGAAAATTACAATAGTTTGAAAATTCTCAATTTAAAAAAGTAAAATATTCTTTAATTCTATAATTTACAATATTCTTTTGCACAAATATATGTGTTTGTTACGAAGTGTAGAGGTTTGGAATCCGCATTAAACCACAGGTCCTGGACAAATTTGACCTTTGGGCTTAGGGCTGAAACCCTACTCCGTAAAAATAAACCTTCTGTTTCAGTTTCTACCAGTAAGCAATCGTCCATTATGGATTGTAGTGCCAGGGAATTACTTAGTTAATTTATATGTGTCGTTTAATGGCATAAACTAAGATTTTTTATGCATAGTGAATATTTATGATATTTTTTTTATCGGACATCAGTGAGCCGTTTATGTATGCAACAAATAAACCAAAAATGGGATATGAGGAATAGACTTTAGGGGTTAGTACCTTCCACTTGCGTGCCGCATGGGAAAAAAACAAGAAAAACTCCCGTCTAGCTTATTAAGAGACACTTTACACAAGTTCCCAAAATCCTCAAATGTTCTTTCCCTGTCTTTAAGCAGTGACTGTAATTGACGCTGCCAGCGAATTCGAACCAAAGACAATTTTCCAGCTAGATTACCACTTGCCACCAGGCGGATATTACAATTATTTTGCCAATCTATTCTGGCATCAATATTACAAAGAAGGTTGGAAATAATACAAAACAAATAATAAAGTAATTAAAGCCTGTTTTTAGAAAAAAAACCTAATAATATTTGTTTTAAATTTCAAATTTAAAGCATTTCGGAAGCTTTTGAATTCTAGAAATTTTTCACAAAATACCTAGTGACATAAATATCAAGATTGCAGACATGTAAAATAAAATCCTTCCGAAATATACTTCGCTTTCTGCAACAACAAACATAGAAAAAAATTTACTCTTAAAAATGATAAATGCGAATGAAGAAGAGCCTCATATTTATCCGCCGAGAATACATTTTGAAGAAAACTCAAAATTTCTTTAAAACTTTTAGATCAACAGGACTGGACAGACGGGAAAGTTACTTCCTATGTCAATGCCGTCACCCTTTGGGACAAACCTCTGAATGTATTACAGCAAACCAGAGTTTTTTCGTCAAAAAAAAGTTCATTTTTCCCTAGAGGGAAAAAAGTAGGGAAAACGCCAAAACTCTAACTGTATCTCTGAAAAATATAAATATATCCTTTCACGCGTCCGTAGATTTATGCGCTATATAAAAAAAAAACCTTGTAAAATACTCTAAAAATCCAGCTTACGCCTTGACGAAATTCACAGAAGATTCGTAAAAATACGTGTTTTTTTTTTTTTTTTTTTTTTTACTACAGCTGTAATATAAATTTTTTTGCTGAAATTTTTACTTTTTTCAATTGCGGAGTGCTGATGTTTGCAAAAAAGTTGGAATACGGAAAAAATATTGCAGTTCTATTCAGTCGAATGATCCCTGTGCCATGAATCAACACGGCAGCGTTGAAACCTTAAATCACGTTCTCGATTTGTGTGGAATTGTACATAAGTTATCTATAAACCGTACGACCTGTCTGATTAAACATCGAAGATCTAGACTGGTAAATATAGACTTGCTTTGATATCCAGTTGCTACGGTAACCGTCATTCAATTAATTCATTCAATTTTCCTATATAAGTTCTGAATCTATGAGCACTCATGGTGGTATATTAAATTGATTCGCTCTACATAATTACTATTATATAAATAAGCTATAAAATGATTGGCTGATGATCTATAATAAATTTGGAAGTAAGATATTATGAATGTATTAGGAAATAAATTCATTAAAGTGCACAAAAACGATTTTTGATATCATTGAAATACTTTAAGTTTGTACCCATTTTTGGATTGAATACGTCTAAATACTTTGAATTTGATATCGATTTAGAAATATATTAGTATTTTCCAAATAAATAAAAGAATTGGAAAACGAGATTAATATTTTAAGAATTTAATAATGATTTAGAAATATATTAGTATTGTTCAAATAAATATTTTAAAAAATTTGAAAACGATGTTCCTTTTATAAAAATTTAAAAATTAATTTGAAATCTATTAGTATTTTTCAAATAAATGTAAAAATTTTAAAACTATATTCCTATCATAAATATTTGAAAGCTATTTAGTTATATATTAATATTGCTCAAATAAATGCAAAAATTTGAAAACGATATTCCTATTATAAAAATTTGATAACAATTTAGAAATAGAATAGTATTGTTGACATAAAAGTAGAAATTTGAAGCAATATTCCTATTATAAAAATTTGAAAACGACATTAATGTTATAAAACTTTTAAACGATTTAGAAATATATTAATATTGTTCAAATAAATATTATATATAAGTTTGAAACAACGATAACGATTTGATAACGATTTAGAAATATATTAGTATCATTCAAATAAAAATCTATTTGTGCTTTTCAACATGAAATACTTTAAAGTTGTAGATTATTGTGACTCACCTGAAAATTTAATATATATATGTTTCAAGATAAGCTTCCTTTTTTATGCGATGTTCTTCTATACCGTCCATTTTCTTGTGCGATCGTTCTTATAAAAAAATCCGAAGATGCAGTTACAGTTATCGGAACTCCAAACTTTTAACAATCCAACTCTCTGCTTAGAAAGAAAATGGCGCAGCTATCGAGAGGTCTTTTCTCCCGTAACGAGTAGTCAGATGGTAGGAGAAGACGTGAAAGTATCCCCTTTTCTTCTTGCGTAATAGGCAAAAGAAAATTGTTTCAAAATATTGCTGACATTTGTATTGTGTAGATCATAATTGGAACTCGAGTGTTTTATTCATCTTCGGAAATGACATTCTCCTATATGAGATAAACAATAAGAAAGTTAGAAAAAGGTCATTGTAGTTTCTATATATTTTTAATAATTTTTATAGGAACATTGATCGATTATAGCATCATGATTATTTTGTAAAATAATTTGAACACAGTTCTTTATTTATGTTTTTAATTTTTTTAATGAAAAATAGTACTTTGTGAAAATATACAGAAGAATTTATCTATAAAATATGCCGATCCATATTTCAACCATAAAATATGTTGATCCATATTTTATCCATGTCATATTTTATTTGTTACAACTTGGCATTATGTATTTCCGACTAGCCACTGGACATGACTGTCTGCGTAAGCATATTTACAGACTCAAAAGTGTTCCTTCCACGATATGTACTCTGTGCAGCTCTGGAGAGGCTATGGACTCCACACATCTACTGCACTGTCCTGTTCTGAGCAAGACTTTTCTCGCCGAGCGATATTGGGAGGCTAGAGATATGTTAGATTAATGAATTCTGTAGCAGCATGTTTTGTTGATTTCTGTGGTTTTTTTTCTTTTTCGTTGTTCTGTAACTGTTCATAATCTGCCATTGGAAATAAAAAAATATATATTTTATCCATAAAATATTATTTTACAAAAAAAAAAAAAAAAAAAATCATAGATTGTAATCGGTGGTTTATAATTCGCGTCGAGAGATTTACCAGATTATTGATTATTTTTGAGATTATCAAAACAGTTGTAATAATTACTGAAATAATAAATTATCTATACATAAAACACGTAATAATATCAGCTTTACATTTCAATTCTAAAGTATTTCGGAAATTTTTGAATTCTAAACATTTTTCACACAATACCTGGTGACATCAATATAAAGATTTCACCCTTGTAAAATAAAATCCTTCCAAAACATATTTCGCTTTCTGCAACAACAAATATAGAAAAAAAATTTACTCTTAAAAATGATAAATGTAAATGAAGAAAAGCCTCATATTTATCCGCCACGAAATCATTTTGAAGAAAACTCAAAATTTCTTTACAACTTTTAGACCAACAGCACTGGACAGACGGGAAAGTTACTTCCTATGTCAATGTCGTCACCCTTTGCGAAAAACCTCTGAATGTTTTACAGAAACCAAACTTCTTTCTTCAAAAAATAGTTCATTTTTCCCTAGAGGGAAAAAAGTAGGGAAAACATCGCCAAAAACTCTAACCGTATCTCTGAAAAATATAAATATATACTTTCACGCGTGCGTGGATTTATGCTCTATATAAAAAAATAACTGTAAAATACACTAAAAATCCAGCCTACGCCTTGACGAAATTCACGGCAGGTTCGTAAAAATACTTTTTTTTTTTTTACTTTTTCTTTTTTTTTTTTTTTTTTTTTTACTACAGCTGTAATGTAAGTTTTTCTGCTGAAAAGTTTTACCTTTTTCAATTGCGCAGTGCTGATGTTTGCAAAAAAAGTTGGAGTATGAAAAAATATTGCAGTTCTATTCAGTCGAATGATCCCTGTGTAATGAATCAACATGGAGGTGCCGAGACCTTAAATCACATTCTCGGCTTGTGTGGAATTCTACATAAGCTATCCTCAAACCGTACGACCTGTCTGATTAAACATCAAAGGTCTGGACAGGTAAATATAGAGTTGCTTTGATATCCAGTTGCTATGGTAACCGTCATTCAATTAACGCGCTATCGCAATCTCTTGAGATACTTTCCTATAGAGCCAATGAATCTATAAGCATTCATAGTTCCTATATTAAATTGATTCACTCTGTGTAATTACTATTGTATAAATAAGTTATTTAATGACTGCTTAAAGATCTAGATTATAAATTGTGCAATAACATGTTACGCATGTAATAGGATTAGGAATGTATTAGGAATTAAATTAATAAAGAATGATATCGCAAACTCGCGAAATTTACCCATATTAAAATAATTGCATAGGGTATTGAATTTTTAAAGGTTCTAGTATTAGGACAGAACTTTATCATTTTATAAGATCAAAAGGCACTACAATTCGAAGAAATGACATGATTTTCTATTGCATTTTCCTTAAAATGTTTTAATACATATTAATAATTTTATTTCAAATATAGCAATTGTGAAAGCGAATTTAACAAAATTCTGCTTTAAAAAGCATGAAATTTACCTGGGAGATTCAAGAAAATGTTCATCACTACTTTTTTTCAAAGAGTTTTACCCACTTATTTTGATACATGGTCTCAAAAATCTAACAATGATATATTTAAAGAAAATTCGATGCTCTTATTGTAAGCTTTAATGATAAGACATAGTGTTTTGATTCTCTAAAAATTATATTAAACCTTAATTTTCAATTGATTTTTTACCAAGTCACGATACAATATTTTATTAGTACAAAATATATACCGTAATCGTACATATATGTGTCAAAATTGAATTCATGGAAACATTTTGGATTCATATATAAATATTAATAAACTTCATATATTCATATATGAAAACTTCATATATAAATATTAATAAAAAATCAATAAATAACAAAAGTATATTTTTTTCTTTCTAATGCAGCTTGCAAACACTTAGACAACTGTCTTGGATGCCTTAAGGCAAGCGCTGCACAGACTTTACTCACTTTTCATTACCCAGGGGCGCGTGTAACTTGAAGATAAGCCACGGACGTGGAGTAACAATGCGCCCGCAACGCTCTGCGATCTATTAGGACCGGGACGTACGGTTTAAAGTGGATTACGAATCACTACAAACATCCATTCGAACCCGAAATCTGTGGTACCGAGCGCCAGAGCGCTAGCCACTCGACCATTCTCGCCCAATAACAACAATATTATTTCTAAACTTTATTTATAAATGTTAATTTAAGTCACATAAATGTAATTTTAAAGAGTTAGAATGAATGTTTGTAGAACTAAAAATTTTTGTCTTGTTTTTAATGAAGATTTTTAGATGAAGAATAAATAAAAGTCATTTGTCTTTATTATATCTGCCATTTTTTATAGCGCCATTATAAAAATTTGAAAACGATTTGCAGATATATTTGTATTGGTTAAATAAATATTGCAAAAAAATTGAAAAACATATCAAAATTTGAAACCGAGTTAGAAATATATTAGTTTCAAATAAATATTTAAAAAAAAATTTAAAACAATTTTTTTTTATAAAAATTTGAAAAAGTTTTTAGAAATACATTAGTATTGTTCAATTAGATATTATTAAAATTTGAAAACGATATAAAAATTTGAAAACAATTTAAAAATGTATTAGTATTTTACAAATAAATATTATAAAAAAAAATGAAAACGATTTAGAAATATATATGTATTGTTCATATAAACGTTATAAAAATTTGAAAACGATATTCTTTTTATAATAATTTCAAAACGATTTAGAAATATATTAGTATTGTTTAAATAAAAATCTATTTGAGCTTCTAAATAGGAAATACTATAAAATTTGTAGAATATTGTGACTCATTTGAAAAATTTAAAAATAAATATATATGTTTCACGATAAGCTTCTTTTTCTATGCGACGTCCTTCTATACCGTCCTTTTCCTTGTGCGATCGTTCTATTAAAAAAACCGGAGATATAGTTGCAGTTATCCGAACTTCAAACTTTTAACAATCCAACTCTCTGCTTACAAAGAAAATGGCGCAGCTATCAAAAGGTCTTTTCTCCCGTAACGAGTAGTAAGATGGTAGGAAGAGACATGAAAGTATCCCCTTCTCTTCTTGCGTAATAGGCAAAAGAAAATTGTTGGAGAATAGTGCTGACATTCATATTTTGTAGATCAAAATTGGAACTCCAGTGTTTTATTCATCTTTGGATATGGCGTTCTTGCATTTTAGAAGAACAAGAAGAATTGGAAAAAAATATAATTGAAGTTACCATACATTTAATTATTTTTATGAGGACATTGATCTATTATAGCATCATTATTATGTTGTAAAATTAATTTGAACACATTTCTTTATTTATGTATTTTAATATATTCAGGACATATTTTATTGAGAAAAATGAACAAAACGTTTTTATTCATAAAATATGCCGTTTTAAACGTATTATTCAACAAAAATATTAATGCTAAATAATTAATATTATGCTAAATAATCAGATTTCACATTATATATTTTCTGCAATTTTCCTATAATCTGATAACTGCGGATAAAAAAAATGTTTATTTCTCAACATGAATTACAGATTGCCAAATGCAATCTATGATTTTTCTTTTGAAATGCAGCAGGTTTTTATTCATAAATATACCGACTTAAATATATTAAATGAATAAAAGAATGTAGTATTAGAAATTTCAGAATTCATATTAAATATAAAATTGCCTCAAATGCAGCCCCCAAGCCCATTTTTTTTCTTGCACTTGCTTGTCGCATGACGAAAAAATCCCTAAAAATTTCCCCAATATTTAACAAGAGACACCAATGCCAATATATCTGGCATCTATTTTACATAGAAGGTTGTAAAACTAATATCAAATACTTTATAGCCTGCTTTTAGAAAAAAAAAATAATTTATACTTCAAATTTCAATTCCAAAGAATTTCGGACGTTTTTTAACTCTAGAAATTTTTCACAAAATTCCTGTGACATCAATATAAAAATTTCAAAACTTGTAAAATAAAATCCTTCCAAAACATACTTCGCTTTCTGCAACAACATATATAGAAAAAAAATTCTTAAAAATGATAAATGGGAATGAGAAAGCCTCAGAATTATCCGCCGAGAACCCATTTTGAAGAAAACTCGAAATTTCTTTACAACTTTTAGACCAACAGGACTGGACAGACGAGAAAGTTACTTCCTATGTCAATGCCGTCACCCTTTGGGACAAACCTCTGAATGCATTACAACAAACCAGAGTTCCTTCTTCAAAGAAAAAAATGTAGTTCATTTTTCCCTAGAGGGAAAAAAGTAGGGAAAACATCCCCAATAACTCTCACTGTATCTCTGACTAACATAAATATATACTTTCACACGTCCGTAGATTTATGCTCCATATAAAAAAATACTCTGTAAAATACACTAAAAAATCCAGCCTACGCCTTGACGAAATTCACAGAAGATTCGTAAAAATACGGTTTTTTTTACTTTTTGCTTTTTCTTTTTTACTACAGCTGTAATGTATGTTTTTCTGCTGAAAATTTTTACCTTTCTTAAATTGGGGCGTGCTGATATTTGCAAAAAAGTTGGAATATGGAAAAAATATTGCAGTTCTATTCAGTCGGATGATCCCTGTGCCATCAATCAACATGATAGCGCTGAGACCTTAAATCATGTTCTCGGCTTGTGTGGAATTCTACATAAGCTATCTATATACCGCGCAACCTGTCTGATTAAAGATCGAAGATCTAGACTGGTAAATATAGACTTACTTTGATATCCAGTTGCTATGGTAACCGACATTCAATGAACAGGTTATCGCGAGCTCTTCAGATATTTTGCTATATAAGTTCAGAATCCATAAGCACTCATGGTTGCAATATTAAATTGATGTGTTCTATATAATTACTAGTACATAAATAAGATATAAAATACTTACCTAATGGTCTATAATGAATTTTGAAGTAAAATGTTATGAATGTATTAGGAAATAAATTCATGAAAGTGCACAAACAAAGAGTTTTGATATCATTGAAATACTTCATCTTTATACCCATTTTTGGATTGAATACATTTTAAAACTCTGAATTTGATAATATCTTAAAAATTTGAAAACTATTTAGAAATATATTAGTATTGTTCAAACAAATATTTAAAAAAAACTGAAAACGATATTCCTACTACAAAAATTTAAAAATGAATTTGAAATCTATTAGTATTGTTCAAATAAATGTAAAAATTTAAAAACTGTATTCTTATCATAAATATTTGAAAACTATTTAGAATTGGAATAGTACTGTTCAAATAAATGTAAAAATTTGAAAACGGCATTCCTGTTATAAAAATGTTAAACCTATCAAAAATATTATAATATTGTTCGAATAAATATTATAAAAATTTGAAAACGATATAAAAATTAGAAAACAATTTATAAATATATTAGTATTGTTCAAATAAATATTATATAAAGTTGAAACAATATTAGTATTAAGAAAATTTGAAAACGATTTAGGAATATATTAATATCGTTCAAGTAAAAATCTATTTGTGCTTTTCAACATGAAATATTCGAAAAGTTGTAGATTATTGTGAGTCATCTTTAAATTTTAAATATTTATATATATATATATATATATTTCAAGATCAGCTTCCTTTTTCATACAGCGTTCTTCTATACTGTCTTCTTCTTGTACTATCGTTCTACAAAAAAATCTGGATATACAGTTACAGTTATCCGAACTTCAAACTTTTAGCAATCCAACTCTCTCCTTAGGAAGAAAATGGCGCAGCCATTGAGAGGTGTTTTCTACCTTAACGAGTAGTCAGATGGTAGGAGAAGACGTGAAAGTATCTCCTTTTCTTCTTGCGTAATAGGCAAAAGAAAATTGTTTCAGAATATTGCTGACATTTATATTTTCTAGATCAAAATTGGAACTCCAGTGTTTTATTCCTCTTTGAAAAATGGCATTCTACTATTTTAAGAAAACAATAAGGAATGAGGAAAAAATATATGCATTTAATTATTTTTGTAAGAACATTGATCAATTGTAGCATTACCATTCTATTGTAAAATAATTTGAATACAAGTAATTATTTATGTATTTTAATTTATTCATGACAAATTTTATTATGATAAAAATTAACAGATTTTTATCGATAAAATATGTTATGTCGACTTAAAAATATTATTTGACAAAAACAATTAAATCTAAAATAATGTGGCATTAGAAATTTGAGAATTAATATTAAATATTTATTGTAATTTCCCGCTAATCTGCTGATTATAGATAAAAATAATTGAAATTTCTCGACTTAAACTATAAACCATCGATTACAATCTATGATATTTTTTAAGTATAGGTGGGTTTTATGAATAAAATAATTCGACTTAAAAATATTATTTGATAAAAAAAACTAAAATAAGAATAAAAGAAATATAAAAAAAATTAGAAATATAAAAACTCCTATGTAATATTTTCTGTAATTTCTCTATTATCATTTGACCAAACATAAAAAATCTGAAATTTCTCGATACGAATTATAAATTATCGATAACAATCTATGATTTTTCTTTTGAAATTCATCTGTTACGTTGAATTTTCCACATCTTTATCATTTTGATATTAAATGACCAAATATTAAAGTGTCTGTCATTTAAAAACAATAACACGCTTTCTTTACTACTATTTTTCTTCTTCCTCATTGCTACATCAACACCATGGGAGCCTACTGGCAGATTTCGAGACAGGTGATGTTTTTTGTTTTTAAGAGATATAATTATCAGCTCTACGCCTAATGTTCTATTGTCATATTAGATAGTACGAATCCCTTAGTTACCAACCCCAGAAGTGTCTGTTCAAGAATATATAGTGGAGAATGCCAATCCCTACGATTCTGCCATTGGGTCATTCACCCAATATTGTGGTAATTATATTTGGGAAACGGTGTTTCCAATGTTATCCAGGCTTTCCTTCGTGCAATCTGGATAACATTGAATTTACTATATCTCTGCCATTCTTATTAGTGAAGGGCTAAAATTCAAAGTATCCGCCATTCAAAAGCAATAACACATTTCTTACTGCTATTCTTTATCGGCGCTATAGCCCCATGGTGGGCCAAGGCCATCTTCCTACTAGCAAATTTCTAGACGGCAGATGGCTTTTGTTTTTAAGGCGTGTAGGGTCGTCAACTCTACGCCTAATACTCTCAAGTCATATTAGACCGGGGCCTGCGGTTTACAGTGGATTCCAAAGCACTACAAACATCCATAACACTCCAAGAGTCGAACCAGAAGCCTATGGCACAGAGAGCTAGAGGTTTTCACTACTATGCTACAAAAAAAATTTAGAAAATACTCTCTAACGGAAATATGGTTTTTATACTGACTCATGATTCGACTTCCCTTTCTCTCGATGTAAACTTCCAAAACTCCAAAATCATCTAGAAATGATTTTAAAACTTCGCAGCCCAAAATCATAACTAGAAAAATAAAAATGTTTTCGTTTTTTTAAAAGAAATATCTCATTATCATCGTATGTGTACTTAAACGCAAATTCCATAAATTCCCTCACATAACAGAGCTCACAGGCTCGGAGGACGTTTAATTAATTTACTTAAAGCATGCTCCTACAAGAAGCGAATATGTTTACCTCCCAGAGACAAAAAAATGGCGCTCTTTTAACGGAATTATTGTTAGGAAACGTGACGTATTAAAACATAGGAATGCGTTTATCAGGAGCTTAACTCGACAATTACCACTCGTGCTATGCTGGAATAAATTCTGACTATTTAATTTTGCCTAGTACTTGGTTACACTAGAGCGGTAATAGCCTAGAGATGCAATGTCTCTCCTTCCCTGTTTAAGATGTTACCCGTGTGTATTTCTAGACTTTCCTTCTAAGAAATTTAACTCGAATGACTCCAATTTATGATTACATAAACAGCTGACATCCCTTTTATTTTTTTTTTAATTACTGCACATTTTCCAGTTAGAAAGGCGTAAAACATTATAAAATTATCACGAAATAAAGATAAAATGATTTTTTTTTTAAATTGCGAACGATAACACAATTATATAAGAAAATGACACTATCTTGCCTAATTTGTAAGGTAGTAGAACGCCGTTATTGGATTAGTTTTTTTTACGTTTTCCCCTTTTTTTTCCCCAAAGGGAAGTTTGTTTTCCCTCGAAGGTAATATTCAATTACGTTTAGTTGTTTTCTGATAGCTGTTTTTATATCTTTTATGGCTTTTTTGTGACAAATTCGCACTGAATGGAAATTAATTCGAAGATATAAGTAATCTTAATCGATAAAAGGACAGATTTGTGATGCAATTTTCATGGCTTCCGAAAAGTAATCAAAAGGATATTTGAATTTTTCTTTTTGATAATTTGTATTCTACAATATAAGACTGACGTATGTTAGAACATTTCGTAGAATTAATTTGATTAGACGAAAAGTTAAAAATGTTAAGAATAACTACTGATTTATCAGGGGAAATACGAAATGTATTTCATTTTGAGAATTATGTCTTCGTAAATTAATAGGAATGTTATTTATTAAACTTAATTATAATAATGAATATTTTAATATTGTTTTAAAAACATAAATTAATGGCAGATGTCTTGGGAATTATGTTAACAATACAACAAACATAAATTTGAAGAATGTTATAAAATTAATAAATATTTTTTTCTTAATTTTATTGAATTCGGTTTGTCTATAAAAAATGAACTAAAGAAATAAAAACAGTTATGGCTTGCGACAATATATTTTCGAATCTTCAGATGTCTTTAATTAAAATTTACTAATAATCTTATTTTTGAAACTTTACTTGACAGATTAAATGAAGTGTTAGTTTTAACGTTAAATTTATTTATCTATTACGGTAAAATTAACGATTGATGTAAAAAAATGTATATTATTATTATTTACAATTTAGACTTTCTCGTGTCGTGTCTTGGGAATTTTGCTAACAATGCAACAAATATAAATTTGACGAAAGTTATAAAATTATGAAATATTTTTTTTCTTAATTATATTGAATTCGGTTTAACCAAAAAAAAGTGAATTAATAAAACCAACATAGTGGTGATATAGAGCAATAAATTTTCTAATTTGTAGACGTCTGTAAATGAAATTTACTAATCCTGTCATATTTTAAACTTTACTTCACAAACTACTAAGTGAAGACTATGAAGTGTTACTTTCATCGTTAAATTTAATTATTTATTACGTTAAAATTAACGACTTCTGTGAAACAATGTATTTTCTTATTTACTGTTTAGACAATCCCGAAACTATGGGATTTTAAAAAATTGTAAGAAATGTAAAAAATTGCACTGTTATTATTTTTATGAACTTCAGAAAATTTGATCTGACGTCCAAAACCGGCAAACAAGCAACACATTTTGCAATAACCTGGAACATACCAAGCACGGTTTTCTTCCCCAATTCGGAACGAATAATTCAGAATCTCCGATTTTTTGTGCAAAAACAAAGAGAAATCATGGAATTATAACAATTTATAAGAAATGTAAGAAATTATACTGCAGCTTTTTTCTAACAAATTCTGTTTTTTTTTTTTTTACGAATTTTTTGTTCCTCACAAAAGCGGTGATATTGATCTGTATTTATATGAATTATTTAATTTATATGAATTATTATGAATTATTAATTTATATGAAAAAATTTAATTAAATGTTTGTATTCCTTTTTGGTCAATTTATTTTATTTTTATTCAATATTTTCATATAAAATTATGGATATTGTCTTAGAGACATAAGGGTAGTGACTTCCTTGACACTTTCTCATTTTTTTTTTTTTTTTTTTAATTTTTTATTAACATCTATAATTTTGTTTTTAAATTTCTTTCACGACTTTTTTTATATATAATGTTTTAAAATTATTTATTAAATTTTTATATACATATTATTTTTTTAAATTCATTTCGCCAGCTAATATTTATATAATTAAATAATGTAAAATCGTTCTAATAAATCGTCTGATGAAAGCAAAAAGAATATTATTTCAAATTGAAAACGAGATTTTAACAAAAAAAAAAATCGTTTGGAATTCTAGGGTGTTTTTTTATTTTTTAAGATTGCTGTTATTCGTTTTATTCCTAAGCTAAATTAGAAATTTTCTGTGTAACCTGTACATCAGCTGATATATTTTTATTTTACTTTTTTTTTTATTTTATACGTTAAATTTATTTAATACTAAAATAAAAATATTATTTAATATAAATTAATTTTTAATACTATATTAAAGTATTTTAATACCGCAATATGTAATCGTTTATTTATAAGAAAATGATTTTCGAATGCAATAAAAATGTTGTGAAAAAATCATATAATGAAAGCAAAGGTAATTTTATTTCAAAGTGAAAACGATATTTTTTACTTTTTTCTATTTTATTCATTAAATGTATTTTAATCACATCGAAATATTTTAATACCACAAAATGTAATAGTTTATTTATAAGAAAATGATTTTCGAATGCAATAAAAATGTTGTTAAAAAATCATATACTGAAAGCAAAAGTAATTTTATTTCAAAGTGAAAACGATATTTTTTACTTTTTTCTATTTTATTCATTAAATGTATTTTGATCACATCGAAATATTTTAATACCACAAAATATAATAGTTTATTTATAAGAAAATGATTTTCGAATGCAATAAAAATGTTGTTAAAAAATCATATAATGAAAGCAAAGGTAATTTTATTTCAAAGTGAAAACGATATTTTTTACTTTTTTCTATTTTATTCATTAAATGTATTTTGATCACATCGAAATATTTTAATACCACAAAATGTAATAGTTTATTTATAAGAAATGATTTTCGAATGCAATAAAAATGTTTGTTAAAAAATCATATAATGAAAGCAAAGGTAATTTTATTTCAAAGTGAAAACGATATTTTTTACTTTTTTCTATTTTATTCATTAAATGTATTTTGATCACATCGAAATATTTTAATACCACAAAATGTAATAGTTTATTTATAAGAAATGATTTTCGAATGCAATAAAAATGTTGTTAAAAAATCATATAATGAAAGCAAAGGTAATTTTATTTCAAAGTGAAAACGATATTTTTTACTTTTTTCTATTTTATTCATTAAATGTATTTTGATCACATCGAAATATTTTAATACCACAAAATGTAATAGTTTATTTATAAGAAATGATTTTCGAATGCAATAAAAATGTTTGTTAAAAATCATATAATGAAAGCAAAGGTAATTTTATTTCAAAGTGAAAACGATATTTTTTACTTTTTTCTATTTTATTCATTAAATGTATTTTGATCACATCGAAATATTTTAATACCGCAAAATGTAATAGTTTATTTATAAGAAATGATTTTCTTTAATTCTTTAATAATTCTTTTCTAATTAATCTTTCTTTTAATGATTCTTCTTGTAAATAATGTTGTTATAAACTCCTATAGTGAAAGAAAAGATACCTTATTTCAGAGTTAAAACGATATTTTTTCAACAAAAAGAAATCGTTTGGAATTCTATTGTTCTTTTAATTTTTAAGATTGCTGTTATGCGTTTAATTCTTATATTAAACTCTAAATTTTAACGTAACTTGTATATCTTTCCAGCCGATTGTATTTTTATTTAAGTTTTTTTTTTATTTTATTCATTAAATGTATTTAAATCACACCAAAGTATTTTATTACAGCAAAAGACAATCTTTTATTTACAAGAAATGGTTTTCAAATGTCACAGATTTTAAATGATTTAATGTTTAAATTAATATTTTTAATGTATGTCAGTAATTGTTTTCCTTAATTTGTTGTTTACTGCTTTTGATTCCCTTTCGTATTCGTGTAAATATTAGTTTTATAGTTTCAGTACATATTTTATCCATTTTAAAAATAATAAAAGATTCATTCCAAAAGATTAAACATGGATGTATAATTTTAAAATACCCCGAAAAGATATTTATCATATCAAATAAACGATACTATTTATTTATTATGGTAATTGAGAAATTATTTTTAATATTAATAAAATACAAAATAAATACTCAAAATGAGTTAAAAATGTAAATCTAAATCTTTTCATTCCATTTAATCTTGCATGAATTCTATTCATTTTGAAAATAAATTCAATCGATTTGTAATCAGTGTTTTAATTCTTAATTTTTAGAAAATTATTAAAAAATAATTAATCTTTTCTTTCAAAATTTCTAGACATTTACATTGATGTAGATCTTTCCGTTCCTTTATTTGATGAAACATCTAAACAAATAAACTTAAGGATAAGGACTTTTACGAATAAGAATTTTTCCTCACAGCGATTTAATTTTCTTACATATATTTAAATTATTTCCTTTCTCCGAATAGCAACAGAAGCGAAATTATCTGCACATCTCACGAGATTCCAAGAATGGTGAAATCACACAAAATTCATCAGCTGCTCACGGATATTTTTTCATTCCAATTTTATCATTTGCATACGAAATTTTTCTACGAGAAATCCTTGTCTATGGCATCAGGGCGAAGATTTCGCATTTCTTTAAAATTCAATTACGTTTCGTGAATATAATATCCATTGAAACGGAATAATAACATGGCGGAATTATGCTTCATAAATATTAATCGTAAAATGATAACGAAGAATCATTTATTATTCTGGCGAATCTTGTCTGGTTATTGCAATGTTTGCTGATATAGAAATGTGTTTCGTATCTCATCGTTGTTGGAAATGTAACTGTAGTTAACAAGCTTTGCAAATTGAAATATTTAACACATGGAAATAGTTGTTGATAAAATATAGTATTTTATGTACACAAACAAACTGATTTTGTGTTGTTTGGTTTAATTAATTAATAACTTCATTCTTAATAAATATATATATAATTTTTAAAAATATAAAATATTAATCTCGGAGATATTGTTAAAGAATTTAAAATTGTTATATAAGAATTATTATTAATTTAACGTTGTTTCTTTCGATTTATTATTAGAATATAATAATGTTTTGTAAGAATTTTAATAAGAATATAACTGATATATAAGAATTGTTATAATAATTTAATGTTATATAAGAATTATTATAAAACTTAACATTGTTATATAAGAAATATTAAAAGAATTTAGCGCTACATAAGAACTATAAAAAATTTAGCAACGATAAATAAGAGTTATTATAAGAATTTTATTTGATATTTGAGTATTAGGGGAAGAATTTGCCATTATGTAAGTATTAACGTTAAAATTTAACTGTTGTATATGAATTATTACAATTTAAAATTTATATAAGAATTATTAAAAGAATTCAACACAATATAAGAATTATAAATATTTAGCAGTGCTACTTACAAATTATTGGGGCCTGAATGGCAGAGTGACTTGAGCTCTGGCGCTGGGTGCCATAGGTATTGTGTTCGAGTCCCGATAGTGCCATCGATGTTTGTAGTGGTTCGGAATCCACTTTAAATTGTAGATCGCGGTAATAATATGGCCGTTGTTCGTAGGGCTGAGAAACTGTGATAAATAAATATCGTCTACCGTCTAGAAATCTTCCAGCAGACAGATGGCCTTGGCCCACCATAGGGCTGTGGCGTCACTGATGTTGGCTTAAGAATTATTAAAAGAATTTTATACTGTTATATGAATATCATTATAAAATTTCAGTTTAATAAAATTTAATTATATAATATAATATTATTAAAAATGAGCTTTTCGCTTATTTATTTTTCTTTGGTTTCAAGCTTTTTTAATTTAATTCAGTAAGCGTTTTATTAACTAAGCTAAAAGTTTTAGCAAGAGTTTTTAAACATTAAACCATAACTTAAAATAAGATGCATATTCTACGATAAACTCTCTATGTATACAGTTATTTTAATTAATACTGTACATTTTTTTTACAGTACAACAAAATTTTATTTGAAAATAAATCGCTTCTCCCCTTATTCATCTAATTATACTTACAAAACGTTGCAACAAATATTTATAAATTAATAAATTGAGATTTAAAAATATATTAATTATTATGAACTCAAAGTATTTTCATTTTTATAAATTTCTTTTACTGAAATGATAATAAAATTTTATATACTTAAAACGTTTGCAATAAATGTTATAACAGTATGTGAAAATGTATCCATATTTGAATTTAATAATTAATTTCATTTAATTATTTATTCAAACATAATCTGCTTTTGTAAATAAACAAAACAAACACAATAACGCCAAAAAAGGTATTTTCTTGGACTTACTGCGCCATCTATACGCACTAAGAATAACTATTTTTAATGTGCGATTTAAATTTAAATTATTTAAAATTGTATTATTATTCAATGAATTTAAATTTTTTTCTTTCTTTTAACTATATGTTTCTAAAGTTTTTATACCGTTTACGAGTACATGATTTAAAATGATATGACAAATTTACTGGTAAACGTTTTTTTTTTTGACATATTAAATTCAAGTTATAATTTTAAAACTATTTCCTAAAAATTTCTATTTTAATTAAAAGTGTTTATAAAAAATTTTAATTAATTATAAATATTTAAATTTATAAACACATTATACGTTTTTATAATTAAAATATAATCCTTTAGAAACATTAATATTTGTTTAATTTTAACAAAAATTAGTCTACTCCACTTTCTCTAATATTAAACTAAAATAATTTAAATTAATTAGAACTATTTTAATCTAATATAATTAAAAAAACAATATTAGTTTAATATTCATTCCTTTTTATTTAGTTAAAAGATTTAAAAAGTTTAATACGACCGGTATAAAATATGATTAGCATTTATCATATAAAAATGTATTGTTTTAAAAAATATGAACTATTGGGGGTTTTTTTCTGATAAAATATATTTTACTATTATGTTCTACTAATTAGTTATGTAAAAAAATTCGAAAATCGTATTTAGATAGAAAATACAAATATGTTAAATATTTCTGAAACTGGTAATCAGGAGTCATATTTTGCCAAAAGTTTTGGTACTTACGTATTAACAGTACCTTGGCGACAGACTTGGCGGTTTTTAAGTGTCGCCAATCTTTATTATTTGGAATAAAAATATTTTGAAATCGTTTTGATTTTAAATGAAGTGTTTCATATATATTTTATTGTTCGGAAAAAAATTTTTAAGTGTAGATTGGCGCCAAATCTGTAGCTGCGGTTGGCGCGCGTGCTCTTTATTGGCGCAACTGTCGTCAAGGTACCGTTAATACGTAAGTACCAAAGTTTTTAATCAGAATGTTTGTTTTAAAATACATTGTTATTACTAACCCTCCTGAAGCAGGAAATTTCAATTCCACATCATTGATCGGAATTTTGGATGTATGCCTACTGGGAGATTTCGAGAAAGGAGAAGTTTTTCGTTTTTCGGAAAACAGTCATTAGCTCTATGCCTGAAGCTCTGCTGTCATATTAGACAGCAACTCAGCTTTAGGCACAGTGATGTAGTGTGGTATAGTAGTAATAGTCGTCATATTACTTCTATTAAAATTGATCCACGATTTAAAGTAGATGAATAACTACTAAAACATCCATTTCAACTCCAGGACTCGAACCAGAAATCTATGGCACCGAACTCCAGAGGATGCATATGTGGTCCTACAAAAATTGTGTTATTTCTAGTATTTATTTAAAATATTTTAGGTATAATCTCGATAAAATGCTTTCATAGCTTCCTCTAGCTCTCGGAGCCGCAGATTTTGGGCTCGAATCTCGGCGGTGCTCTAGATATTTGTAGTGGTTCGGAATCAGCTTTAAGCCGTAGTTCCCTGTCTCATATGATCATAGCGCTTCACAGAACCCAATCAGACTTCTCCTCACCCACATCATTCCCAAATTGTAAAGGGACAACTCATTTCTAGGCACAGTGATGTGGTGTGATGTAGTAGTAGTAATAAAATGCTTTTATAAATATAATTTTGCTTTTATAAATATAATTTTGCTTACACTTTTGAGCAATGATATTAAAAATACGTTCCCTGTCTAAAACTGAAATTAGTTTACATATATTTTTTCTCTACTACATAATTTTTTTATTAAAATAAGGAATGCAACCGTTTTCATAAGTAAATTAACGTAAACAGATATTTATTAGCTTTCTGCAAATATACTCCGTTACCATGACGACGGCATCTTTGCTCTCAGGCGTCATTATCCTACACAAGCCAGTGATGCATGTGACCCGGAAGTTCCTCGTATATCGCATTTTATACCGTTCATTCAATAAACTGTGTTCGGAAACCTCTTCACACACCTATTCTCTTCTGAATTGCGACGAAACCTGCGATGCGAACAACTTGCGATTTAATTCATCGCTTCGAGATGTCTTGGAGTAGACAAGGATGCATTGGAGAGTCAAGGACGTCGTTGCCATGGAAACGATCGGACGCTCATTCATGGATGGCATGTTTTCATTGGCTCCCTCAACCGGATGTTACCAATTACTTAACACTGAAAGCGTGAAATGCAACTCTTGGTGCCTTTATTTATTAGGGGGAGTAAGGAATTAGGAGGGTGAACTGAAGTGAAATGTGTCCTCTTTCATTGCAATGGATTTGAAGTGGTATTGATTAAGCACATAGGAAAGTTTTCAGGTTCATATCCGTTGGAGCTTGGATCTGTGAAATTATTTTTCATAAAATTTATTCCATTATATGTATCAATAGGTCTTCTAAATTAATTAGAAATAGTTCAAGTTCTTTATGAATTTTTTACGGATGGTACTAATGAATCAGGCATTATGTAAATTTGAGTTTAATTTAAATATTTGTATAAGAGGGTATACTTTAAGATACTGTATTTGTAGAATTGAAAGCATGAAAAAGAAATTGTGAGTATACTTTTTCCTCCGAAGATGAATATATTTAAATTCACAAACATTCCCATAAAAATATTCATTAAATAAAAACACGCACAAATAGAAAATGAAAATAATAATAATGATAATCAAAAAGATTTGAAATTAGCGAGTAAAAAAATGAATGCAGATCGTAAGTCAAATTAAAATGTCTGCTAAAGAAGTTGTGAACTGTCTGTTAGAGACATGTGTTGCTAGTTAATAGAAACTTTAGGTTAAATTAATACCAAAAGAGCAGAATTGTTGATAATTATTCCAAAATTATACCCTGGTATAGGGCTTATAATGTCCGTAAAAACACGCACAAATACGAAATGAAAATAATAATAATAATAATAATCAAAAATGCTTTAAATTGTCAAGCGTAAAAAATCATGCAAAAGATACAGATAGGAAATCAAATTTGATAAGGAAGTTGAGAACTTTATATTAGAAACGTATTGCTTTTTATTTAATGGTTTTTTTAGACATTTGTTTTAAATTAAATTAATATTTATTTCTATAACGAAATGTTAGTTTTTATATATTTTATTTACTTCATGTATTCTTTATTTCCATTTTTTGATATTAGTTCAAAGTCTAATAAATTGTTATGACATTTAAGCATTAAATTTACTTCATGTGGTAAAAACATGCAGTGAACGTTTATAACGCAGCCGTTACGTTATGTGCAATATCTTCGTAATTAATGATGATTGTGACAATATAAACGTATACCATGCACTTATCAAGATCCCTAAGTCCCTCCATTTTTCTTTTAAACTTCATTTCTGCTTGGTAAAGAACCTCGGACACTAAGTAGCATAATCCACGGAATGCACCCTCCTGTACTCCCGAAATGACATGCCTTAATCCTATTAGCCAAGCCCGTGTATCATGCCCGCTGTCGAATGAGACAGCAATTCCGAATATCCCTAAGAAATGCGTTTCTGAAGGAGATCGTTCATAACTTCTCGCTACTGGAGGTGAAATGTGGCTTCTAAGCCGGCATGCCTCCCCCCTTTTAGGTTTCTTTTTTGTTTATAAGACAGCGCGGGAATGATTTGGAGATCGCCGGGCGCCCTGTTGGAGTCCCATATTTTACACCACTGCAATCTTGTCGCCAAATCTGCTTATTAAAACAGGTTAGATAAATGAACGTCGTAAATTGCTTAGTCAAATCCGGCAACCTCCATAAATCGCCAGCTTATTTGAAAAGGAGGGTGAAGGGAACTAGAGGACTGTGGGTGTCTCATGTCCTGCCTCTGTCTTAGAGGGGTGGAGGGAAGAGCCGGAATCGTATTCTTCATTAAGAGATCGGTCGGAGTTCAAAATTGTGAAGATGTTGCATCAAGCAGTTTCGGTTTTGTTTATGGTACTTTAAGTCTATTTGTCACTTAGCTGTATGATAATAATTTCAGCAAGAGGTCCTTCCATGTTTCTAAATAAAACAGTATGTATATATATATATATATATATATATATATATATATGAGGAAGATTTAATTTATGATGTATTGTGAAGATATTCTTGGAAAAAATTAATTTAGTCAATAGAATTTGATGAAACCATATTCCTTTTTGATGTCATCTAATTCTTAATTTTGGTACGAAATGTAAAGAAAAACCGTACTTGCCTGTAAATAAAACATAATATTCGTAAATTATTTTCAAAATAAAAAAAATTGAATAAAATCTATAATTAATGTTATTAATTTAATGTTAGAATATATCCTGTTGGATCCATTTTATGTCATCTTTATGTCTATGTGTATTGAGAATGTCAGATGTAATCAGAAGAAAATATTAAAAAAATACTGTTTTTTCATTTAAACGAGAGTTAGTATTTTCTGCATAAAATGTCTAAATAAAGAAAAGATTTAAAAAGAGATATTGGATAAAAATTAACAGATTTTCGACCGAACTGATATATTCCAAAGAGACTAATTATTAGAGAACATGAAAACTTACTAGCAAGCTATACAATATACAAGTTATAAATTATATGTATTTAAGATACCAATACAAATTTCTAAATGCAATAGGTGTTTGGAAAATTATTAGTTTTATTTAAGGAAATATTTTGTAACACCAATTATATTTTAAAATATTTTCCTTTTCTTTCCCTTAAGAATTCCATTTAAGTACAAAAAAAAAAAGAATTATATTTTCTGTTTTTATAGTTTTCATTATCAAAATATTATTTTTTTAAATAAAATGAGAAAAATACGGAGGAAGTTTTCTGGATTTTCATCAGTTCTGGAAATTGTTACAATTATTTTCAGTTAAAATAAAGAATAGAAATAATACAATGAAATATATTCTCTTTATAAAAATTTGAGTTTTACAATTGCTTATAGTGAAGAATATTTCATACTGTCAAATATTTATGTAACAACTTACGGCACAAACGTTATTCTATATTTGACAACAATTTATGTGAGACAAATGAAATGTTATGCTTTATTTTGATACAGATCGAAAAGAGATATTTGGTGAATGATTTTATGAAATAATGCAGAAGAAAAAAATTTCTGAATTAATGTATTGAAACAAAAATAATGCTTCATATTTTAATGCTAACAATTATAAACAATTCCTAAATGCTAATAATTCTAAACAATGCTTCTATTACTTTAATGCTAACAATGCTAAACAATGATTCGATATTTTAATACTAAAAATTTTAAACAATGAATCTGTATTTTAATGCTAACAATTCAAAACAATGATTCGATATATTAATGCTAGCAATTCTAAATCATTCTTCGATATTTTAATGTTGACAATTCTAAACAAGGCTTCCACATTTTAATGCTAGCACTTATAAACAATGCTTTGATATTAAACAATGCTAGTATTAAGCAACTAAAACTAACTCGTTGAAAATTTAATTTTCTAAATGATTATCAAATTTTATCAAACTTACTTTTATAATTAAATAAATTAACTTAATAAAATTAATAAAGTTAATTAACTTAATAAAATTAATTAACTTTCAATCTAAAGAATTATCCATTAAAGGCAGATATGTCGACAGTCCAAATTGTAAAAAGCAATTTACAAGAAATTTAAGAAGGATTATCAAAAAAAGAAAATATCTATTAATACTTTTCGGCTATTATTTTCAGTTTCTGAAAAATAGCATTATATGCATAGTTATAATTGATTTAGAATTGGAAAATAAATACATAATATTCTATGCTGTTCCATTTTACAGCCATTGGAATAAACATTAATACAATACAAATCGAATTTGATTGTCCTTAGAACAATTTTATACCAAATAAAAATCACAGAAGATGGTGAATTAACAAATTGTGGAAGAAAAAAAAAAGATTAACTTATTCCAAAGAAGAACTTTTCCCGCAAACAAACGAACGCAAATGCGGAACAAAAGCAAAGATTTTGTACTTCAGAAACAGAAATAAAACAAAATGGCGAGCTATTTACCTTGTTGCCACCGTCAGTCTCGAAACTACATTTTTAAAAAAAGCAAATCGTTAGCAAAAACTTGTAAGCAGGATCATTTTCAGAATTCCCTGCAGAGAAGGGAAACAGTGTTTGGCTGAAATTTAATTAATTATAGGTTTATTGATTTCTTTGTTCTTCATCGGAAAGTCAGTAAACAGGGGTGAAAATGAAAATAAAAGAATCTTTTATTATCCTGGCGAGTGATACGTCTGGGAATCCAAGAGAAATGTGTTGCAGAAAAGTTGTGCAAACCAAATCGGCACCTGATTATTTGTAAAAGCAGAATGAAGAATTTTATTTGAATGACGAGAATTAAATTTTCTTTTTGCTGAATTTTGTTCTATGTAAATTTGGAAACGCATTTCCGTTCGATTTGTTCTCAGACATAAAATAAATAGAATTATATGGAATGAAAAAATGAGAAAGCCAACAGTAACGAAATCATTTTGATTTACAAAGAGCAGTAACTTAATATTTATTTAATCATGACAACGTAAAGAATAATCTTAATTATCTCATTATTAAAGAATAGTTTTATTAGAACTATTATGTATTTACTATTTTTCAAGTAGTTATTCTAATTTTAAAAATAAATTTTCATAAGACATTCTTTTGTCCATTAATATTTAAAGTTTATCTTAATTTTTTTAAATACTTTATTACTTAATTTTGTATATTGCTTAATTCCAGTATTGCAGCAAACATATTATGAAAATCTAGGTTTATCTATTTAAATGACTTGAAATAAATTACAACAAACATATTGTCTGATGACGATTTAGGTTACATCGTTTTAAGCCATTCATATCAGCTTTATCTAACATCTAATAAAGAAAATTTATCATATTCACTATATGAAAAGAAAAAAGTTACTATATGATGTTAATTACGTGCTTTCCTATCAGTAAGAAAAAATTTTGTAGAATTAGCTCAAAGATGTTTAGAAGTTAGAATGAAAATTGGCATTGTTGAATTGGCAGTGCGATATTTTTATAATAATCTATTGTATATTTGGTACTTGTAAAAATAATGTGTACTACATTTAAAAATACGTGGTATATGTAATAACTTACATTAACGGTATATAAATAATTGATTTATCACTTATGATAATTATCACTTTGGCATGTAAATAATTGACTATGTTCAAAATTATATTTTTAAATATTTATAAATAAGGACAATTTTTTTAATTTTAAAACTTCTTGAGAGAAAATTATAAATGGGTTTTTTTAAATATGTTATACAAATATGTTTAATATTTTTAAAGAAAAATGCTAAAAATAATAATATTGTGAAAATTCTAAATTAAAGAAAAAAAAAGTTTTACCACAGTTTTTCATACCAATATTTGTGTCTGTGAGAACCTGATGGCCTAGTGACTATCGCTCTGGTTTCGTGTTCGTGTTCTGGATGTGCCATGGAAGTTTGTAGAGGTTCGGAATCCAATTTAAACCCTAGCTCCTGACGCAATATTATTATAGGGAGTAACGCTGAAAATCCTACCACGCAAAACGAAACCTTGTCTTGTTTCGAAATCTTTGAGTAGACCATGGTCCAATATGCACTGTAGGGCCAGGGAGTTAGTTAGTTAGTTTATATAAGTCTGTTAAGAATTTAAACTACTTTTATTCATCATAAATATTTATAATTATTGTTATTGAGCATGAATTGATGATTTAAGTATACCACATATAACCCGCCCCCCCCAATGGGGTATAAGAGGTACACTTTAGGCGTTATTACGTTCTACTAAAATGTAGTATGGGTAAAATCCCCGGAAAACTCCCACACAGCTTATCAAGAGACGCTTTACACACGTTCCAGAAATCCTCATCGATTCTCCTCTTGTTTGAAAACAGTGACTGCAATCGACATTGCTAGCGAATTTGAATCAAAGCAATTATATCTGCTAGTGCACCACCAGCCATTACAATAATATTGCCACTCTATTTGGTATCGATTTTACAAAGAAAGTTGGAAAACCAAAAACAAATACTTTAAAGCCTGTTTTTAGAAAAACTTAATAATATCAAATAAATTCTATCAAATATTCTTTAAATTTTTTACGAAACACTTGGTGACATAAATATAAAGATTGAAGACTTGTAAAATAAAATCCTTCCAAAACATACTTCGCTTTCTGTAACAACAAACGTAGAAAAAATTTACTTTTAAAAATGATAAATGTGAACGAAGAAAAGCTTCATATTTATCCGCCGAGAATACATTTTGAAGAAAACTCAAAATTTCTTTCCAACTTGTAGACCAACAGGACTGGACAGAAGGAAAAGTTACTTCCCATGTCAATGCCGTCACCCTTTGGGACAAACCTCTGAATGTATTACAGAAACCAGAGTTCTTTCTTTAAAAAAAAGTTCATTTTTCCATAGAGGGAAAACATCGCCAAAAACTCTAACTGTATCTCTGACAAATATAAATATATACTTTCACGCATCCGTAGATTAATGCTCTGTAAAAAAAATACTCTATAAGATACACTAAACATCCAACCTACGCCTTGACGAAATTCACGGTAGATTCGTTAAAATACGTTTTTTTTTTACTTTTTACTTTTTCTTCTTTTTTACTATAGCTTAATGTAAGATTTTCTGCTGAAAAGTTTTACCTTTTTCAACTGCGGAGTGCTGATGTTTGCAAAAAAGTTGGAATATGAAAAAAATATCGCAGCTCTATTCAGTCGCATGATCCCTGTGCCATGAATCAACATAGAAGCTCTGAGACTTTAAATCACGTTCTCAGCTTGTGTGGAATTCTGCATAAGCTATCTATAAACCGTACGACCTGCCTGATTAAACATCGAAGATCTAGACTGATAAATATAGACTTGCTTTGATATCCAGTTGCTATGGTAACCGTCCTTCATTTAACGTGCTATTGCAATCTCTTGAGATATTTTCCTATATGAGTCCCGAATCTATAATCACTCATAGATGGTATATTAAATTGATTTGCTCAATATAATTATTATTATATAAATATGCTATCGAATGCCTGCGTAATAGTCTATATAATGAATTTCGAAGCAATATGTTACGAATTAGGATATAAATCGAACTATATCGCAATTTCGCATATAATGCATAGAATTTTTAAAAATTATCTAGTTAATATTTTGATAGAATTTTATCATTTTATACAATCAAATAGCACTAAAATTCAGAGAGCTGGCATAAATTTCAGATGAATTTCCCTTAAAAGTTTTTATAAAAATTAATCATTTTATTTCGCTTATAGTAAAAAAAAAATTCAAGTAGTAAAAGTAATCTGTATTTTAAAAGAAAATTTACAAAATATTACTTTTAAATTATGAAATTTACATGGTAGATTCAAGAACATGTTTTTCTTCTAATGCAGCTGGTAAACACTTATACAATTGTCTTTGATGCTTTAAGGCAATTGCTGCATCGACGTTACTTACTTAGCACTACCCAGGAGGTCCTTGTAGCTTGAAGATAAGCTATGGGCGCGGAGTAACAATACGCTCGCACCACTCTACGATCCTATTAGACCGAAACCTATGGTTTGAAGTGGATTCCGAACCACTACAAACATCCGAGGCACCTAACGCCAGAGCGCTAGCCATTTGGCCGTTAGACCCATTCTCGAAACACTATATTTACACTATATTTTACACTATATTTTTTCAATGATCTTATTTTATTAGTACAATATATATAATGCTGTAATTGAATATATATGTATTAAAATCGACCATTTGTACCTATATAAATTGCCCTTTCCTAGAAACATTTCGGAAAAAACTTAATCGTTAAATATTAATTTTAGTTACACGAAAATATTTTTAATTTTAAAGAGTTAGGAAGAATATTTGTTGAACAAAAAATTTGTGTCATGTTTTTTAATGCCGATTTTTAGATAAACAACAAATGAAAATCGTTTCATATGTATATATGTGTGTTATTTTCCTTATAACCCTATTAATAAAATTTGAAAACGATTTAGAAATATATTAGTACAGTTAAAAGGAATATTATTAAAATTGAAAACGGTATAAAAATTTGGAAGCAATTTAGAAATATATATTAGTATTGTTCAAATAAAAATCTATTTAAAAAATCTTTTAAATATGAAATACTATAAAAGATCCTTGTGCCTGATCTGAAAATTTTTAATATAGATATATATTACAAGATAAGCTTCTTTTTCTATACGACATCCTTCTATACAGTCCTATTTCTTGTACGATTATTCTATAAAAAAATCCGGAGTTACAGTTACAGTTATCCGAACTCCAAACTTTTAACAATCCAACTCTCTCCTTAGAAAGAAAATGGCGCATGTATCTAGAGGTCTTTTCTCCCGTAACGAGTAGTGAGATCGTAGGAGAAGACATGGAAGTATCCCCTTCTCTTCTTGCGTAATAAGCAAAAGAACATTGTTTCAGAATATTGCTGACATTTATATTTTGTAGATCAAAATTAGAACTCCAGTGTTCTATTCATCTTTGGAAAATGACATTCGACTGTTTTAGAATAACAATATAACAAAATTTGAGAACGATTTAGAAATATATTAGTACAGTTAAAAGGAATATTATTAAAATTGAAAACGGTATAAAAATTTGGAAGCAATTTAGAAAGACATCAATATTGTTCAAATAAAATTATTTTCGAGCATTTAAATATAAAGTGCTGTAAAAGTTGTAGATTTTTGTGATTCATCTGAAAATTTAATATATATGTTTCAAAATAAGTTTTTTTTATACGACATCCTTCTATACCGTCCTTTTCGTTGTGCGATCGATCTATTAAAAAATCCGGAGATACAGTTACAGTTATCCGAACTCCAAACTTTTAACAATCCAACTCTCTGCTTAGAAAGAAAATGGCGCAGCTATCGAGAGGTCTTTTCTCCCGTAACGAGTAGTCAGATTGTAGGAGAAGACGTGAAAGTATCCCCTTTTCTTCTTGCGTAATAGGCAAAAGAAAATTGTTTCAGAATATTGCTGACATTCGTATTTTGTAGATCAAAATTGGAACTCCAGTGTTTTATTCATCTTTGGAAAATGACATTCTCCTAGTTTAGAAAAACAATAAGAAATGCAAAAAAAGATCAATGCAGTTATTATATATATTCAATAATATTTGTAGGAACATTGATCGATTATAGCATCAAGATTATTTGGTAATATAATTTGAAAACAGTCCGATATTTATGTATTTTAATTTTTTGATGACAAATAGTACTTGGAGAAAAATATACAGGAGGATTTTATCCATAAAATATGCCGATTTAAAAATATTATTTTACAAAAAAAAAAAAAAAAAATATATTGTAATCGGCGTTTTATAATTCACGTCAAGAGATTTATCAGATTATTGATTATTTTTGAAATTATCAAAACAGTTGTAATAATTACTGAAATAATAAATTATCTATACATAAAAAACATAATAATATCAGCTTTAAATTTCAGTTCTAAAGAATTTGAAAAACTTTTGAATTATAGACATTTTTCACAAAATATCTGGTGACATCAATATAAAGATTTCAGACTTGTAAAAAAAAATCCTTCGCTTTCTACGACAACAAACGTAGAAAAAAAATTTACCTTTAAAAATGATAAATGCGAATAAAGAAAGCCTCATATTTATCCGCCGAGAATACATTTTGAAGAAAACTCAAAATTTTATTACAACTTTTAGACCAACAGGACTGGACAGACGGGAAAGTTACTTCCTATGTCAATGCCGTCACCCTTTGGGACGAACCTCTGAATGTATTACAGAAACCAGAGTTCTATCTTAAAAAAAAAGTTCATTTTTCCATAGAGGGAAAACATCGCCAAAAACTCTAACTGGGTCTCTGACAAATATAAATATATACTTTCACGCGTCCGTAGATTTATTCTCTTTAAAAAATACCCTGTAAAATACACTAAAAAATCCAGCCTACGCCTTGACGAAGTTCACAGAAGATTCGTAAAAATATGTTTTTTTTTATTTTTTTTTTTTACCTTTTCTTCCTTTTTTACTGCAGCTGTAATGTAAGTTTTTCTGCTGGAAGGTTTTACCTTTTTCAATTGCAAAGTGTTGATGTTTGCAGAAAAGTTAGAATATGGAAAAAATATTGCAGTTCTATTCAGTCGGATGATCCCTGTGCCATAAATCAACATGGAAGAGCTCAGACCTTAAATCAAGTTCTCGGCTTGTGTGGAATTCTACATAAGCTACCTATAAACCGTACGGCCTGTCTGATTAAACATCGAAGATCTAGACTGGTAAATATAGACTTGCTTTGATATCCAGTTGCTATGGTAACCGTCATTCAATTAACGGGCCATTGCAATCCCTTGAGATATTTTCCTATATAAATCCTGATTCTATAAGCTTTCATTCATACAATATTAATTTGATTCGCCCTATATAATTACTATTATATAAATAAGCTATCAAATGCAATCATGAAAATCTAGATAGGGAATTGAAGAACGATATCGCAATCTTGTGAAAAATTCATATTAAAATAACTGCATAAGGCTATCATGTTTGCATTTAGACAGAAATTTATAATTCTAAGCAATCAATTATTCGTCTTCTTTTTTGGTTTAACAGTCTCGTGGTTTTCCAAGGCAATTTGCCTACTGACAGATTTCGAAAAAGAGATGATTTCTTTTTACAGGGAAAGGTTGTCAGCCCTACGCCCAATGTTCTACAGTCATATTAGACCGGGACCTATGATTTAAAGTGGATTCTGAACCATTAAAACATCCATGGAACCGCCGGGACTCGAACAGGAAACCTGTGTCACCGAGTGTTAGAGTGCTAGTCATTCTGCCATCAGGTCTATGTCTAGCATAGAGCTAAGATAATTTATTATATTCACTATGTGGAAAGAATAAATTTACTATATGATGATAATTCAATGATTTCTGATAGGTCTCAATAATAAAATAGTTAATTATTAAATATTAATATATTTAATTATTAATATAATATTATCAATTTTAGAATTAGTTCAACCCTGATTTAGAAGTTAGAACGAAAATTGACAATATGCATCACTGTTATTGTGTTGCCAATGTTTTATTTTTATAATAAGCGTATTGTATATTTTTTACATTTAAAATAATAATACGTGTGACTCTTTAAAATTACGTGATATATAAAATAATATAAATCATACGTATGGTATATAATTATCTGCTTATGTTCGAAGTCATGTTTTTAAACAATTATAAATAAGGTTTATTTTTTAATTATTTAAACATCTGGAGGAAAAATTATAGATGGATTTTTTAAAATTTATAACACAGAAAAGTTATTTAAAAAGTATAATTTTTTTTAAAGAAAAATGCTGAACATTGAAATAATTTTGAAAATTCTCTATTGAAGAACAAAATTTTTACAAAATTTTTTGTACTAATAGATGCGTCTGTTAGGGCCTGATCGCCAAGTAACTAGCGCTCTGGTTTCGAGCTCGAGTGCCACCGATGCCGTGGATGTTTGTAGTGGTTAATAATCCACTTTTAACCGTAGATCCCGGTCAAATATGGGCGTAGGGCTGGCTCTTTATTTTATATAGGAAATAACTTTTCCTGTCCAGTCCTGTTGGCTCTGCATGCTAGTGTACCACTGGCCAAGAGTCTGATATTACAATTATATTGCCAATTTTCAATATTCATCATTTTATTCATCAATTTTACAAACAAGATTGGAATACTAAAAACATGTACTTTAAAACCTGTTTTTAGAAAAACGTGATAATATATGGTGTAAATTTCAACTTTAAAGCATTTGTAAGAAATGTTTCACAAAATACCAGTTGACATCAATATGGGAATTGCTGATTTGTAAAATAAAATCCTTCCAAAACATACTTCGCTTTCAACAACAAAAATAGAAAAAAATTACTCTTAAAAATGATAAATGTGAATGAAGAAAAAATCATATTTATCCGCCGAGAATACATTTTGAAGAAAACTCAAAATTTCTTTACAACTTTTAGGCCAACAGGACTGGACAGGCGGGAAAGTTACTTCCTATGTCAATGCCGTCACCCTTTGGGACAAACCTCTGAATGTGTTACAGCAAACCAGAGTTCCTTCTTCAAAAAAAGTTCATTTTTTTCCAAGAGGGAAAAAAGTAGGGAAAACATCGCCAAAAACTCTAACTGTATCTCTGAAAAATATAAATATATCCTTTCATGCGTCCGCACATTTATGCTCTCTATAAAAAAATAACAGTAAAATACACTAAAAATCCAACCTACGCCTTGACGAAATTCACAGAAGATTCGTAAAAATAAGTTTTTTTTTTTTTTACTTTTCCTTCTTTTTTAGTACAGCTGTAATGCAAGTTTTTCTGCTAAAAAGTTTTACCTTTTTCAATTGCGGAGTGCTGATGTTTGCAAAAAAGTTGGAATATGGAAAAAATATCGCAGTTCTATTCAGTCGGATGATCCCTGTGCCATAAATCAACATGGAGGCGCTGAGACCTTAAATCACGTTCTCGGCTTGTGTGGAATTCTACATGCGTTATCTATAAACCGTACGACCTGTCTGATTACATATCGAAGATCTAGACTGGTAAATATAGACTTGCTTTGATATCCAGTTGCTATGGTAACCATCATTCAATTAATGGGGATATTGCAATCTCTTGAGATATTTTCCTATATAAGTCCTGATTCTATAAGCACTCATAGCTATTATATTAAATTGATTCGCTCTAATTTAATTCGCGTTTAAATTCGATTCCGAGCAAACATCCATTATTTATATTACAACATCCATTTTCGACTATAAATATTCTAAACATTCATAGCCCACGGAACTCGAACCCGATACCTATGACACCTAGCACTAGTCATTCGGCCGTCAAGCTTCCTATATATATATATATTCTCACACACACACATATATATATATATATATGAGTGTGTGTGTGTGTGTGTGTACATTATAAATATATATAGCTGAAACTTTCGATGTATTCTTTGAGTTCAGGATAATCGTATGAATACCCTAGTCATCAGCCTTCAAGAGTATAAAGTGAAGGATGGGAATCCATAAAACTTTGCAACTGGTTTATTCGCACAATATTTTGGTACTTAAATTTGGATGCGGTAGTTTCAATATTATTCAGGCTCTCCTTCTGGCATTGAATTTGAAACATCTCTGCCGGTCATTCAAACAAATAACACGCTTTTTCACTGATATGCAACACAAAAATATTCGAACCTACGCTCTACTGCAAACTTTCAAAACCCCAAAATTCTTCAAGAACTATTTTTACCACATCGCAGCCGAAAATGAAAACCAGAAAATTACCAATGTTTTCATTCCTTTTAAACGAAAATCTTTATCCTTATAGTATGTGTACTAAACGCAAATTCCATAAATTCGCTCCCATAACAGAGCTCACAGGCTCGGAGAAAGTTGAATTAATTTACTCAAAGCATGCTCCTACAAGAAGCAAACATGTTTACCTCCCAGAGAAAAAAAAATGGTGCTCTTTTAATGGAATTATTCTTAGGAAACGTGACGAATTAATACGTAATATGCCGTTTATCAAGAGCTTAACTTGACAATTACCACTCGTCCTATGCTAGAATAAATCCTGAATATTTAATTTTGCCTGGTACTTGGTTACACTAGGGCGGTAATAGCCTAGAGGTGCAATGTCTCTCCTTCCCAGCTTGAGATGCTACCCGTGTTTATTTCTAGACTTTCCCTCTAAGAAATTTATCTCGAATTACTCCAATTTATGATTACAAAAACAGCGACAAAGTATTCCGACAACAATGTTTGCCTTTTTTATTTTTTTAATTACTGAACATTTTCCTCTTAGAAAGGCGTAAAACATTATAAAATTATCACGAAATAAAGATAAAATGATTATTTTTTAAAAACGAAATTGCGAAAGATAACACAATTATGTCAGAAAAGGACGCTATCTTGCCTAATTTTCAAGGTAGTAGAACGCCGTTATTGGATCAGTTTTTATTATGTTTAGTTTTTATTATTTTGTTTTTCCCTTTTTTCCCTAAAGAGAAGTTTATTTTCCCTCGAAAGTAATATTCAATTAAGTTTAGCTGTTTTCTGACAGCGGCTTTTATATCTTTTATCGCTTTTATGTGGCAAATTCGCAATGAATGGAAATAAATCGAATTCTTACGATGAAGATATGAAGTAATCTTAATCGATGAGAGAACAGTTTTCTGATGCAATTTCCAGAGCTTCTGAAAAGTAATGAAAAGGATATTTGAATATTTCTTTTTGATATAATTTGTTTCCTGCAGGATAAAAGTGACGTATGTTAGGACATTTAGTAGAACTAATTTCATTAGACGAAAAGTTAAAAATGTTAAGAATAACTACGGATTTATCAAGGGAAATACGAAATGTATTTCATTTTGAGAGTTATGTCGTCGTAAGTTAATAGGAACATTGATTATTAAATTTAATTATCCCAATGAATATTTGAATGTTGTTTTAGAAAGATAAAATAAAGTTACACGTCTTGGGAATTTTTTTAATAATGCAAAAAACTTAAATTTGAAGAATGTTATGAAAATATTAAATATTGTTTTGCCTTAATTTTAATGAATTCGGTTAGTCTATAAGACAAGGGTGAATTAAAAAAATGGTGACACACAACAATTTGTTTTGAAATGTTTAGATGTTTTTAATTGAAATTTACAAATCATCTTATTTTTGAAACTTTATTTGACAGACGAAATGGAGTGTTAATTTAGCTTTAAATTTAAATATTTGTTGCGAAAAAAAATAACGATTGCTGTAAAAAAATATATTTAATTATTATTTAATTTGTTCAGACTTTCTCGAAACCATTGTATTTTAACATTTTATTAGAAAAGTAAAAAAATTGCACTGTTTTTTTAATGAATTCTAGGAAATTTGATCTGAGGTCACTTATCACTGAAACGCAGAAAAGTAAAGCAATTTGCATTAACTTACAACTTTCCAGCCTCCGTTTCCTGCCACATATTGGAACGAATAATTCAGAGGTCTCCGATTTATTGAGCAAAAACAAAAAGGAGAGCAAGGAATTAAAGCACTGCTATAAGAAATTTAAAAATAACAATGCAGTTATTTTTAAGAATTTTGTGAAAATTTATGTCCTCTAATTCTTATCTTTAATACGAAATGTATAGAAAATTATATGTGCATGTAAATGAAACATAATATTTTAAAATTATTTTCAAAAATTAAGAAAATTAAATTAAATTTATGTCTTGTGAGATTCATTTACAGTGACCTATGAGTCGGACAAAGGAACCATGAATAATCTTAATAATGATTATATATGATTATATATACACTGAAGTGACAAAAGTCATGGGATACCTCTTAATATCGTGTCGGCGCTCCTTTCGCCCGGCGAAGTGCAGCAACTCAACGTGGCATGGACTCAACAAGTCGTTGGAAGTCTTCTGCAGGAATATTGAGCCATGCTGTCTCGATAGACGTCCATAATTGTGAAAGCGTTGATGGTGCAGGATTTTGGGCATGAACAGACCTCTCGATGATGTCCCATAAATGCTCGATGGGATTCATGTCGGGCGATCTAGGTGGCCAGATCATTCGTTGGAATTGTCCAGAATGTTCTTCAAACCAATCGCGAACAGTTGTGGCCCGGTGACATGACGCATTGTCCTCCATAAAAATCCCATCGTTGTTTGGGTACATGAAGTCCATGAATGGCTGCAAGTGATCTCCAAGTAGCTGAACATAAGCATTTCCAGTCAATGTTCGGTCCAGTCGCACCAGAGGACCAAGTTCCATGCCATGAAAAAACAGCCCACACCATTACGGAGTCACCACCAGCTTGAACAGTGCCTTGCTGACAGTTTGGGTCCATGGCTTCGTGGGGTCTGCGCCACACTCGAACCCTACCATCAGGTCTTACCAACTGAAATCGTGACTCATCGGACCAGGCCACGGTTTTCCATTCACCTAGGGACCAACCGATATGCTCACGTGCCCACGAGATTCGCTGCAAGCGATGTCGTTCTGTCAGTAAAGGCACTCGAGTCGGTCTTCTGCTGGAATAGCCCAAGAAAGCCAAATTTCTCCGCACAGTTCTAACAGACAAGTCCCTTGTACGTCCCACATTGATTTCTGCGGTTATTTGACGCAGTGTTGCTTGTCTGTTAGAATGTACGACTATTTGCAGACGTCGCCGGTCTCGGTCGTTAAGTGCAGGCGGTCGACCACTGCGCTGTCCATGGTGGGATGTTATGCCTGAAATTTCATACTCTCGGCACATTCTTATCACAGTGGATCTGGGAATGTTGAATTCCCCAACGATTTCCGAAATGGCATGACCCATGCGTCTAGCTGCACCTAACATTCCGCGTTCAAAGTCTGTTAATTCCCGTCGTGCGGTCATCATCACGTCAAAACCTCTTCACATGAATAACTTGAACAGAAATGAAAGCTCTGCGAAAGCACTGCGCATTTATACCTGTTCTACGCGATGCTACTGCCATCTGAAAATTTGCATATTGCTATCCCATGACTTTTGTCACTTCAGTGTATATACATATATAATGTATATATATATAATCATTTAGTCATTAAATATATATATTAATTAAGTATATAAGTATTAAGTATTAAGTATATAATTAAGTATTATGTATATAATTAATTTAGTATATATATATAATCATTTAGTCATATATATAATCATTAAGTCATATAGCTGAAACGGTAGAGGAGTTCTTTCAGGTCAGGAGCAGGAGAATAGTACGTATGGTATACGGCCATGGTCACCAATGTCCGTTCAAGAATATAGTGTGTAAGATGTGAATCCCTAAGATTCTACCATTGTTTTATTCGCGCAATATTATGGTATCGAAATTTGGATGGAAATTTCCCAGAATTCATTAAAAAAAATTTTTACATTTCGTATAAATGTTATCCAAGCTTTCCTTCGTGAAACCTGTATAACACTGAATTTGTCACATCTCTGGCATTCTTAATAGTGATTGGCTACAAATAAAAATACCCCTCGTTTAAAAACAATAACATGTTTTTTCACTACTATTTTTCTTCTTCATTTCCGCAACAGCACCGTGGTGGGCCAAGGCCGTCTATCTACTGGCAGATTTCAAGATAGGATACGTTTTCCTATTTACGAGGTCTGATTGTAAGGTCTAGGCATAATAGTTAGTCTACAGTCATATTAGACCAGAACCTACAATTTAAAGAGATTTCCAAACCACTACAAACAACCACAACACCGCCGGAACGCCAACCCGAAACCTTTGGCAACGAGATCTAGAGAGTTTCACTATTATGCTACAACAAAGTTTCAGAAATTACGATCGCATTAAAAAATGGGTATTTTTATATCCTTTTATATTTCTACATAACATTTTATCGATATAAACTTCCAAAACTCCCAAAATCTGTAAGAAATATTTTAAAACTTCGCAGCCCAAATCGAAAACTACAAAATTACGAATGTTTTCATTTCTTTTAAACGACATACTTCATCCTTATCGTTGTGTACTTAAACGTAAATTCCATAAATTCCCTCACATATCAGAGCTCACAGGCTCGGAGAAAGTCTAATTAATTTACTTAAAGCATGCTCCTACAAGAAGAAAATATGTTTACCTCCCAGAGAAAAAAAATGGCGATCGTTTAATGGAATTATTGTTAGGAAACGTGACTTATTAATACATCAGACGGCGTTGATCAAGAGCTTAACTCGGCTCGACAATTACCACTCGCCCTATGCTAGAATAAATCCTGAATATTTAATTTTGCCTGGTACTTGGTTACAATAGAGCGGTAATAGCCTAGAGGTGCAATGTCACTCCTTCCCAGCTTAAGATGTTACCCGTGTGTATTTCTAGACCTTCCCTCTAAGAAATTTAACTCGAATTACTTCAATTTATGATTACATAAACAGCGGCTAAGAATTTTTTTTTTTTTAAATTACTACACATTTTTCGCTTAGAAAATCGTTAAACATTATAAAATTATCCCGAAAGAAAGATAAAATGATTATTTTTTTTAAAAAAATTAAATCGATATCACAATTATGTCAGAAAATGACACTACCTTGCCTAATTTGTAAGGTAGTGGAACGCCGTTATTGGATTAGTTTTTGTTATATTTTTCCCTCTTTTTTTCCCCCAAAGGAAAATTTATTTTCCCTCGAATTTAATATTCAATTAAGTTTAGTTGTTTTCTGACAACTGTTTTTATATCTTTATCGCTTTTATGTGAGAAATTCGCACTGAATGGAAATTAATCGAATTCTTACGATGAAGATATAAGTAATCTTATTTGATAAGAGGACAATTTGCAGAGTTTCTGAAAAGTAATCAAAAGGATATTTGAATATTTTTTTATTTATAATTTGTATCCTGCGGGATAAGAATGGCCTACGTTAGACATTTCGACGAATTAATTTGATTACACGAAATGTTAAAAATGTTAACAATTAACTACTGACTTATCAAGGGAAATACGAAATTTATTTCATTTTGGGAGCTACGTTATCATAAAGTAATAGGAACGTTAATTATTAAACTTAATTATCCCAATGAATATTGAAATATTGTCTTAGAAGCATAAAATAAAGTCATCGTGTCTCGGGAATTTTGGAAAAAATACAACAATACACTGAAGTGAAAAAAGTCATGGGATAGCAATATGCAAATTTTCAGATGGCAGTAGCATCGCGTAGAACAGGTATAAATGCGCAGTGCTTTCGCAGAGCTTTCATTTCTGTTCAAGTTATTCATTGAAGAGGTTTTGACGTGATGATGACCGCACGACGGGAATTAACAGACTTTGAACGTGGAATGTTAGTTGGAGCTAGACGCATGGGTCATGCCATTTCGGAAATCGTCAGGGAATTCAACATTCCCAGATCCACTGTGTCAAGAGTGTGCCGAGAGTATGAAATTTCAGGCATAACATCCCACCATGGACAGCGCAGTGGTCGACCGCCTGCACTTAACGACCGAGACCGGCGACGTCTGCAAAGAGTCGTACATTCTAACAGACAAGCAACACTGCGTCAAATAACCGCAGAAATCAATGTGGGACGTACAAGTGACTTGTACGTTAGAACTGTGCGGAGATATTTGGCTTTCTTGGGCTATTCCAGCAGAAGACCGACTCGAGTGCCTTTACTGACAGAACGACATCGCTTGCAGCGACTCTCGTGGGCACGTGAGCATATCGGTTGGTCCCTAGATGAATGGAAAACCGTGGCCTGGTCCGATGAGTCACGATTTCAGTTGGTAAGAGCTGATGGTAGGGTTCGAGTGTGGTGCAGACCCTCCGAAGCCATGGACCCAAACTGTCAGCAAGGCACTGTTCAAGCTGGTGGTGGCTCCGTAATGGTGTGGGCTGTTTTTTCATGGCATGGACTTGGTGCTCTGGTGCGACTGGACCGAACATTGACTGGAAATGCTTATGTTCAGCTACTTGGAGATCACTTGCAGCCATTCATGGACTTCATGTACCCAAACAACGATGGGATTTTTATGGATGACAATGCGCCATGTCACCGGACCACAACTGTTCGCGATTGGTTTGAAGAACATTCTGGACAATTCCAACGAATGATCTGGCCACCTAGATCGCCCGACATGAATCCCATCGAGCATTTATGGGACCTCGTCGAGAGGTCTGTTCGTGCCCAAAATCCTGCACCATCAACGCTTTCACAATTATGGACGTCTATCGAGACAGCATGGCTCAATATTCCTGCAGAAGACTTCCAACGACTTGTTGAGTCCATGCCACGTCGAGTTGCTGCACTTCGCAGGGCGAAAGGAGGGCCGATACGATATTAAGAGGTATCCCATGACTTTTGTCACTTCAGTGTATAAATTTTAAGAATGGTATAAAAGTATTAAATATTTGTTTCTTAATATTATTGAATTCTGTTAGTCCATAAAAAATGTTGAACTAATAAAATAAAAACAGTGGTGACTTACAAAAATACATTTCCAATTTTTTAAATGATTTTAATTAAAATTTACTAATTTTCTTATTTTTGAAACTTAACTTGATAGATTAAACGAAGCGTTAATTTCAAATTTAAATTTTTTGATCGATTACGGTAAATTTAACGACAGCTTTAAAAAAATGTGTTTTATTATTTGTTGTTTACATTTACACAAAACCATGGTATTTTAACAATTTGTAAGAAATGAAAATTATTGCACTGGTTTTTTTTTTTAATGAATTCTGGGAAATTTGATCAGTCGTTATTTAGCACTATAACGACAGACAAGTAACCCATTTTGCAATATCCTGCAACATTCCAACTAATCTTTTCTTCCACAAAGTGGAAAAAATAATTCAGAAATCTCCGTCTTCTTGAGCAGATACAAAGCTGAAACCATGGAACTATAACAATTTAAAAGTAATGTAAAAAATTACATTTTTGGTTATTTTTACGAATTCTAGTAAATTTGATCTAGTGTCATTTAGCACTAAAACGGCAGACAAATAGCAAATAAAACACATAAAAACAAATAAAGCCATCATGTCTTGGAAATTTTGCTAGCAATACAAGAAATATAAACTTGAAGAAGCTTATAAAAATATTTAATATGTAAATTAATAAAACAAAAAAGTTGGTAACTTACAATAATATATTTTGATATGCTTAAATGCGTTTAATTTAAATTTACTAATCATTTCATTTCTGAAAAATTTACTTGACAGATTAAATAGAGTGCTAACTTTAACAAATTGAATTCTGACTTATATTTATAACGAAAGAAATAAATTTAATTTAATAAATGACTTAAATAATAAATTTTTTTATTTATTTTCAAATTATTTATTAAAATTTTTTTATTTTTTATTAATCAATTATTTTTTATATAATTTTAAATTTTTTAATTTAAATTTAAATAATAAATTTTAATATATTTATTTATTATTTTTTATTTTCTTTTTTATACAAAAATTGTGTATACATTGTCTTTGAGAGATAGGGTTCAAGGCTTCAATGACCATTTTTAATTTTAGAAATTTATTGAAATCTGTAATTTTATTTTTAAATTTCTTTCATGACTTTTTTTAGCAATTTCATAATATATTAAAACTCTTTGTCAAACTTTCATAGCATTTTATTTATTCATAATATTTATTTTACTAATATTATGTATAAGAAACATAATATTTATACATATATACATAATATATATATGTGTAATATTTATTAACTATATTTGTTAATAAACTAATATTTATATAATGTAAAATTGTTCAAAAACAAAACGTCTCTTGGAAGCAAAGAGAATTTTATTTCAAACTGAAAACAATATTTTTTCAAACAAAAGAAAATTGTTTGGTATTCTACAGTTCTTTTAATTTTTAGGTTTGATATTATACGTTTTGCTCTTACTTTAAATTCTAAATTTAAGGGTAACTTGTATATCGACCCAGCCTAATATATATATTTTTTTTATTTTATTCATTACATTTATTTAAATCACACCAAAATATTTTAATACCGTAAATGTGTAATCTTTTATTTAAACGAAATTATTTTCTAATTTCACAAATTTTAAATGATTTAAAGTTAATATATTTCAGTAATTGTGTTCCTTAATTTGTTGTTTATTGCTTTTAATTATCTTTTTTTTTCTATGTAAATATTAGCTTTACAGTTTCAATGCATATTTTATAAATTTAAAAATAACAAATACATTCCAAAAGATTAAACCGAATGTATAATTTTAACATAATCCAAAAAGATATTTATCATATCAAATAAACAATATTATTTTTTTTATAATGGTAACTCAGAAATTATTTTGAACATAAATAAAATGTAAAGTAAATATTCAAAATGTGTTAAAAATGAAAATCTTTTCAAATCATTTAGTCTTATATGAAATCCATTAATTTGCAAATATCGTCAACGGATTTTTAATAATTGTTTTAATTCTTAATTTTTATAAAAATATTAAAACGAAGGAATAATTGACTTTCAAAATTTCTTGACATTTACATTGATGCAGATCTTTCCGTTACTTTATTTGATGAAACATCTAATCAAATAAACTTAAGGAAAAGGACTTTTATGAACAAGAATATTTCCTCACAGAGATTTAATTTTCTTACATATATTTAAACTATTTCCTTTCTCCGAATGGCAACAGAAGCGAAATTATCTGCACATCCCACGAGATTCCAAGAATGGTGAAATCACACAAAATTCATCATCTGCTTCACAGTTATTTTTTCATTCAAATTTTGTCATTTGCATACGAAATGTTTCTACGAGCAATCCTTGTCTACGGCTTCAGGGCGAAGATTTCTCATTTCTTTAAAATTCAATTACGTTTCGTGAATATAATATCCATTGAAACGGAATAATAACATGGCGGAATTATGCTTCATAAATATTAATCGTAAAATGATAACGAACAATCATTTATTATTCTGGCGAATCTTGTCTGGTTATTGTAATGTTTGTTGAAATAGAAATGTGTTTCGTATCTCATTGTTGTTGGAGATGTAACTGTAGATAACAAGCTTTACGCATTGAAATATTTGCAGTACAGCTAACTGAAATATTTACCACAAGGAAATAGTGGATGATAAAATATAGTATTTCATATACGCACATAAGTTGCCTTTACACTGAAGTGACAAAAGTCATGGGATAGCAATATGCAAATTTTCAGATGGCAGTAGCATCGCGTAGAACAGGTATAAATGCGCAGTGCTTTCGCAGAGCTTTCATTTCTGTTCAAGTTATTCATGTGAAGAGGTTTTGACGTGATGATGACCGCACGACGGGAATTAACAGACTTTGAACGCGGAATGTTAGTTGGAGTTAGACGCATGGGTCATGCCATTTCCGAAATCGTTAGGGAATTCAACATTCCCAGATCCACTGTGTCAAGAGTGTGCCGAGAGTATGAAATTTCAGGCATAACATCCCACCATGGACAGCGCAGTGGTCGACCGCCTGCACTTAACGACCGAGACCGGCGACGTCTGCAAAGAGTCGTAAATTCTAACAGACAAGCAACACTGCGTCAAATAACCGCAGAAATCAATGTGGGACGTACAAGGGACTTGTCTGTTAGAACTGTGCGGAGAAATTTGGCTTTCTTGGGCTATTCCAGCAGAAGACCGACTCGAGTGCCTTTACTGACAGAACGACATCGCTTGCAGACTCTCGTGGGCACGTGAGCATATCGGTTGGTCCCTAGATGAATGGAAAACCGTGGCCTGGTCCGATGAGCCACGATTTCAGTTGGTAAGAGCTGATGCTAGGGTTCGAGTGTGGCGTAGACCCCACGAAGCCATGGACCCAAACTGTCAGCAAGGCACTGTTCAAGCTGGTGGTGGCTCCGTAATGGTGTGGGCTGTTTTTTCATGGCATGGACTTGGTCCTCTGGTGCGACTGGACCGAACATTGACTGGAAATGCTTATGTTCAGCTACTTGGAGATCACTTGCAGCCATTCATGGACTTCATGTACCCAAACAACCATGGGATTTTTATGGATGACAATGCGCCATGTCACTGGGCCACAACTGTTCGCGATTGGTTTGAAGAACATTCTGGACAATTCCAACGAATGATCTGGCCATCTAGATCGCCCGACATGAATCCCATCTAGCATTTATGGGACATCATCGAGAGGTCTGTTCGTGCCCAAAATCCTGCACCATCAACGCTTTCACAATTATGGACGTCTATCTAGACAGCATGGCTCAATATTCCTACAGAAGTCTTCCAACGACTTGTTGAGTCCATGCCACGTCGAGTTGCTACACTTCGCCGGGCGAAAGGAGGGCCGACACGATATTAAGAGGTATCCCATGACTTTTGTCACTTCAGTGTATGTAGTCTGGATTAGTTAATTAAGAACTTCATTCTTAATAAGTATATTTTACTTAAAAAATGATAAAATATTATATTTAGAGATATCATTAAAGAACTTAAAATTGTTGTATAAGAATTATAAAATCAAAAAATTTATAAGAATTTAACAGTTACATAAGAATTGTTATAATAATTTAACAGTGTTATAAAAAAACACTTAAAATTTTAGCAAAAATTAAAAAATTAAAAATTTAGCAAAACTATAAAAATTTAGCAACGATACATAAGAATTATTATAAGAATTTTATTTTAGTAGTGCTACTAAGAATTATTGGAGCCTGAATGGCCGAGTGACTTGAGTTCTGGCTTCAATTTGGCGCTCGATACCACAGGTTTCGGGTTCGTGTCCCGAGAGTGCCATGGATGTTTGTAGTACGGAATCCACTTTAAATCGTAGGTCGCAGGTAATAATATGGCCATTGGGCGTTGGGCTGACACTTCTACGCCGTAAAAAGAATCATCTACCGTCTAGAAATTTTCCAGCAGACAGATAGTCTTGGGGTTGTAGGGTTGTGACACCACTGATGATGACTTAAGAATTATTAAAACATTTTTATGCTGTCATATAAATATTATTATAAAATTTCAACTTAAAAAATTTAATTATATAATATAATTAATTTACATTATATAATATTATTAAAAAATTAGCTTTTCGATTATTCATTTTTCTTTAGTTTCAAGTTTTTTAATTTAATAACTAATTTTATTTAATTATTTATTCAATCATAATAACTTATTCGTTAAAAATGGAATCTTCTTGGACTTACTGCGCCATCTATATGCACTAACAATAACTATTTTTAATGTGAGATTTTAATTTAAATTATTTAAATTGTATTACTATCCAATGAATTTAAATATTTTCCTTCTGTTCAACTATACGTTTCTAAAATTTTTTACACTTTACATGCACATCATATAAAGTGAAAATATGACAAATTTACTGGTATACATCTTTTGTCATATTAAATTCAAATGTTCATTAGTTTTAAACAATTTTCTAAAAACTTTTATTTTAACTAAAAGGGTTATAACACATTATAATTAATAATAAATATTTAAATTTATAAACGTAATATACATATTTATAATTAAAATATATTCATCTAGAAATATTAATATTTGTGTAATGTTTTAAAAAGTCTATTCAACTTCCATCATTATTAATTTAAAATAATTAAAATTAATTAGAACTACTTAAATCGAAGCATATTAGATTAATATTCATTCATTTTTAGTTAGTTAAAAGATTTAAGAAGCTCTATACGACCGGTATAAAATATGATAAGCATTTATCATATAAAAATGTATTGTTTTACAAAAATATGAATTAATGCTTTGTTTTTGATATCTATTTTATTGATATGTTCTTAATGAAAAAAATTCGAAAACCGTATTTGTATTTTCTACTCGAATACCATTTTCAATATTTTTCGAATATTTCTAAAACTATTTATCGGAAGTCCATGACTATTATGTTAAAGGTTTTAACCAGAATGTTTGATTTAAAATATTTCTGTCTCATTCTCATCGTCTGTCTAAAACCACTCATATGAAATGGATGTATATGTCTAGTTCTTCTTCTTCATTGGCGCGCAGCCTGTTGGCCAATTGGCTGGCGCTCTGACCTTTGTTACCACAGGCTTCAGGTTCAGTTCCTGGCAATGGCATGGATGTTTGTTAGTTATTAGGAATCCACGTTAAACAGTAGGTATCGTCTAATTAGCCTAAAGTGTGAGCAAAATGACCGCAGAGCGACAATCCAAATCAATCGTCACTGGCGCAATAATCCCATAGTGAGCTAAGGCCAGCCTGCTTACTGACAGATTTCAAAACAGGAGAAGCCTTTCTCTTTATGGGATACAGTTATCAACCCAACGCTCTACTTTTGTATCATACGGGGACCTATGGTTTAAAGTAGATTCCGAACCACTACTAACATCCATGGCATCTTCAGGACTCGAACTCGAAACCTATGGCACTGAGCTCCAGAGGATGCATATGTGGTCCTACAAAAACAGTTTTATTTCTTGTATTTTTTTAAAAAGTCTTAAATATAATCTCAATAAAATGCTTTATGAATATAGTTTTGTCAACAGTTTTAACTAATGTTATATTTAAAAATACGTGCTCTATCTGAAATTGAAATTATCGTTTTAAATACATCATTTAAAATTAACACTATTACATGTTTCTTCTCTGCTACATAAACTTCTTACTAAAACAACTGCTAAATAAAGAATGCAACGGCTTCCATAGAGAAAATAAATGTAAACAGTTATTTATTAGCTTTCAGCAAATATACTCCGTAACCATGACGACGGCATCTTTGCTGTCAGGCGTCATTAGCCTACACAAGCCAGTGATGCATGTGACCCGGAAGTTCGTCGTATATCGCATTTTATACCATTCATTCAATAAGCTGTGTTCGGAAACCTCTTCACGCACCTATTCTCCGAATTGCGACGAAACCTACGATGCGAACAACTTGCGATTTAATTCATCGCTTCTAGATGTCTTGGAATAGACAAGGATGCGTTGGAGAGTCAAGGACGTCGTTGCCATGGAAACGATCGGACGCTCATTCATGGATGGCATGTTTTCATTGGCTCGCGCAACCCGATGTTACCTATTACTTAACACTGAAAGCGTGAAATGCAACTCTTGGTGCCTTTATTTATTAGGAGGAGGGAGGAATTAGGACGGTGAACTGAAGTGAAATGTGTCCTCTTTCACTGCAATGGATTTGAAGTGCTATTGATTAAGCATATAGAAAAGTTTTCAGGTTCATATCCGTTTAAACTTGGAACCCATGAAGTTCGTTTTAATAAAATTTATTTCTGTTCTGTATCAATAAGTCCTCTAAATTAATTAGAAGCAATTCATGAATTTATGAATTCTTACGCAATTAATGAACCAAGAATTCTCTGAATTTGGAGTTTGTTTACTTCGAACATTTTTGTAAGGGTACACGTTAAAATACTGTATTTGTAGAATTGAAAGAAACAAAAACGAGGTTGTGAATATACTCTTCTAAAGATGGATGTAATTATATTGGCAAACATTTTCATAAAAGTATTCATAGAATAAATATTGTATCTTTATCAATGAACGAATTGATAAACTTCAAGTACTATCGTTTCATTTACTTTAAAATTTGACTTCAAATTTTAGGTACCTAATAAAAATCACTCAATCGCATAAATTTAAAAAATTCGGAGACCAAGGTCGTTTATATGACATTGAAAATCCTATAATTTTAAAAATGATGAAAAGAATGCACATGGAAAATCAAATTAATGTGTTGCTTGTTAATAGAAACTTTAAGTTAGATTAATACCAAAGAGCATAGTTGTTGGTAATTTTATCATATTTGTATCCTGGTATAAGGCTTGGGATATCCATAAAACCAGCACAAATGGAAAACGAAAAATTGAATTGTTTTTGAGATATTTGGTTTTTAAAAACATTTATAATTATTCTCTAAAGAAATGTTAATTTTTACATTTTATTTATTTCATATATCCTTATCCTTAATCCTTATATCCTTATCCTTAATCCTTATATTCTTATCCTTATTCCTTATATCTTTATCCATATTTCATATACCCTTATATAACTATCAAAATATAATATATTTTGATATATAATATATTTATTTTGATATAAAAATATATTATAATATCAAAATATAATATATTTTGATATATAATATATTTATTTTGATATATTTTTATATAAAATATATTATAATATCAAAATATATTATATTTTGATATTAGTTAAAAGTCCAATAAATTGTTATGAAATAGAACTATTTAATTCCCTTCGTGTGGTAAAAGTATGCAGTTAACTTCTATAAATCGTACAGTAAAACATATTGTGCATTAGTAAGTAATGATCACTGTGACAAAGTAAATGTACACATTGCACTTATAAAGATCCCTAAGTCCCTCAATTTTTCTTTTAAAATTTGGTTGAAGAACCTCAGACACTAAGTAACATAATCCACGGAATGCACCTTCCTAGAGTCTCAAACTGACATGTCTTAATCCTATTAGCCAAGCCCGTGTATCATGCCAGCTGTCGAATAAGACAGCAATTCCAAACATCCCTAAGAGATGCGTTTCTCGGCGAGATCGTTCATAATGTCTCGCTACTGGAGGTGAAATGTGGCTTCTGTACCGGCAGGGTCTCTCCAATTTCAGCTTTCTTTTTTGTTTATAAGACAGCGCGGGAATGATTTGGAGGTCGCCGGGCGCCCTGTTGGCGTCCCATATTTCACACCACTGCAATCTCGTCGCCAAATCTGGCTTATTAAAACAGGCTAGATAAATTAACGTCATAAATTGCTTAGTCAAATCCGGAAACCTACATAAATCGCAAGCTTGTTTGAAAAGGAAGGTGAAGGGAACCAGAGGAATCGTATTTTTCATTAAAACTTCGGTTGCAGTTGAAAATTTTGAAGATGTTACAGCAAGCAGTTTCGGTTTTGTTTATGGTACCCTAAGTCTATTTGTCACTTAGCTGTAGGATAATAATTTCAGCAAGAGTTCCTTGTAGGATTTTGCGTGCATGTTTCGAAATAAGACTGTACATATATATATATTATATATATATATATATATATATATATATATATATGCAGAACGGTACTAGGAATGTACTCCTGAAAAATTTAATTAAGTGAATTGAATCTGGTGAAACCGTACTCTTTTTTAATGTCATCTAATTCTTATCTTTGGTAGGAAATGTAAATAAAAACTATACGTGCCTGTAAAAGAAATATAAAATTTTTAAATTATTTTCAAAAATTAAGAAAATTGAATGGGCAATGTGGGAAAAATGAAATATTATGCTTACATGTTAATAATACAGATCGAAATAAATGTTATGTTATAATACAGATCTAAAAGGAATATATGGTGAGTGATTTTAATACTAATACACAAGTAAGTAGTAATAAATAATACAAGTAAGTAGTATAAAGTAATGAAATAATAGACAAGAAAAAAATTTAGGAATTATTGTGTTCAAATATGAACAATGCTTTGATATTTTAATGCAAACAATTCTGAGCAAAACTTGAATGGTTTTAATCCTAAAAATTCTAAACAATGAACGCAGTCATTGTACGTTTCAATGCTGTCAATTCTAAACAATGCTACAATATTTTAATGCAAATAATTCTTTGATATTTTAATGCAAAAAATTCTTTGGTATTTTAGTGCTAATAATTCTAAACAATGCTTCGATATTTTAAAGCTAAAAATTATAAACAATGCTCATATTTAGCAAATAAAACATCTTACTGTAAAATTAATAGTCTTAGAAATTTTTAACCAGATTTGCTTTTATAGTCTAATAATTTTTTATCGAATAAAATTATTAGAAGAATTGTAAATTGAATATAAGTTAAAGTTATTAAGTATTACTTATTATTTATTATTAACTTTGAATTTAAAGAATTATCAATTGAAAGCAAATATGTTGATAACACAAATTATAAAATGTAGAAATTTACACGAAGTTTAAGTAGAATTATCAAAAAACAAAAAAATTATGTTAATAATTTTTGCCTATTAATTTCCGATTCAACTTTAAGTTCAGAACATAAAACAATATACACACAGATATAAATTTAGAATTTGAAAATAAATACATAATATTCTATTTTTTAACAATATTGGAGAAAACAGACTATTGGAGAAAACAGCTATTGGAGAAAACATTATTACAATAAGTGTATTAATAAGTAATTTATCAAAGAATTATTTGCATTAAAATATTGTATTTTATTATCCTTAGAACAGTTTTATACAAAATAAAAATCACAATAGATGGTGAATTAACGAATTAAAGAAAAAAAGAGATTAACTTATTCCAAAGAACAACTTTACTCCAAACAAACGAACGCAAATTCGGAACAAAAGCAAAGATTTCGTACTTCGGAAACAGAAATAAAACAAAATGGCGGGCTATTTACCTTGTTGCCCCTGTCAGTCTCGAAACTCCACTTTGTTAAAAAGCAAATCGTTAGCAAAAATTTGTAAGCAGGATCATTTTCAGAATTCCCTGCAGAGAAGGGAAACAGTGCTTGGCTCAAATTTAATTAATTATAGGTTTATTGATTTCTTTGTTCTTCATCGGAAAGTCAGTAAACAGGAGTGAAAATGACAATAAAAGAATCTTTTATTATCCTGGCGAGTGATACGTCTGGGAATCCAAGAGAAATTTGTTGCAGAAAAGTTACGCAAACAAAATCGGTTGCACCTGATTATTTGTAAAAGTAGAATGAAGAGTTTTATTTGAATGAGGAGAATTAGATTTTCTTTTTGCTGGATTTTGTTCTATGTAAATTTAGAAACGCATTTCCGTTCGATTTGTTCTCAGACATAAAATAAATAGAATTATATGAAATGAAAAAATGAGAAAGGCAACAGTAATGAAATCTTTTTTATTCAAAATGAGCAGTAACTTAATATTTATTTAGGCATGATGAAATAAATAATAATGTAGCCTTTTTCCCACGAGAAGAAATATACCATTTACGTTCCCAGGGGAAAAAAATACAAATTCGTTAACAAGTATGTAATAATAATCTATAACTCAAATCTGACAGTAGATAATCAATGTTGTGGATATTTATGTTCCATGCAATTAGTGTTTGTTCGAATGAAATTGATCTGTCACTCCAGTCATATTAGACCATGACATACGGTTTAAAGTGGACTTCGAACCACAGCAAGTATTCATGGCACCGAATTTGAACCAAAGCCTTTCTATCTGCTAGCGCACCACTGACCAGGAGTCTTATATTACAATTTTGTTAGTCTATCGGGCATCAATGTTATAAAGACGGTTGTAATTCAAAAAACCAAATATTTAAAGCATGTTCTTAGGAAAGCTAAATAATATGTGCTTTAAATTTCAACTTTAAAGGATTTTAGAAACTTTTTTCTAGACATTTTTCATAAAATACCTGGCGACATCAATATAAAGATCGCAGACTTGTAAAATAAAATCCTTCCAAAACATACTTCGCTTTCTGCGACAACAAACATAAGAAAAGAAATTACTCTTAAAAATGATAAATGTGAATAAAGAAAAGCCTCATATTTATCCGCCGAGAATACATTTTGAAGAAAAAACAAAGATCAACAGGACCAACTTTTAGACCAACAGTACTGGACAGACGGGAAAGTTACTTCCTATGTCAATGTCGTCACCCTTTGGGACAAACCTCTGAATGTATTACAGAAAAATCTTAAAATTATCTTTCTTCAAAAAATTATTATTATTTCTTATAAATAATTAAAAATTATTTCTTATAAAAAATTATCTTTCTTCAAAAAAAAGTTCATTTTTCCCTAGAGGGAAAGAGTATGGAAAACATCGCCAAAACCTCTAACTGTATGTCTGACAAATATAAATATATACTTTCACGCGTCCCTAAATTTATGCGCTATATAAAGAAATACCCTGTAAAATACACTAAAAAATCCAACCTACGCCTTGACGAAATTGTCAGAAGATTCGTAAAAATACGTTGTTGTTTTTTTTACTTTTTCTTCTTTTTTTTACTACAGCTGTAATGTAAGTTTTTCTGATGAAAAGTTTTACCTTTTTCAATTGCGGAGTGCTGATGTTTGCAGAAAAGTTGCAATATGGAAAAAATATCGCAGCTCTATTCAGTCGGATGATCCCTGTGCCTTAAATCCACATGGAGCCGCTGAGACCTTAAATCACGTTCTCGGCTTGTGTCAAATTCTGCATAAGCTATCTATAAACCGTATGACCTGTCTGATTAAACATCGAAGATCTATGCTGGTAAATATAGTCTTGCTCCGATATCCAGTTGCCATGGTAACAGTCATTCAATTAATGGGCTATTGCAATCTCTTGAGATATTTTCCTATATCTGTACGGAATCTATAAGCTCCTATAGTTGCTATATTAAATTGAGGCCTTCTAAATAATTACTATTATATAAATAAGCTATCGAATACTTGCGTAATGGTCTATATAATGAATTTTGAAGTAACATGTTACGAAAATTAGGAAATAAATCTATTAAATGTACGCGAATACCTTCGAAGGAATTTTTTTGAAATCATTGAAATACTTTATCTTTGTACCCTTTTTTTATTGAATACATCTAAAACGTAAAATTTCACATAAAACATTTCTATTTTTTTATAATTTTTATAGGATAAAATAAGGTCAAAATTGGCCAAAAATTGATACTGTTACAAAAAATGATTACACAAAATCAAATCATTATTTTTAAATTTTTATGTTTGTATTTGTTTATACTAACAGTGTAATTGTTTGCACTAACAGTTTGTATTTGTTTATACGAACAGTGTAATTATTTATACTAACTATTTGTATATATTTGTTTGTACTGCATTCTACAGGGAATTGCCCTCTGGCAAATTTATATCTCTATTATTTATTATTTTGTATATGTTTAAATGTTGTTGACAGAAAATTCTCCCAAAATTTGCTTTTAGTTAAAAGTTTAACGTATAAAATTAAAAGAATTTATATAGCTAGAATCATTTCCAAAGTTAATTCCCTATGCACGTCTATGAAAAACAATTATACCAAATGCAGTGGCATTTCGACAAAAATTACTTGTGTTATGGTGTTTCACGTGAAAACAAAAAGCATAAACATTCTTTCTGAGGAAAAGCCAAAAACACCTTTGAAATAGAAATATTACTTTCAAAATTGATGTAAATATATTAAAATTTCAAGGAATTATCAATTTCATTTTCTTTTTTATTAAAATAAATAGTTTTAGTTTTCCTTAAATCTCTGAAAAGTTTCTGAGGAGAAGAATTTAAAATCTTTTTGACATTTTTTTCTACAATTCCTACTATTGGCAAAAGCTTTTTAATATGAAATATACTGCATTTCAATTATTTTGCCTTTATATAAGTGTTTTGATTAAATATATTTAAAACCTTTTAATTTCACATAAAAATATCAGTCTTAACTATTTTTTATATAATTTATACTTTAAAATATGGATAAAAATTGCAAAATTGTGATATTGTTGTAAAACTTTGTAATTCAACAACAAATTAATAGCGTTTTTCTCTCTAAATGTGCCTACATTGAAAAAATCCTTATGTAGAAAATATAACTTCTTCAAATTTTTATCTTAATTACTTATTGTGTATACTTAAATTTTGTCGACACAAAGTGTTTTTTTAAATTTACAAAAAATTCTTAAATTATCATGTAAATTAAACCTAATTTATGAATTTATGATAATTTCAATGCTCTATTCCTTTTAGATATTTAAAGAAATTGTTTACATGAGGTTTCAAAGCATTTAGATAAATATTTTGTTATGATGTTTTGAAGGAACACAAATTGCATATAAATTCAAATAAGAGATAATTAAAACTAGGAAAATATAGCAAATTCTCAAAAAATCCTATATAATGCATTGAATCTTTAAAGGTGATCAAGCTAATATTCGGATAGAATTTTATCATTTTATACAATCTAAAGGCACTAAAATTTGACGAACTGGCATAAATTGACATAAATTTCTATTGAAGAGATTTTGAGATTATTTGAGACATAAATTTCTATTGAAGTTTCCTTAGGAGGTTATAATACATATTAATAATTTTATTTCCCATATAGCAAAAAAAATCAAATGGAAAAATTGATATGAATTGTGAAGGAGAATTTTACAAAATATTACTTTAAAAGCATGAAATTTACATAATAGATTTATGGAAATTTTCTACACTATTTTTTTCCGATGATCTTTACCTACTTTGTTTCAATTTTGGTTTCAGGTTTAAAGACGATATGTTTAAAGAAATTACCGCAATCTTTAATAATAAGACATCGCGATTTGAATCTATAAATGCAGTCATATAAATGCAGTTTTAAAGAATTAGGATGAATATTTGCAGAGCTAAAAATTTGTGTCATGTTTCTAATGCCGGTTTTTAGACGAACAATAAATAAAAAATCATTTGTCTTTATTATATCTGCCATTTTCTTTTATAATCCTATTATAAAAATTGGAAAACGATTTAGAAATATATTAGTATTGTTCAAATAAATATGAAAATTTGAAAACGATTTAGAATTATATTACAATTGTTCAACTAAGTATTATAAAAATTTGAAAACGATTTAGAAATACACTGAAGTGACAAAAGTCATGGGATAGCAATATGCAAATTTTCAGATGGCAGTAGCATCGCGTAGAACAGGTATAAATGCGCAGTGCTTTCGCAGAGCTTTAATTTCTGTTCAAGTTATTCATGTGAAGAGGTTGTGACGTGATGATGACCGCACGACGGGAATTAACAGACTTTGAACGCGGAATGTTAGTTGGAGCTAGACGCATGGGTCATGACATTTCGGAAATCGTTAGGGAATTCAACATTCCCAGATCCACTGTGTCAAGAGTGTGCCGAGAGTATGAAATTTCAGGCATAACATCCCACCATGGACAGCGCAGTGGTCGACCGCCTGCACTTAACGACCGAGACCGGCGACGTCTGCAAAGAGTCGTAAATTCTAACAGACAAGCAACACTGCTTCAAATAACCGCAGAAATCAATGTGGGACGTACAAGGGACTTGTCTGTTAGAACTGTGCGGAGAAATTTGGCTTTTTTGGGCTATTCCAGCAGAAGACCGACTCGAGTGCCTTTACTGACAGAACGACATCGCTTGCAGCGACTCTCGTGGACACGTGAGCATATCGGTTGTTCCCTAGATGAATGGAAAACCGTGGCCTGGTCCGATGAGTCACGATTTCAGTTGGTAAGAGCAACAAGTTATTGGCGCAGACCCCACGAAGCCATGGACCCAAACTGTCAGCAAGGCACTGTTCAAGCTGGTGGTGGCTCCGTAATGGTGTGGGCTGTTTTTTCATGGCATGGACTTGGTGCTCTGGTGCGACTGGACCGAACATTGACTGGAAATGCTTATGTTCAGCTACTTAGAGATCACTTGCAGCCATTCATGGACTTCATGTACCCAAACAACGATGGGATTTTTATGGATGACAATGCGCCATGTCACTAGCCCACAACTGTTCGCGATTGGTTTGAAGAACATTCTGGACAATTCCAACGAATGATCTGGCCACCTCGATCGCCCGACATGAATCCCATCGAGTACTTATGGGACATCATCGAGAGGTCTGTTCGTGCTCAAACTCCTGCACCATCAACGCTTTCACAATTATGGACGTCTATCGAGACAGCATGGCTCAATATTCCTGCAGAAGACTTCCAACGACTTGTTGAGTCCATGCCACGTCGATTTGCTGCACTTCACCGGGTGAAAGGAATGTCGACACAACATTAAGAGGTAACCCATGACTTTTGTCACTTCAGTGTATATTAGTATTGTTCAAATAAATATAAAAATTTGAAAACGATTTAGAATTATATTATTATTGTTCAAATAAGTATTATAAAAATTTGAAAACGATTTAGAAATATATTAGTATTGTTCAAATAAATATTATAAAATTTTGAAAATGATTCAGAAAAATAATAGTATTGTTTAAATAAATGTTACAAAAATTTGAAGACGATATAAAAATTTGAAAATGATTTAGAAAATATACATTATAAAAAATTAATAAATATTATAAAAATTAAATTGCATAAGATATTTAATTATCAAATAAATATTATAAAAATTTGAAAACAATATAAAAATTTGAAAATGATTTAGAAATATATTAGTAAATGTCCAAATAAATATTATAAAATTTGAAAATCATTTAGAAATATATTATTATTGTTCAAATAAATATTATAAAAATTTTAAAACAATATTAATATCATAAAAATTTGAAAACGGTATTATTATAAAAATTTCGAAATGACTTAGAAATATATTAGTATTGTTGAAATAAATATTTTAAAATTTTGAAACCCTGTTCCTGTTATAAAAATTTGAAAGCATTTTAGGAATATATTAGTATTGTTCAAATAAAAAAAAATCTATTTGAGCTTTTCAATATGAAATACTTTTAAAAGTTGTAGATTATTGTGACTTTTTAAGGGATAGGAATGTCAACCCTACTCTCCAGTCTACAGTCATACTATAGAGGAACCTACGGTTTAAAGAGTATTCCGAACAAAAATCCATTCTCTATAGATTTCCACTGCAAACATCCATGGCACCGGCGATTCGAACATGAAACCTATGGCACGAGGTCTAGCCATTCGGCCATCATACCCTCTCTACATACATATAGATATATATATATATATAGAGAGAGAGAGAGAGAGAGCTGAAACTGTCGAGTGATTCTGTGAGGTCAGGAGATAATCTTACGAATCGCCTAGTCATCAACCTTCAAGAATAGCGGGTGAGTAGAGGATATGAATCCTAAAATTGTGGTAGCTAAATTTGAATGCGGTAGTTTCAGTGTTATTCAGGCTTTCCTTCCTGCAACCTGGATAACATTGAATTTATCATATTTCTGCCTGTCATTCAAAAACAATAAACGCTTTTTCACTACTATGCTGCAGAAAAATATTAAAAATTACTCTCTAATGTAAACTTCCAAAACTCCAAATGTTTCTAGAAATATTTTTAAAACTTCTCAGCCAAACGAAAAACCAGAAAAATACAAATGTTTCCATTTCTTTTCAAGGAAATACTTCACCATCATCTTCCTATGTGTACTTAAACGCAAACTCCATTCATTCCCTCACATAACAGAGCTCACAGGCTCGGAGAAAGTGTAATTCATTTACTTAAAGCATGCTCCTACAAGAAGTAAGTATATTCACCTCCCAAACAAAAAAACTGGCGCTCTTTTAATGCAATTATTGTTCCTAGAGGTGCAATGTCTCTCCTTCCCAGCTTAAGATGTTACCCGTGTGTATTTCTAGACTTTCCCTCTAAGAAATTGAACTCGAATTACTCTAATTTATGATTACATAAACAACGGCAAAATGTTCCGATAACAATGTTTGCATTTTTTATTTTTTTTAATTACTGCGCATTTTCCTCTTAGAAAAGCGTAAAACATTACAAAATTCTCACGAAATAAAGATAAAATGATTATTTTATTTTTTTTAAAAATCAGAACTATAACACAATTATGTAAGAAAATGACACTACCTTGCCTAATTTGTAAGGTAGTAGAACGCCGTTATTGGATTAGTTTTTATTATGTTTTTCCCTTTTTTCCCCCTAAGGGAAGTTTATTTTCCATAGAAGGTAATATTCAATTAAGTTTAGTTGTTTTCTGACAGCTGTTTTTACATATTTTAACGCTTTTATGTGACAAATTCGCACTGAATGGAAATTAATCGAATTCTTACGATGAAGATATAAGTTCAATCGACTCAATATGGTGTCCCCCGAGTGGTATTTTGAGTTTCGGTAACAGCCAGAAGTCGCACGGTGTGAACGCGGTGGTTGTTGAACGATATGAGTTTCATTTTTTGCGAAAAAGCCAAGAAGAATTAATGAAGTGTGAGCTTGGTGCATTCAGTATCTCAAGTACCCTTTATTATTTTTTGATACTAGTTAAAACTCCAATAAATTATTACGATATACAACTACTTAATTTACTTTGTGGGGTAAAGTAAAATTATGTAGGTAACTTTTATAAATCGTGCCTTAAAACGTATTGTGCATTAGTAAGTAATGGTCACTGTGATAAAGAAAACGTACACAATGCACTTATAAAGAACCCTAAGTCCCTCAATTTTTCTTCTAAACTTCATTTCTGCTTGGTAAAGAACCTCGGACATTAAGTAACATAATCCACGGAATGCACCCTCTTGTACTCCCGAAATGACATGTCTTAATCCTATTAGCCAAGCCCGTGCATCAAGCCCGCTGTCGAATGAGACAGTAGTTCCAAACATCCCTAAGAAATGTGTTTCTCGGGAAGATCGTTCATAACTTCTCTCTACTGGAGGTGAAATGTGGCTTCTGAAACGGCAGGGTCTGTTTTTTTTTTTTGTTTATAAAACAGCGCGGGAATGATTTGGAGGTCGCCGGGCGCCCTGTTGGCGTCCCATATTTCACACCACTGCAATCTCGTCGCCAAATCTGGCTTATTAAAACGGGTTGGATAAATTAACGTCATAAATTGCTTAGTCAAATCCGGCAACCTACATAAATCGCCAGCTTATTTGAAAGGGAGGACTGTGAGTGTCTTATGTCCTGCCCCTGCCTTAGCGGGGTGGAGGGAAGACCCAGAATTGTGTTTTTCGTTAAAAGATCGGTTGGAGCTGAAAATTTTGAAGTTGTTACAGCAAGCAATTTTGATTTTGTTTATGGTGCTTTAAGTCTATTTGTTACTTAGCTGAAAGATAATTTCAGCAAATGTTCCTTGGAGGACTTTGCGTCCAAGTTTCTAAATAAAATTGTATATATATATAGGATATGGAAGATTTAATATATGATGTACTCTGAAATTTTTCTTGGAAAAAATTACTTTAGTCAACGAAACCATACTTCTTTTTGATGTCATCTGATTCTTTGGTAAGAAATATAAAGAAAAACAATTCGTGCCTGTAATTAAACACAATATTTTTATGTTATTATCAAAAATTAAATGAAATTTATAATAAATGTTTATTTTTTTAATGATAAAATCGTTTTAATGTTTTTTTTAATGACAAAGTTTTATTTTTTAATAGTAAATTTTTATTCTGTGAGATTCATTTATTGTGAATTAGATATTAACGGACTAACTATTTCTGTCTATATGTATTGAGAATTTCAGAAAGGAAATATGCAAAAAAATATGCGTTTTTTTCATTTGAACGAGATATCTTATTTTCTGCATAAAATATTTACTACATTGTTAAAAAGGGTTATTTGATAAAAATTAACAGATTTTCCGTCGAACTGATATATTCCAATGCGACTAATAATTAGAGCTCGTGGAGAAATATATCGCAAGCAATGCAACTGAGGAATTTTTTCTGTCTATGTATATTGGGAATGTCAGATGTAATCAGAAGAAAATATACAAAAATTTTTTTCTTTCATTTAAACGTGAGATATTATTTTCAGCATAAAATAGACCTGGATAGCAAATAACCAGATAATCTAACCAGGATTACCTGCATAGACCTAGCAGCAAGCAATACAAAATACAAATAATTGATATTTATAGATTACATGTACTATTTACGATACCAATACCCATTTCTGAAAGTAATATGTGTTTGGAAAATTATTCTTTTTTATTTAAGGAAATATTTCGGAATGTCAATTATATTTAAAATTGTTTTCCTTTTCTTTTCCATGACAATTCATTTACATTCAAAAACATATTATGCAATATTTTTTTTACGAAAACCTTTTTTATATATTTTTCTATATATTTTTCGACATCAAAACATCATTTATTTTAGATAAAAGAAAAAAAAAAACGCAAGACGGTTTCTGGATTTCATCAGTTCTGGAAATCAATACAGTTATTTTTCAATTAAAATAAAAAATGGAAATATAATACCACGAAATAAATGTCGTTTATAAAAATTCGAGTTTCACAATTGTTTATATTGAAGAACATTTTATGCGAGTAAATATTTATGCATCAATTTATGTAACAAAATTTTTTATATTTTACAATTTATGTCGGACAACATTCAAACCGATACAAAATAATAAAAAGAAAAAATTTACCAGAGGTAAATTTTAAAGTTAAATTTTTTTCTCCCTCTAGAATGTTAGTACAAAAAAATAAAAACATAAGAATTTAAAAAATATTGAATTGATTTTGAGTTATCATTTTTTGTAGTATTTCAATTTTTAGAATATGAAAATTTAAAAATATAATAATGAAATTTTTTATTTAAAATTCAAAGTTTTTAGATGCATTCAATGCAAAAATGGGTACCAAAGTAAAGTATTTCAAGAATTTCAAAAACCTGTGTTCGTAATGGATTTATTTCCTAATACATTCATAACATCTTACTACAAAATTTATTATACATCATTATTCAAGCCTTTTATAGCTTATTTATATTGATTGCATCAATTTAATATACCAAATATGAGTGCTTATAGATTCAGAATTTATATAGGAAAATATCTCAAGAGATTGCAATAGCCCGTTAATTGAATACCGGTTACCATAGCAACTGGATATCAAAGCAAGTCTATATTTACCAGTCTAGATCTTCGATGTTTAATCAGACAGGTCGTACGGCTTATAGATAGTTTATGTAGAATTCCACGCAAGCCGAGAACTGATTTAAGGTCTCAGCGCTTCCATGTTGATTTATGGCACAGGGATCATCCGACTGAATAGAACTGCAATATTTTTTCCATATTCCAACTTTACTGCAAACATCAGGACTCCGCAATTGAAAAAGGTGAAACCTTTTAGCAGAAAAAATTACATTACAGCTGTACTAAAAAAGAAGAAAAAGTAAAAAAAAAACATATTTTTACGAATCTTCTGTGAATTTCGTCAAGGCGTAGGGCGGATTTTTTAGAGTATTTTACAGAGTATTTTTTTATATGGAGCATAAATCTACGGAAGCGTGAAAGTATATATTTATATTTGTCAGATATACAGTTGGAGTTTTTGGCGATGTTTTCCCTACTTTTTTCCCTCTAGGGAAAAATGAACTTTTTTTTGAAGAAAGAAGTCTGGTTTGCTGTAATACATTCGGAGGTTCGTCCCAAAGGGTGACGGCATTGACAAAGGAAGTAACTTTCCCGTCTGTCCAGTCCTGTTGATCTAAAAGTTGTAAAGAAATTTTGAGTTTTCTTCAAAATGTGTTCTCGGCGGATAAATATGAGGCTTTTCTTCATTCGCATTTATCATTTTTAAAAGTAAATTTTTTTTTCTCTATGTTTGTTGTTGCAGAAAGCGAAGTATGTTTCGGAAGGATTTTATTTTACAACTCTGCAATCTTGACACTGATGTCGCCAGGTATTTTGTGAAAAATTTCAAGAATTCAAAAGCTTCCGACATGCTTTAAAGTTGAAATTTAAAGCAGATATTAGTACGTTTTTCTAAAAACAGGCTTTAAAGTATTTTGTTTTAGTATTTCAACCTTCTTTGTAAAATTGTTGCCAGATAGATTGGAAATATCATTGTTATGGCCGACTCGTGCCAGTGGTGTATTTGCTATTAAAACGGCCTTGGTTCGAATTCGCTGGCAAAGTCAATTGCAGTCGCTATTTTCAAACAGGGAGAGAATCGATGCGCGTTATGGGAAAGTGTGTGAAACGTCTCTTGATAAGTCACATGGGAGTTTTCCGGGGATTTTTTTTTTGCAAAGTAATAACCCAAGAACTGTCAACGAATTTCCAATTAAAAATATCGTTATAAATATGTTCAGGTTCGAATCCTGACGGTGGCATGGATATTTGTTAGTTGTTCCGAAACCACGTTAAACGCCCGTTTTAATTAGCCTAAAGTGGGACAAAACTGGACTTTCATAATACGTGTGTAACAATACTAGGAACAGGTGTAAACAAAATTAAGTAATAAAATATTTAAAAAAATATTAAATAAATGTTTAAATTTAATGGACAGAAGACTTACTTCATGTGAATTTTATTTTAGAATAAACACATAATTGTTTTAAAAACTATTCTTTATATTGTCATGCCTAAATAAATATTTCGTTACTGCTCTTTTTAAATTAAAGGGATTTTGTTACTGTTAGCTTTCTCATTTTTTTTTCATTCCATATAATTCTATTTATTTTATGCCTAAGAACAAATCGAACGGAAATGCGATTCCAAATTTACATAGAACAAAATACAGTAAAAAGAAGATTTAATTCTCCTCATTGAAATAAAACTCTTCATTCTACTTTTACAAATAATCAGGTGCAACCGATTTTGTTTGCACGACTTTTCTGCAACAAATTTGTTTTGGATTCCCAGACGTATCACTCGCCAGGATAATAAAAGATTCTTTTATTGTCATTTTCACCCCTGTTTACTGACTTTCCGATGAAGAACAAAGAAATCAATAAACCTATAATTAATTAAATTTGAGCCCAACACTGTTTCCCGTCTCTGCAGGGAATTCTGAAAATGATCCTGCTTACAAGTTTTTGCTAACGATTTGCTTTTAAAAAATGGAGTTTCGAGACTCACAGTGGCAACAAGATAAATAGCCCGCCATTTTGTTTTTATTTGTGTTTCTGTAGCTCGAAATCTTTGCTTTTGTTCCGAATTTGCGTTCGTTTGTTTGGAGAAAAGTTATTCTTTGGAATAAGTTAAGCTTTTTACTTTTCTAATTTGTTAATTCACCATCTTTTGTTGTTCGCATAAATATTATAAAAATTTTCAAACGATTTAGAAATAAATTAGTATTGTTCAAATAAATATTATATAAATTTGAAAACGATATTGCTATGATGAAAATTTGAAAACAATTTAGAAATATATTAGTATTGTTCAGTAAAAACCTATTTGAGTTTTTAAGTACGAAATATTTTAAAAGTTGTAGATTATTGTGACCCATCTAAAAATTTCAAATATAAATATATTTCATTATATGCTTCTATACCGACGTCTTCTGTACTGTTGCTTTTTCTTGTGCAATCATTCTATAAAAAAATCTGGAGATACAGTTACAGTTATCCGAACTTCAAACTTTTAACAGTCCAACTCTCTGCTTAGAAAGAAAATGGCGCAGCTATGGAGAGGTCTTTTCTCCCGTAACGAGTAGTAACATCGTAGGAGAAGACGTGAAAGTATCCGCATCTCTTCTTGCGTAATAGGCAAAAGAAAATTGTTTCAGAATATTGCTGACATTTATATTTTGTAGATCAAAATTGGAACTCCAGTGCTTTATTCTTCTTTTAAAATGGCATTCTCCTATTTTAGAAAAACAATAAGAATTGGAAAAAAAGATCATTGTAGTTTTCTATATATATTAAATAATTTTTATAGGAACATTGATCGATTATAGCATTATGATTGTTTTGTAAAATAATTTGACCGCAGTTCTTTATTTATTTATTTTAATTTTTGATGACAAATAGTATTATGAGAAAAATAAACAGGATGATTTTATCCATAAAATATGCCGATCCACATTTTATCTAAAAAATATTGTTTTACAAAAAAATTCAAAAGAAAAATCATAGATCGTAATCAACGTCTTATAATTCGCATCAAGAGATTCCAATTCTTTTTTATTTATAGATAAAAAAACAGTTGTGATAAATACTGAAATAATAAATTATCCATACATAATATCAGCTTTACATATCAATTCTAAAGTATTTTGGATATTTTTGAATTCTTGATATTTTTCACAAAATACCTGGCGACATCAATATAAAGTTGTCAAATTTGTAAAATAAAATCCTTCCAAAACATACTTCGCTTTCTTGCAAAAGTAAACATAGAAAGAAAGTTTACTCTTAAAAATGATAAATGGAAACGAGGAAAAACCACATATTTATCCGCCGAGAATACATTTTGAAGAAAACTCAAAATTTCTTTACAACTTTTAGAGCAACAGGACTGGACAGACGGGAAAGTTACTTCCTATGTCAATGCCGTCACCCTTTGGGACGAACCTCTGAATGTATTACAGAAACCAGAGTTCTTTCTTCAAAAAAAAGTTCATTTTTCCCTAAAGGGGAGAAAGTAGGGAAAGCATCGCCAAAAACTCTAACTGTATCTTTGACAAATATAAATATATATAATTTATATTTGTCAGAGATACAGTTAGAGTTTCACGTGTCCGTAGATTTATGCTCTATATAAAAAAATACTCTGTAAAATACCCTAAAAATCTAGTCTACGCCCAGACGAAATTTACAGGAGATTCGTAAAAATATGGTTTTTTTTTTTACTACAGCTGTAATGTAAGTTTTTCTGCTGAAAAGTTTTACCTTTTCAATTGGGGAGTGCTGATGTTTGCAGAAAAATTGGAATATGGAAAAAATATCGCAGTTCTATTCTGTCGGATGATCACTGTGCCGTAAATCAACATGGAGGAGCGGAGACTTTAAATCACGTTCTCGGCTTGTGTGGAATTCTACATAAGCTATCTATAAACCGTATATCGTACGACCTGTCTGATTAAACATCGAAGATCTGAACTGGTAAATATAGACTTGCTTTGATATCCAGTTGCTATGGTAACCGTCAATCAATTAACGGGCTATTGCAATCGCTTGAGATATTTCCTATATAAGTCATGATTCTAAAAGCGCTCATAAATGCTATATTAAATTGATTCGCTCTATATAATTATTATTATATAAATAAGCTATCAAATGCATGAATAGAGATCAAGAAAATGAATTGTGAAGCTATATGTCACGAATGTACTCATATTAGGAAATAAATCCAATAAATAACGATATCTTTAACTCGAGACAAATCCATATTAAAATAATGAATTGAATTTTTAAAGTGATCCAGATAGTAGTTGGACAGAATTTTATCATTTTATAAAAAAAAGGACACTAAAATTCGAAGAAATAATTTTACAAATTAATACTTTTATTTCATATATACAGAAAAAAAAATTCAAGTAAAAAACCTAATATGAATTGTGCAGAATTTAACAATTACTTTGAAAACATGAAATTTTTATTGTAGATCCAAGAAAATGTTTTGCACTATGTTTTTCGATGGTCTTTACCTATTTGGTTTGAGTTATGTTCTAAAAAGTCTAACAACTATATATTTAAAAAAAAATTGTAATACTTTTATCGTAATCTGTCAGAAGACATAATGTTCTGAATCTCGAACAATTTTCTTACACTTTAATTTTCAACTGCTTTTTTGCCAAGTAGGGATAGAATATTTTATTAATACACATTATATCATGCTGTAATTTAACATGTATGTATCAAAATCGTCCATTTATGACTATATAAATTGTTATTTCATAGAAACATTTAGGGGATAAATTTCTTTTATAATGTTAATTTAAGTCCCATAAACGTAGTGAACCCCATTTGAGCCAGAAAAGAAGAATATGATATATATATAACTGAAATGGCTGAGTGTCTCTTTGGGGTCAGGAGAATGGTTCGAATCCCCTAGTCTCCAACCTTGGACGTTACGCCTTTACGTCGTAGGTCCGGGTCTCAAATGACCGTAGTGCGTCACAGAGCCCAATCAGACCCACATCATTCAGAAACTCTAAAGGGGCAAATTAGCTCAAGGCACAGTGATGTAATGGGGTGTAGTAGTAGTAGTCATATTAAACCGGGACCTACAGTTAAAAATTGATTTCGAACCACTATAAACCGAAACCTATGCCACCGAGATCCAAAGTGTTTCACTACTCTGCTACAACAGAATTGCAGAAATTACACTCTAATAGAAAAATGGGTTTTTAATATCCGCTTATATTTAGGCAAACCTTTTCTAAATGTAAGCTTCTAAAACTCCAAAACTTTGCTTTAAAACTTTGCAGCAGAATACGAAATGTAGAAAAATACAAATGTTTTCATTTCTTTTAAACGAAATACTTCATCATCATCGTATGTGTACTTAAACTTAAATTCCATAAATTCCCTCCCATAACAGAGCTCACAGGCTCGGAGAAACTTTAATTCATTTACTTAAAGCATGCTCCTACCAGAAGCAAATATGTTCACCTCACAGAGAAAAAAAATGGCGCTCTTTTAATGAAATTATTGTTCCGAAACGTGACGTATTAATACATAAGGAGGCGTTTATCAAGAGCTTAACTCGGCAATTACCACTCGTCCTATGCTAGAATAAACCCTGAATATTTAATTTTGCCTGGTACTTGGTTACAATAGGGCGGTAATAGCCTAGAGGTGCAATGTCTCTCCTTCCCAGCTCAAGATGTTATCCGTGTGTATTTCTAGACTTTCCCTCTAAGAAATTTAACTCGAATTACTCCAATTTATGATTACATAAACAGCGGCAAAGTATTCCGATAACAATGTTTGCGTTTATTCTTTTTTTTTTTTAATTACTGCGCATTTTCCTCTCAGAAAAGCGTAAAACACTATGAAATTATCACGAAATAAAGATAAAATGACTTTTTTTTTAAAAATGGTGTACGATAACACAATTAATGTCAGAAAATGACACTATCTTGCCTAATTTGTAAGGTAGTAGAACGCCGTTATTGGATTAATTTTTGTTTTGTTTTTCCCTTTTTTTCCCCAAAGGGAAGTTTATTTTCTCTCGAAAGTAATATTCAATTAAGTTTAGTTGTTTTCTGACAGCTGTTTTTATATCTTTTATCGCTTTTATGTGACAAATTTGCACTGAATGAAAATTAATCGAATTCTTACGATGAAGATATAAGTAATCTTAATCGACAAAAGGACAGTTTTGTGATATAATTTCCAGAGCTTCTGAAAAGTAATCAAAAGGATATTTGAATATTTCTTTTTGATTTAATTTGTATCCTGCAGGATAAGAGTGACATGTGTAAAGACATTTTGTAGAATTAATTTGGTGAGACGAGATGTAAAAAATGTTAAGAATAACTACTGATTTATCAAGGGAAATACAAAATGTATTTCATTTTGAGAGTTATGACGTCGTAAATTAATAGAAACATTAATTATTAAACTTAATTATCCCAATGAATATTTGAGTATTGTTTTAGAAACATAAAATGAAGTCATCATGTCTTGGGAATTTTGTGAACAATACAACAAATATAAATTTGAAGAAAGTTATAGAAATATTAAATATTTTTTTCTTAATTTTATTTAATTTCTGTAAGTCCATAAAAAGAGGAGAACTAATGAGATAAAAACAGTCGTGATTTACAACAATGCATTTTTAAATGTTTAAATGTTTTTAATTGAAATTTACTAAACAACTGATTTTTGATACTTTACTTGTCAGATTAAATGGAGTGTTAATTTTATTGTTAAATTTAATTATCGATTATTATAAAATTAAAGATTGATGTAAAAATAAATATTTTATTATTTACTGTTTAGACTTTCCCAAAACCATGGGATTGTAGCAATGTATGTTTCATTACTGGACTTTCTACGAATTCTGGGAAATTTGATCTGACGTCATTTGGCATTAAAACGGCAAGCAAGTAACACATTTTGGAATAACCTGCAATTTTACAACCACGGCTTTCTACCACAAATTAGAAAGAATAATTCAAAGACCTCCGATTACTCAAGTAAAACAGAACTGAAAACATGAAATTAAAACAATTTATAAGAAATGTAAAAAAACTTGTAACTTTCAATGTACAAGATCTTAACCTAGTAACTTTCAATGTAACCAAAATGTAATTTTAATTTTTTTTGAAATTTTTATTGCCATCTGTAAGTTTTTTTGTTTTTTTTAACTTTTTTCACGACCCATTTTTGATACATAATATTTATTTATATTTCTTTAATAATTATATTATTACTTCAATAATTTAATAATTGCTGGTCGTTATATAATAAAATAATGTAAAAGTGTTTTCTAAAAATCGTCAGGTCAAAGCAAAGAGAATTTATTTATTACACGAGATTTCGTCAAACATAAGAAAATCGTTTGGAATTCTATAGGTTTTTTTTTTTTATTATTTTTTTATTATTGATGTTATGCGGGTTTTTTTTTCTCTTACATTAAATTCTAAATTTTAATCAGCTGATTATATTTTTACTTTAGTTTTTTATATTTTATTCATTAAATTTATATAAATCACAACAAAATATTTTAACACCACAAAATGTAATCATTTATTTAAAACAAATGATTTTCGAATTTCACAAATTTTAAATGATTTAGTGTTTAACTTAATATTTTTAATATATTTCAATAATTGCATTCCTTAATGTGCTGTTTACTGCTTTTAATTCTCTTTTCGTTATCATGTAAATATTAGTTTTACAGTGTCAGTACATATTTGATCAATTTTAAAAATAATAGATTCATTCCAAAAGATTAAACATGAATGCATAGTTTTAAAATATTCACAAAAGGCATTTACCATATCAAATAAACGATACTATTTATTTATTACGCTAATTAAGAAATAATTTTTAACAATAAAATGTAAAATAAACTCAAAATGAATTGAAAATGTAAATCTAAATCTTTTCATTTCATTTAATCTTATATGAAATCTATTCATTTTGCAAATATCTTGAATGGATTTGTAATAAGTGTTTTAATTTTTTAATTTTTAGAAATTTATTAAAAACAAATTTATTTTTGGCTTTCAAAATGTTTAGACATTTACATTGATGTACATTTTTTCTTTACTATATTTGATGAAACATCTAAGCAAATAAACTTAAGGAAAAGGACTTTTATGAATAAGAATTTTTTCTCACAGCGATTTAATTTTCGTACATATATTTAAATTATTTCCTTTCTCCGAATGGCAATAGAAGCGAAATTATCTGCACGAGATTCCATGAATGGTGAAATCACACAAAATTCATCATCTGCTCGCGGATATTTTTTCATTCCAATTTTATCATTTGCATACGAAATTTTTCTACCAGCAATCCTTGTCTATGGCTGCAGGGCGAAGATTTCGCATTTCTTTAAAATTCAATTACGTTTCGTGAATATAATATCCATTGAAACGAAATAATAACATGGCGGAATTATACTTCATAAATATTAATCATAAAATGATAACGAAGAACCATTTATTATTCTGCGAATCTTGTCTGTTTATTGTAATATTTGTTGAAATAAAAATGTGTTTCGTATCTCATCGTTGTTGGAGATGTAACTGTAGTTAGCAAGCTTTACGCATTGAAATATTTGCAGTACAACTAACTGAAATATTTAATACATGGAAATAGTTGCAAATAGAATATAGTATTTCATGTTCACTCACAAAGTATGTTTATGTGTTTGACTTAATTAATTAAGAACTTCATTCTTAATAAATATATTTTATTTAAATGTGATAGAATATTAAATTAGGAGATATTGTTAAAGAACTTAAAATTGTTATATAAGAAATATTATAAAAATTTAGCATTGTTAAAAAGAGTTATTATAAAAAATTTAACACTGTTATATAAGAGTTATAAAAATGACTGTTATGACTGTTATGTTAAGAGTTAAAAATGACTCTGTTAATTAAGAATTATTGCAAGAATTTAACATTGTTCTATACGAATTATTATATTAAATTAACACCGTAATTTAAGAATAATTATAAGAATTTAGTAATGTTATATAAGAATTTAATAATAATTTAACTGTTATATATGAATTATTACAAGAACTTAACTGATATATAAAAATTATAAAATTTAGCAATGCTACTTAAGAATTATTATAATATTTTTTTTTAAATTTAACTTGGCAAGCGTTTTTATTAACTAACTAATCTAAACATTTCAGTAAGTGCTTGTAAATATTTAACCATTGCTCAAAATAAAATGTATATTGTGCGATACACTATGTATGTACACATTTATTCTAATTAATATTGTAATTAATTAGCAGCAATTTGAAAAAAAATCTGCCTCTACCCTTATTCAGATAATTACACCTACTAAATGTTACAACAAATATTTATTAATATTTAAATTACGATAATATATATAATATTATGTACTCAAAATTTTTGCATATTTATTATCTTCTTTTACAGATATTGTTGAAATGATCACAAAATAAGTTGCAAAAAGTTAAAACGTATGCAAAAATGATGTAACTTTGTATGAAAATGTGTTCGTTTTATAGAATGCATATTTTTTTTTTATAAATGCATTTTATAAACAAAAATTACGTTTATAAATGCATTTTATTGAGAATTATGCCCCATATAGCTATTATTATAAATGCATTTTATTGAGAATTATGTCACGTACAGCTAATATTATAAATGCATTTTGAGTATTATATCACATGCAGTTATTATTAAAAATGAACTTTATGTTTATAAGTGCATTTTGAGTATTAAGTCAGATACAGTTTTGAGCAATGTTATAATTAGAAATACGTGCCCTGTTTGAAACTGAAATTAGTTTACACGTTTTTTTTCTTCTTCATTACATAACTCTTACCAAAATATCTGCCAAAACAAGGAATACAACCGCTTTCATACAACAAAATAAATGTAAAGATTTGTTTATTAGCTTTCTGCAAATATACTCCGTAACCATGACGACGGCATCTTTGCTCTCAGGCGTCATTATCCTACACAAGCCATTGATGCATGTGACCCGGAAGTTCCTCGTATATCGCATTTAATACCATTCATTCAATAAGCTGTGTTCGGAAACCTCTTCACACACCTATTCTCTTCCGAATTGCGACGAAACCTGCGATGTAGTTCATCGCTTCTAGATGTCTTGGAATAGACAAGGATGCGATGGAGAGTCAAGGACGACGTTGCCATGGAAACGATCAGACGCTAATTCATGGATGGCATGTTTTCATTGGCTCCCTTAACCGGATGTTACCAATTACTTAACACTGAAAGCGTGAAATGCAACTCTTGGTGCCTTTATTTATTAGGGGGGAGTGAGAAATTAGGAGGGCGAACTGAAGTGAAATGTGTCATCTTTCGCTGAAATGGATCCGAAGTGGTATTGATTAGACATATAGGAAAGTTTTCAGGTTCATATCCGTTGAATACTTTGAACCTGTGAAATTGTTTTTAATAAAATTTGTTTCATTATATTTATATCAATAGGATTTCTAAATTAATTAGAAGTATTATTGCGCCTTTATGAATTCTTTTTGAGTGTTATTAATGAACTAAGAATTCTTTGATCTTGAGCTTGTTTACTTTGAATATTTGTATTAGGAGGAATATGTTAAGTTGCGGGCCTAAATGGCCGAATGTCTAGCGCTCTGGTGCTCGGAGCCACAGGTTTCGGGTTCGAGTCCCGGCGGTGCAATGGATGTTTGTAGTGGTTCGGAATCCACTTTAAGCCGTAGGTCCCGGTCTGTAAGAGCGTCACGGAGCAGAAGCCAGACTTTTACCTATGGGTGCTCCATCAGGACAGAAGCTGCCCCCTTTCCTTCATCCAGGAGTAGATCACTCACGGGATGCCCGTCCCGCACTGCAGGACACTGAGGATATGTCACAACAACAACGTTAAGTTACTATACTTGCAGTATTGAAAGCATAAAAACGAGATTGGGAGTGTACTTTTATCTCTAAAAATGGGTATATTTAAATTGACAAACAATTTCATGAAAGTATTCGCTGAATAAAGATTGTATACTTATCAATGAAAGAATCATATACTTTAACGAACAATATATTTTAAATACTATCGTTTCGTTTACTTTAACAATATGATTCAGGTTATTTGTAACTAATGAAAACTATTCTTATGCTAACAAAAATTACTCAATTGTATAAGTTTAAAATTTTCGGGGGCAATAAAACATTCTTATGACATTAAAAGTCAAGTAAATCAATTTCATACAAGTCAAGTAATTTTTAATTTAAAAATTACTTGAATTTCATTGTCATGAAAACGCTTAAAAATATAAAATCATGATTTTGTATCAAAAATACACAAAGTTGTGGAAATATATGTAAAGTCACATTGCCAAATGTGTATTCAAATTAACAAAACTTGTGGATTTTCCGTGAATTCTTTACACGTTAGCCCTAAATGAAATATCATGAAATATTTTAAGTAATAATGAATAATATTATAAAATCACGTTAGAAAAAGGGAAATTATTCATGAGGTTAAAATCAAATTTGTATTTCTATTAATGAAATTGAAGTTTTTAATTTGCTTCGTGTGGTAAAAAGATGCAGCGAACTTTTAGAAATCGTGCCAAAAAACTCATTGCATGTTATTAAGTAATGATCCTTGTAGTAAAATGATTGTACACAATGCACTTATAAAGATCTCAAAGTCCCTGAAATTTATAAATAGGCAACATAAAATATTATTACAACAAGAAATAAACTAAAACATTAGTTAACTAAAACGTTACTAAAACATTAGGTTATAAAATTTATAACGTAAAACATTATACGTTAGAAAGTAATAACCATTGTGGCAAAGTAAACGTATACAATGCACTTATAAAGATCGCTAAGTCCCTCAATTTTTCTTATAAACTTCATTTCTGCTTGGTAGAGAACCTCAGACACTAACATAATCCACGGAATGCACCCTCCTGTACTCCCGAAATGACATGTCTTAATCCTATTAGCCAAGCCCGTGCATCATGCCCGGTGTCGAATGAGACAGCAATTCCAGACATCCCTAAGAAATGTGTATCTCCGGGAGATCGTTAATAACTTCTCGCTACTAGAGGTGAAATGTGGCTTCTAAACCGACATGGCCGCTTTCTTTTTTGTTTATAAGACAGCGCGGGAATGATTTGGAGGTCGCCGGGCGCCCTGTTGGCGTCCCATATTTCACACTACTGCAATCTCGCCGCCAAATCTGGCTTATTAAAACGGGCTAGATACATTAGCGTCATAAATTGCGTAGTCAAATCCGGCAACCTGCATAAATCGCGAGCTTATTTGAAAAGGAGGGTAAAGACAACCAGAGGACTGTGGAGTGTCTTATGTCCTAACGGGGTGGAGAGAAGAAGCGGAATCGTAATTTTCATGAAGGAGGATTGGAAGTTGGGTTGAAAATTTTGAAGATGTTACAGCGAGCAGTTTCGGTTTTGTTTATGGTGCCTAAGTCGATTTGTCATTGAGTTGTAAGATAATAATTTCAGCAAGAGTTGTTTGAAGCTACTCTTGACTCACTAAGATATATATGGCGAAGATTTAATTTATGATGCATTCTTGAAGAATGATTCTTTTTTTGCTCTTGCAAAAATTATTTTTATAATTTGAATTTGGTGAAACCATACTACTTTCTGATGTCATCCAATTCTTATCTTTGGTACGAAATGTAAAGAAAACTATGCGTGCCTGTAAATGAAACATAATAATATATAACATAACATAATATAATAATGCTCAGATATTTTAATGCTAAACAATGCTTCAATATTTTAATGCTAAACAATGCTTCGATATTTTAATGCTAAACAATGCTTCGATATTTTAATGCTAACAGTTCTAAACAGCCCTTCGATATTTTAATGCTAACGATTCTAAACAATGCTTCTATATTAAACAATGCTGGTATTAAGAAACTAAAAGAACTCATAGAAAATGTATTCTAGTGATTTATTTAAACAGACTTGTTATAATAATTTAATACTTTTTATTGAATAAAAAATTTTAAAAGAATTGTAAATTGAAAATACGCTAAAGTTAATTAACCTTCAATTTCAAGAATTATCCATTAAAGGCAAATATGTTGAAACAAATTATAAAATATAGAATTTACACGAAGTTTAAAAAGGATTATCAAAAAACAAAGCACTTTTTAGGCTACTATTAAAACAGAAAAATTAACATTATGTGCATGAATATAACTTATTTAGAATAGTAAAATAAATACATAATATTATATTTTGTTTCTTTTCACTGCAATTGGAATAAACATTACTGCAATATAAATCGAATTTGATTATCCTTAGAACTATTTTATACAAAAATAAAAATAACAAAATTGGTGAATTAACAAATTAAAGAAGAAAAAAAAGATTAACTTATTCCAAAGAAGAACTTTTCCCGCAAAACAAACAAACGCAAATTCAGAACAAAAGCAAAGATTTCGGAACTTCAGAAACAGAAATAAAACAAAATGGCGGGCTATTTACCTCGTTGCTACCGTCAGTCTCGAAACTCCATTTTTTAAAAAAGCCAATCGTTAGCAAACTTGTAAGCAGGATCATTTTCAGAATTCCCCGCAGAGAAGCGAAACAGTGTTTGGCTGAAATTTAATTAATTATAGGTTTATTGATTTCTTTGTTCTTCATCGGAGAGTCAGTAAATTAGGTGAAAATGACAATAAAAGAATCTTTTATTATCCGGTGAGTGATACATCTGGGAATCCAAGACAAATTTGTTGCAGAAAGGTTATGCAAACAAAATCGGTTGCACCTGATTATTTGTAAAAAGTAGAATGAAGAGTTTTATTTGAATGATGAGAATTAAATTTTATTTTGCTGTATTTTGTTCTATTCTTTGGAAACGCATTTCCGTTCGATTTGTTCTTAGACATAAATAAATAGAATTATATATGGAAGATTCATTATATCGAAACGATTTATTATAACGAAATCATTTTTATTTAAAAAGAGCAGTAAGTTAATATTTATTTAAGCATAAAAATATAAAAGAATAATGTAACATTTTCCCATTTGCGTTCCGAGATGGAAAAAGAATGTATGTTTTATAACAAGTGCAAAATAACAACCTGTCATTCAAATCTGATAGCAGATAACCAGTATATTGAATATTTATATTACATGCAATTATTATCTTGTTCTTAATGACAACGAACTGTCACTGAAGTCTGACAGCAGACAATCAGTGTCATGGATAACGTATATAATGTATAATATCCAACTTATGTATTCCACAAATAACCGACCAATGGAGTATGAGTTCTACCTGACTTTACGGTTATTACCTTGCACTTGCGTGTCGCATGCGAAAAACTCCTGAAAACCTCCCACCTAACTTATCAAACGACACTTCGCAACAGGTTCCTGCCACCTCATCCATTCTTGTTGATGTTTGTAGGCAGTGACGGCAATGACACTGCTAGGGAATTCGAACCAAAGCCCTTCTACCTGCTAGTTTGTCACTGGCCACAAGTTAGATATTCTAATTATATTGCCAATCCATCTGACAACAATTCTACAAGGAAGGAATACTAAAAACAATTACTTTAAAGCTTGGTTTTTTAGAAAATAATATAATATCGGTTTTAAATTTCAACCCTAAATCATTTTTGGAAGCTTTTCAATTCCAGAAATATTTCACAAAATACCTGGTGACTTCAATATAAAGATTGCAGACTTGTAAAAATAAAAATCCTTCCAAAACATACTTCACTTTCTGCAAACAACAAACACAGAAAAAAAAATTCTCTTAAAAATGATAAATGTGAATGAAGAAAAGCCTCATATTTATCCACCGAGAATACATTTTGAAGAAAACTCACAATTTCTTTACAACTTTTGGACCAACAGAACTGGACAGACGAGAAAGTTACTTTCTATGTCAATGCCGCCACCCTTGGGACAAACCTCTGAATGTATTACAGCAAACCAGAGTTCCTTCGTCAAAAGTTCATTTTCCCTAAAGGGAAAACGTCGCCAAAAACTCTAACTGTATCTCTGACAAATATAAATATATACTTTCGCGCGTCCGGTGATTTTTGCTCTATATAAAAAAACTCTGTAAAAATAACACGAAAAAATCCAACCTTTGCCTTGACGAAATTACAGAAGATTCAGTAAAAATACGACTATTTTTTTTCAAAATGCAACTTTTCTTCTTTTTATACTACAGCTGTAAAGTAAGTTTTCTGCTGAAAGGTTTTACCTTTTCCAATTGCGGAGTGCTGATGTTTGCGAAAAGTTGGAATATGGAAAATATTGCAGCTCTATTCAGTCGGATGATGCTTGCGCCATAAATCAACATGGGAAGAGCTGGTGACCTAAATCACGTTCTCGGCTTGTGTGGAATTCGCTGGCTATCTATAAACCGTACGACCTATCTGATTAAACATCGAAGATCTAGACTGGTAAATATGGACTTGCTTTGATATCCAGTTGCTATGGTAAACGCTATTCAATTGACGGGCTATTGCAATCTCCTGAGATATTTTCCTATATAAGTCCTGAATCTATAAGCACTCGTAGTTGGTATATTAAATTGATGCGTTCTATATAATTACTATTATATAAATAAACTGCCAAAATGCTTGCGTAATGGGCTATAATGAATTTTGAAGTAAGATGTTAGGAATGTTTTAGGAAATGAATCGATTAAGTACACGAACACTGCTTTTGAAATCATTGAAATACTTTATCTGTGTACCCATTTTTTGGCTTGAATGCATCTAAAAACTTTTATGATTTAGTTGATAGTTTGATAATGATTTAAGAAAGATATTAGTATTCATCAAATCAAATATTATACAAATTTGAAAACTATATTCCTATTGAAAAAATTTGGAAACGATTTAGAAAGATATTTGTATTGTTCATTTTAACTTTTCAACATGAAATACTTTAAATGTATTAGATTATTGGGACTCATCTGAAAATTTAATACATATATATTGCAAGATAAGCATCTTTTTTTGATGCGACGTCCTTCTAGACCAGTTCTTTTTTTCTCGTGCGATCGCTATAAAAAATATCTGTAGATACAGTTACAGTTATCCCTAACTTCAAACTTTTAACAATCCAACTCTCTCCTTAGAAAGAAAACGGCGCTTCTATCGAAGGTCTTTTCTCCCGGAACGAGTAGTAAGATGGTAGGAGAAGACTTGAAAGTATCCCCTTTTCTTCATGCGTAATAGGCAAAAGAAAATTGTTGCAGAATATTGCTGACATTTATATTTTTTAGATCAAAATTGGAACTCCAGTGTAGTGTTCATCTTTGAAAATGGCATTCTACTTTTTTAGAAAAACAATAAGAATTGGAAAATAATAATTATTGTTACTATACATTCAACAATTTTTATAACGACATGGATCGATTATAGCATCATTACTTTTTTGTTAAAATAATTTGAACACAGTTCA